>CM062817.1:1968954340-1969468717 GCA_031772625.1 Pinus tabuliformis | reverse complement strand
TACTCTGGAATAATGCTCGAAGCTTCCTTATTTGCATCTTCTTTTAATTTCTGATGTAGTCGCCTAACCATTTTCTTAAGCTTCTGGTATTTCTTCTTCAACTTTCTTAACTTTATTTCAGCCACTTGCTTCTTCTAAGAAGCATCCTTTGTAGGAACAGGCTTATCAATACCCTTTGCATCTGAGGGATCTTGGTGCTCATCTTGGATATCTTCCACTATAACTGTGTCACTTGACTGGTTATCATATTCATGAATTATTCCTGTGCCCACTTCCTCGACCTAGCCTGCAGCTTCTAGTGAAGGAAAAATTTTCGTTGACCAGAATCCTTTATGGATTGAGACTTGTTCAGGCTCTGGTTGAGTAATCCTCCAAGTTGTATATATGTGCTCAAATTTTCAAGAACCTGGGCCATCCCTTCCTCAAATTCCTGTAATAAATCATTTCAGGGGCTCATAGGTGGTGTTTGAGAAGGCCCTGCTTCATTTCTTGGTTCACCATCATCTTGAGAAAAGTATTGTGCTTCCCTTTGTTCTAGGTTAGAATCATGTTCTTCCTCCTGTTCTAGTTCAGAATCAGGTTCTTCCTCCTATTTAGGTTCAGAATTTGGTTCTTCCTCCTGTTCTGGTTCAGAATTTCATTCTTCCTCCTATTCAGGTTCAGAGTTGCATTCTTCTTCCTGTTCAGGTTTAAGTCATGTACAACATTTGGACTAGATGGCTTTGCTAGGTGCTCGGAGCTACCCCAAGGATCTACGAAAGTCCTCTGAAATGGATTTTTCTTTGCAAAATGCTTATGCTTAGTAGGTCCTATTACTGTACGAGCAGTTCTTTTCCTCTTTGGAATAGGGTTCTGCTGTTCAATTTCCAAGGTTGCTGAATTTTGGACTACAGGGTCTGGCCTAATCTCTGGTGGGGTTATAACATTATCCCAAGTTAAATCTTACTGAGCAAGACTGTGACTAACAACCAGCCTTTTCAACCCATGATGACTAACTATAGTATCAAGATGTTTAGCCCATCTTATTCTATTAGCTATATCATGCAACAATGAATTTAAGAAAAATGGAAAATTGACAATAAGTTTTTGCTTTAAAACGGCTAAAAGTTTAAGTTGTTGTTGTTTTACCACATCTCGTCGACCACCATAGGTAATGTATCGTTGGATGATACTTGCCAATTCGCACCATGGTTCTCCCAGAGAGTGTGGTTGAATTCCATTGCCTTTCCGGGTTAACTCTTCACTTGCGTCTTTGAAAATCTGCACTGTGTCATGCAACATTACATGCTTTTCTAGCCATGCTGCTCCTTCTGCTGACAACCCAAAAACCTCAGCTATCTTAACTTCCGATACGGTTATGCTTACACCTTTTACTGTGGACTGCCCATTCTATAAGTTCTATAAAAATTCAAGAGTGATTTCATTGTTAGGGTTCTCAAGCCTGGTGAAATATGAAATCCATCCTGCGCGCACCAGAATTCCCTGGCTTAGTGAGAAATTTCCAACACCGAGGCTTCTCGGCAAACCAATTTTCCACCCATAATGCTTGAATTCTTCCAATATTTGCTCTACATTTTTCAAAGGTTAACACAGCAAAAACACAGCGGAGAACAACAATTGCTTTGGTAAAATAGAACAGCAAGTAAACATAACAACTAAATTCCATAATGTCAAGCAGAATTTCCATGATAATTAATGATATTATTTCTAAGACTATCATACTGCCACATGCCATTTGACCGTAAGATATCATAGCAACATATCAAGTATAGTAAGTGGAATAAACATAGCGCATGCAAAAGAGTCGTGGGAATCCTCCCCCTCCTTGAGAAGAGAGGTCACCTATGAACGAGTAGACAAGGAAAGGGCTGTTCTGATGGCAAGGCAAGGGAAAGAACAATACAGAATTAAATGAAATAGAGTACGCATATAAACGATAGGACGACAAGAGGTATGGTTATAATGAGAGTGGAGTGTGTACCGATAGTTATGAATAAACGACAATACACTTGGATTGATTATAAGCAATGCGAGAAAGAAAATGACAGCAATGTGCCAAAAAAAATGCTCTGCCGATGGTTATTCTAGCCGAGAATGATGCAATTGATCGGAAAACAATATCTCATGTGTAAAGGTTCAAAATGGGGAAAAGTTAAGGAAATAACTTCTACGATAAAAAGAAAGAATAAGAAGAGGGTATTATAGTAATATTTGACAATAACATATAACTTCAATACCATAAGAAGAGCCTCTACTGCCAGCAGGCATCCATAACCTTGGCAAGGTTGCTTTTTGACCCATATAATCGAGGATCCTCAATTTATAAATGGAGAGTTACAATGTTGTTCTACAGAAGAGATTAGTATGCTAGTGTGGTAACTAGATGACCACACTACCATTCACTGGGATGTATCAAAAGTGATTAGGTCGGCTCGTGATGAGACCTCTTGTTCCAAGGATATTCTGGTTATCCAATGGATCATAACCCTAGTGTGGCGGCCATAGTGGGAATGTCACTTTGCTACAACCTTATGAACATGGTAGGTTAGCTCATAATGTGACCCCTATCCTCCATCTTAAAACAAAATTTTGCTGTTATTACATATTTTTATGATAAATAGAGGGAGGCTCAATACTCCTTAATAGTCGAGATGGTGGAAGAAGTTTAACATGTCAACAAAAAAAATATACCCATAGTCTTATTTATTAAAGATAGAGAAGATTATAACTAGGAAGTGTGGAACTAGCATGATATTAAGATGATCAATTAGTATCAAGTACAACAGAAAGCTATGCAACAAAGAAGTATATAAATAACTATGTCCCTTTCTTTGAAAAGAATCTATCATCAAGAAGTTTTCCTATTAAAGATCATAACATTAATGGTATTAACTCCCTTCAATAGAATCCATAAATTCTTGTCCTCATAAAAGTAGTTACTTCATGGCATGAAAAGAAAACAAAATGAAAAACAAAAGAAAAATGCGGCTGAGCATTTGAGTGAACATCAATCATTCAAACAAGTGAAGAGAAATCACACAAAAGAAAAAATGTGTTGTTCAGTTGGAATTGAACAGCAAAGATACGCAAAAAGTGTTGTTCAATTTTTTGAACAACAATAATGACAAAGAGAAAAACTATTTTTTAGTTGTTTGAATAGTAGTTGTTCAATAGAATGAACAACAAAACACACCAAAAAAAGAAGTGATGTTCAATCGGATTGAACATCGGCTACTAAATAGATTGAACAACAGCTATTTAATTAACTGAACAACAAAACAATGTCTAAAAAGGTGTTGTTCAATTGGATTTGAACAACGGTTGTTCAATAGATTGAACAATAGTTTTTCAATTAACTGAAAAGGAAAACAACGTAAAAAAAGAAGTGTTCTTCAATTGGATTGAACAAAGGCTATTTAATAGATTGAACAACAGTTCTTCAATTAATTGAACGGAAAAATAACACAAAAAGAAAGTGTTTTTCAATTGGATTGAACAACAATTGTTCAATAGATTGAACAACAATTGTTCAATATATTGAATAGCAGCTGTTCAATTAATTGAAGAGAAAAATTACGCCAAAAAGGAAGTGTTGTTCAATTAGATTGAACAACAACTATTTTGTAGATTGAACAATAGTTGTTCAATTAACTGAACATCAAAACAATGCAAGAAAGAAAGAAAGTGTTGTTCAATTGGATTGAACAACGACAATTCAATTATCTGAACAGAAAAATCATGCAAAGAAAGAAGTGTTGTTCAATTGGATTGAACAGTGGCTGTTCAATAGGATTGAATAGTGGCTGTTCAATAGATTGAACAACAGTTGTTCAATTAACTGAACAACAAAATCACGCAGAAAAGAAAGTGTTGTTCAATTGGATTGAACAACAATTGTTTAATATATTGAACAACAATTGTTCAATTATATGAACAACAAAATAACGTAAAAAAGAAAGTGTTGTTCAAAAGATTGAAGAACAAAATTACGCCAAAAAGAAGGTGATTTTCAATAGACTGAACAATAGTTGTTTAATTAATTGAACATTAAAAAAAGTAGAGAAAAAAAGAAAAAGAAAATCAAATCAAATCAACAATCATATTTACATATTTTACAGAGAAGAAATAAATTTTATAAAGATGAAGCTGCCGAAGGATTTCCTTTTGTAGCTAAAAATTGCATGGTGGGGTCCTCACGTATTTGCTGGTGGAGAGATTCTCTGGTAAGTGGTTTTTGGTAGAGGTGCACCCGATGCCCATTTGCTTTAAAAGAAGAACCAGACCCATCAAGATCAGAGCCAAAGTGGAGTGTGTGCTTGTCCATTTACTATTTACTTTATTTCATAGGGGCCTAACAACCTAGTTTGCAGTTTGCCAGGGAAGTCATGAAACCTGGAATCATAAATGAGTGCACAGTCGCTCTCATGAAATGTCTTTTTCTTAATCAGGGAATCATGCCATTTGGCTCTTTACTGTTGAATCAGTGTCGTACGTTGTAGAGCCAATAGCCAAACTTCATCTAATTTGTTCATTTGCTATAACCTATTAACCTGGGCTTCGGTTAAATCCAGTCCCAGTTCCTGGGCTGTTTTTAGTGTTTGTATTTCAAATTATATGAGAAAAATGGGTTCTTTACTAAATACCAGTTGATACGGAGAGTTTCCAGGAGTGTTTCTCCAAGTTGTGTGATACACCCACAAGGCTTCTACAGTCGAGCAGTCCAATTTCATCGATTTGATGAAATTGTATTTGTTAGAATAGCTTTGATAACTTTGTTGGTTCTCTCCATCTACCCGTTCGCGTGTGGGTGATACGGGGAAGTAATTCTATGTGTAATATGATGATTTATCAATGTAGCAACAATCTTGTGACCCATGAATTTTGGTCCCCCATCAGTAATTACTTCTTTGGGTAAGCCATACCACACAAAAAATTTGAAAATAAAGTTAATAATGATTTCCTCTGTTGCTCCTGGAAATGCTATTGCTTCCACCCACTTGGTTACATAATCGGTTGCAACCAATATATACGATTTTTGGTTGGATGGTGGTTTGAACGTCTAACAAAATCTAATGCCCAACGCTTAAAGGGTTCTATCACTAGCTATGGATGTAGGGGCATTTCATGACATTGTCCAAAGCGGCTCATCCTTTGGCAACTATTACATGCCCGGAAAAATTTCTTAGCATCTTTAAGAATAGTGGGCCAGTAGTAGCCCATGTGGAATTTTATGTCTAGTTTTGCGATCTGCAAAGTGTCCACCACAAGGTCCATCATCACAGGCTTTTAGGATATCATAAATTTCATCCTCCCTGACGCACCTGCAGATGTGCATAATATATCTTGTGTGGAAAAGGTATCCTCCAATCCAGGAGAAACAAGTGCTACACTACACAATCAATTTCCTTTCTCTGGGTGTCAAATGTTTGGGTAATTTTCCCATTGCTAAGTAATTTTCTACATCTGCATACCATGGCATTTTTAGGGCCACAACAAACAAATGTTCATCCAGGAACTGATCATCTACTGCCACTGTATCATCTATTCTTGGCACTCGGGGAGGAAGTCTGCCACGAGGTTCTCCTTCCCTAGTCGATCCCTTATAGTTTTGTCAAATTCCTGTAAAAGTAGTAACCAATGAGTCACTCTTCCATTTGTAATTGGTTTGTTAGCTAAATATTTAATGGCAGAGTGATTAGTATAGATAAATATAGGATATCCAATTATATAGTGTCTAAATTTGTTTATAGCATAAATAACAGCTAGAAACTCCTTTTCTGTTACTGTATAATTCAACTGAGCAGGAGTAAGGATTTTGCTAATGTAATATATAGCTTAAGGTTTCTTTTCTTCTTCTTGGCCAAGAACAACTCCAATGGTTGTATCTAATGCATCTGATGAAATCTGGAAAGGTATATCCCAATTTGGGCCTCGTAATACTCGGGGTTAATAATAAAAAAATCTAGCCAATTTATGGGGTTAATAATAAAAAAATCTACCGAATATTCCTAAGAGTCCACAAAACCCATCACATCTTGTAATGTTCCTTTTAGCCTAATGAGTGAATGGTCATTAAGTTTTAGCAAGGTAGTGGTTGGTTCTAAGGCTGTGATGCCAAGCAATTTGCAAGTTTCTGTTGTAAGAATGTTAATGGCTTCCCCTAAGTCAACTAAAGCATTGGGAAAAGAGTGGCCATTTATTTGGATTGTGAGAACGGGGTTCCCTGGGTCTTTTTATTTTACAGGTGTCCCTTTGCCTAGTAATAAATCAGAAAAATTTCCAACAACATGGACAGATAGTGTTATTTTTTCTTTTTCCTCACAGGATTCTTTGCATACAACTCTTTAATGGTTTTAACATATATCGGAATATCTTGAATGGCCTGGAGGAGGGGTATTTTTATACAGAGATTTTTGATTTCACCCAAAGATAAAAGTCAGGATATTCAATTGGTCGGAGTATTAACAATATTTTAGGGAACAAGGGAGAAGTAATTATGATTTGTTCAGGATCTTTCTACCTGACTATATCTTCTCTTTTTTTTTTTTTGTTGATTATATACAATCAATGGCTCATTCAAATGTGTTTCTTTAACCTCAGGTTTCATATTTTGTTCCTAATCTGGAGCAATTACGCATCCATATCTTAACTTAAGTTCATTACATTCTCTCGACTCAACTTCAAGGTCCAAGCTCTCAATAATTTATACTGACAAGATTGGTCTGTTGTTCGGATTCAAATTTGGTTGAGCTGGGAATTGTGGCCATATATTAGGTTGAGGTTTTACTACAATGTGTAAGGTGCTGGTAAGGTTGGTTGAGGCAGAGGAACTATTCCCATGGGCTAGTTTGCGGATCATTGCCAATTTGGTTGCTAGTTCCGATTTTGTGAGGTAGAAGGAGACCATTGAGGGGAAGAGGGGTTTTTCTGCCATAATGGTGGAGGGTAAGAGGAATTTGGCCAATTATTATTTGGATTTGATTGGTTAGGCCATGGTGGCATAGAAAATGCTTGAGGTGGCCAGGTAGAGAAAGGTGGCTGGTTCTGCCATGCTGCCCCTGAATATTGCTGAGAATTAAATTGTGAAGAAGGAAAGAAAGAAGATTGTTCTGTAGGCATACCTTTTGGATGTGATTTCCATTGATGGCACTGGTTCAACAGATATACTAGTTCCACTTCCTCTTCTGCTTCCTTGAAAACTGCCTTTAATCCAGGAAGCGATGGACAACTTTCCGTAGCATGATCCTTAGTGCAAATGGCGCATGTTTGTATCATATCTAATGAACATTCTCTACGATTGTGTTTATTTCTGCAACATCGATAGAAAATATCCAGATTCTATTCTACTTTGGCCTGCTTTTGTTTGGCTTGCATGATATCCAATTGTGTTATCAAGGTCCCCAAAATATCAGTCTTGAAATCTTCCATCATATTGCTGATTTCAACTCGTGTAATGCTTCCTCCTGAGGCTCTGTTGTCTCTGGTGATCGCTATGCGTCTGCTTGGTTTTAGCCTTGTACTGCCTCTGAAGCACCTAATGCACAATTGTATAATATCGTCATAATTGTCTTGATAAATATCACCCTCCCCATTAAATTCAGTATTTCTACCCATTGGTCTTTCATACCTTTGATCAATGTAGTTTTAATAACTTCAGGAGGAAAATTTGCATAAGGAGATCTTTGCAGATTATATTGAAAATGTTCTACATATTCTTCAAGATTCTCGTTAGTCTTAGCTACCATTTGAAAGATTTCATCCTTCAGTTCTCTAGTTCGGAAATAATCTTGGTATTTTTTTAGAAAGGTTGTTTTCATTTGGTCCCAGTCAGTAATGGTACCTCCATCAATACCCATAAACGAAGGTAAAGGTGCTCCCTTCATAGTAGAGGGGAACAATTTTAGCTTCTGAGGGTTGGTAGTGTAATCATATCATGTACATAAAATATTAAATTCGAAAAGGAATGCATCAGGATCCTCTGAAGTTAGCCCATGGAAGGTAGGAATATTTTGTAATGGAATAGATTTCATGGGAGAATTGACAGCTGTATCAACAATAGGGTATTGTAATGTATAGGTCCGAGGTTGTTGCTGATTATGAACCATTTCATCAAAAATGTGCCAGTATCCTTGATGGATTTCTAGAGATAGATATTTGTTCCTATGGGGTTCAGAAGAGACTTTTAGAATGATTTTAACAACATTACCTTGGTCTGGAATACTGGGTGTCCTTTGTTCAACTACTAGTTTAGGAGATTTGGGTTTTGATGATTCAATCTTTTTAGCAGTACATGTTTCTCCTTCTCCTTCACGGAAATTGCAAGAATTCCCTTCTTGTAAAGGGTTAGGTTGTAAATTTTCAGTGTTTTTAAAACTCTGTTTAGACCCTTTAGTCTTGCTGTGAATCTCAGCGTCAACTATAGATGGTGATCTTGCATCCTGAAGGGTTATAGTAGGATTTCTTGTAGAAACGGTTCGGGGTCCTACTGATGACCGAGACTCGACTTTCCTTATGATTTCATCAATGAAGGTTGATCGTCCAATGTGCACCAATCCCTGAGATTTTTCAGATCTGGGTGGAGGAATTATATCTTTTTCTACTCTTTTCTTCTTAGTCATTCATATATAAATACAAACATTTATTTCTACTTCGATTCCTATGCAATTTTGTTGAAAAGCAGTCAAAGGAGCAAGCACTTTACTTGCTCGTATGTAGGTCCTTACCTTCCGTTTTTAATACCCAATTCTTTCGTAGCAAACAAACATCAAACGTACATATCCTTCTATGAAATAGAAACACTCTCCATAGAAACGACACCAAAATGTTGGGCACATATAAGATGTCTTTTAGAACTCCTAAATTCCTCACATTAATTATCGACCTCGGCAAGTCTTTTTGTTTCAAGAGTGTATGTAGTATGTACAAGTGATGGAAATCATTGGATCTACATTGAGTAATGCTCTAAAATAACTTATTGATTTTAATACAAGAGTAAACGGATCTAACCATAAACTACCAAACCTGTAACTTCAAATAAATTAAACTATTCAAGAATCAAAACTCAATGTTAATCAAAAAGCTCTAATTGCAAATACAATCCATAAGCACATCAATCGAGTGCACTATAGAGATAATAGATCTCTCTTATCTGAATAGAAACAGTAATGCATTTGATCTAACCAATCATACTCTGGCTCTCAATTAACAAGAAATAACTCTTATCTAATAATTAAATCAATCTACGATACAAATAAATGAAACCAATCAACAGAGATAAGAAATAAAGCATGGAATGCACAAACTCAACACCAGTGATTTATATATCAAATAGATCAATCGTAAAACTATAAAACAAAGTAATTAGACTTGCAGTAAAAAGGTAAAAATATAACGCAAGGAAAAGTAGTGAAATCCACCAGTGACCGGGCCCAAGCCGCCAGTGATTACTACTTAGTTACTCATAAAATCGCGAACAAACTGAAACACAAATTATATATTACTCATTAACTCCGAATGTGATGACAGTAATAATGTGTTCTTCATAATAATCCTCTGTCTCTTACAATTACAGTCGAAGTAAAAAGGCAAAATTTGTTCTATTCTATTCATTTTTCCCCTCTTATAGTCAAAGAGGAAAAGAGATAATTGTGCTTCGTCAGGATTAGGAGATCCTAAGGAATTTGAAACCACATGCTACTATCAGAAGAATCTTTCATCCTGTGTTGATCCTTCCGATTCACTTCTCATATTTTACCGCACAAGACGTGCTCTTTTCTCCTTGTTTAGCCTTTGTTGTTCAATAAATTGAACAACAATTGTCCCATTCACTAATATCTACATAAAATGCAATGAAAGTTAGTTTTGATAGCCAAGTCATATCAAAAGTGATTTTGTTCACTTTCTATCGAAATTCTATCAAAATATTATTACATCATGGAACAAATGCATAAAAATGATGGAAAAGATAATGTAATAAAGGGTAAATTTATACCTGTTGCACGACCCAACACTCGATAGAGAACCCTGGCAGTGGACTCAACTGCTTTGCGACACACCTTTACAAGGGATTACCTGTGTTGGTCCCTCTAGAGGCTATTTCTGGATGTCTTCAAGTCATGAAACTATCTGGGAAGAATGAATTCAAAGGGGTGACTTGTTTAGGACATGAGGCAACTGAAATTAGGGTTTTATGAGCCCTAAAACACTGATATGAATGTTGGGATTGATGTGCCCAAATGGATTTGTAACACCATAGCAATGGGTATTTGCGAAGTGTGTGTGTGAGCAACATAGAAATCTCTATTTCATTAAAACCTTCCACATTCTCCATGAATGCATGGAAGTCATCTAAGTGCTCAGGCTAGGCCATTTCATCTTCACCATCATACGCGATTTCTGAAGAGTCATTAAAGAACTCCCTCTTGAGTTCAAAGGGATGTGCATTGGATAAACATTGTAGAGAGTTAAATATAACAATATCTGTGATAGATGTGTGAATATTAAGAAAAAAATTGTGAGGACTCAACTTGTCATCTAGCCCTCCTTCTAGAACCATAAATGTTGATGGTGTGAGACCCACCAACATGTGAGGGGATCTCCCTGGTAAGAAGTCCTAGCTACCCTCAGACCATTTGGAGTAGGAGTCCTAGTAGCGGATAGTATGGTATCACCTTGACTATAGTTGCGCAAAGAGGTAAGTAATATGACCTTGTTGGAAGTAAAAGGTGTGTCCTTGTAGCAAGTTAGGGGAGGATCATGAGAAGTTCTAACACACAGAAGGGGAGAAAAGTGCGCCCGTTAGAAGCCTATGATAGAACACAACTTGAAAGGGAACATATTAGCTGAAAGACTTCACGAGATGGAAAGCAGGATATCCGACAATCCAAAGTTATGAGTTATACCAACAACATGCTTCAATAAGATTCATACAAACATATACAAAATATTTCATACATACATGCGTAGATTAGAACTAAATACATCATTAGAGTAACAAAGATATTTGAACTACAATAACAATATATGCATGAAACGTGTTGGCTCTATTTTATTAACAGAGTGAAAGATCCAATCATACATACAAGCATGATAGACACTAGCCCCGATAGAAGAATATTATAGTCATTTCCACCTACTCCTCCAAAGAGATGTACTCACTCTGCACTGTGGAGAAGCCAAGGCTCGTAACAATACACTTCAATATTTCTCTAAGTTATACCTATAAAAAGCTTGGCTCACAAAAGCCTGTATAATGAATTATGAGGTTCTATATATAGAAAGTGGTGGGGTGACCCTTAACATTCCCCTTTGTCACTCTTAAACTACCCTCATGACTACTCAACTTACACATGACTATTTACATTCTACTATTGAAACTTGGTATTTCACTTAACAACATGTTTAGAATACAATTTCCGCATGTACCCATGTGAGAAAAAAATACACTTGAGTAAGCCATTCAAGACATCACTGAAACTTGGACAGTTGTGGGAAGACCAACTCATCGACATCCTCTTGGTGATTGATGGTGGCGAACTGATGTCAAGCTTGGTAGTTTGTTATGGTGTTTGATTACTTCCTGGTGACATCCTTATGAAAGAGAACCCTTGCCTTTGTTGCATCTGGGTACACTGATTTGGACCCTCTGTCCAACTTGTCAGATAGCATGTGCATCATGGTCTTGAGTGAAGATGGACCAGCGACATACTGGTGTATAATGTCTGCACTTATATGCAAATATGCATTGGTGGCGATGCACATCGATTGCTCGAAGTACATGTCTAGCTCCAGTTGGACTTGGTTCTTTATTTTTGCTGCGGTGGGTGTGCCAATGGATGTGATCAAATTCATGTGCACAATCGCAACCATGCTCTTGAATACTCGTGCATGTGAATTTTATAAGTTGTTGATGAATTGTGGGAATTCCTCATAGTTCTAGATCAAATTCCGTATGCGTGCCTTCAACTCCACTTCCTCTAGATTCGTCATATTTTGCATTTACAATGGGGATCCCTTGTACCTCATTGTACATATTTGCATGTGATAAAAAATAGTGTCTATTTCTATCAAGATGTGTGCTCTCCAAGCACAATGATGCTACCAACCATTGAGATGGACAACTGAATTATACATGGTGATTAACTTGAAGTATAGCTTCCATGTGATCCTCTTGAGAGATGATACTTCGTCAACTATTTCTTTCTTCAACTCTGCTATGGCAGATGTTGTAGCTTGTTCTTTTTCCTATTTGGCCACTTGCAACTCCTTATCGTTGCGCTCATTCTCAACTATCAACAATCTCACACTTGAGTTGGTGGCTTCGGCATATGCCTTTGTAGCATCGGCCAATGTAGCTGGATATCTATGCACATCAGAAACTATCACTAATTCTTGAAAATGCACAGGAGCTACATGGACATCCAGATTGGGACTCTACGTTATTTCACAACTCTATGTCATGACTCGTCAAAGGATATCTTGTGCACATATGCTTCGGGGTTGTCCTCAAGGATTTTAGTATCTCCTTTGTCACTTGGGACTTGCTATACTCCCAATTTGGTGAAGACAATGGAGTGACCTCTTGGTCCTTGGGCATGAGGTCCATATCCTAATCTTTCTATCGCTAAACCACCTCTGTGTCAATCATTTCCAACATTTTTTCGATCTCCTAAGCAAATTCCTACTCCTGCAACTTCTCACCCTATTTTCTATATGCTAGCTATTCTAATGAATCAATAACTTATATGTGCATTTTCATCAATGTATGCATGTTGCGCCTCCTATTTTTCCTATTTCTGCTATGCTTCCCTCTTTCCTCTAGGCAACTCTTATTCTTCCCTTATTTGTTGCTTCACCCCCTGCTACTTATTTTCTACCTCCTCCAGTTTTGGCTTCTCCCTCTCTCTTTATGCAATCCTTCTGTTGCCCTGTCACTTTTGTGCCTCAATATCCAAAGTTTCTCTTAATACTGGTGGATATATTTTGAGCTTGCAGCTTTTCTCTACCTCTCTTCTGTTAACACCCAGGTTGTTCCCTATGACTCCCAAGGGAATACGGCCGGGGTAACCACTAACCAATCTTTGGATCACTGTTTCTAGCCAAACTGTGATCAGAGAGGGCTCTCTCTTTATGATTTGTATCTGTTATGATAGTGTTTTAGGCTAGGTATTATGCACAGGTTTTGTTTATGTTTTGGTTGAAGAGTTTCTTTCAGGTCTTGTGATGTAGTGTTCAAAGAGTCAAATATCATTGGGCAATGGAGTCCATGGCTGCAGGTGTCTAGGAACCTTGAGGTGAATTGGTGAAACTTACAGGGCCATTTGGATACTTCATACAACAAAATTTTTGATTTATAACATGAACAGGTGAAACAAGCAGTGAAAGCATTTAAGAATTTTCACTAAAGTATTTAAGTATTTCCACCAAACTAGGTATGAGAAACGGATAGATGTCTCAGGAGCAAACTTGAATCCCTGGGAATGTCTATCACTGCAAAAGATATAGTTTTAAAGTGCAGCAATTAAGAATTACACTTTTTTCACTGTATCTGAAGAAAACATGGATAATAGCTTAGATTGAGTTCAGGGTAATCAGTGATTAAATCCTGGAACTATTCTTCTACTTTGCTATTAAGTGTAAAACATTTAAACAATAAAAGAGAACAAAAGACTCGAAAAACATGTAATACAGAGATTTAAGAAAGACTTATTGTTTTATGAAACACTCTGGAATCCTGCAACATTCACCATTCATCACAATGCATCAAGGTACGCCAAGCTTCGGAAATTCCATTCACCCTTTGTATTATTTCTCTGAGAATTTTACAGCAAGTGAGATCCCCAAAATGAAAATAACAACAACCCCTTAAGCTTATGTGCGGGGCGAATATATACTTACGATTTTTACAAAAATATCTGAGTTCTAAGTTATCTCAGACTTAATATTCTCACCAACTTTTGAGATATTATTATCAGAAATTTATTACAGCATTGAATACAAAATAAAGGCGTCTTGATGTTCTGTCAGAAGATATTTTGGCCTTTGGGAGCTGCTGAGTCGGTTGGGATATTTTGATCAAATGCTGGAGAACTCGACTTTATAGCTCGTGCGCTGTATTTTTTGGGTCTGCCACCTGTGATTGTGATTGCTGCTGTGGTGACTAAATAGCCCTGCTGAGTTGGCTCAGCATCTGTCTTTTCCTTGTAGATTTATCCACCAAAATTCTGCCTGTGCATGACTGCTCATAAACTGGAGAAAATTAACGCTACAGGTTCTGGCTTGATAAGATTATCTGTGTCAAATTCCTCCAGACTTCCTGTGTGGGCAATTGGTGCTTCATGATTGCCTCCATAGTTTCATCTGCTTCTGTATACTTAAAGAAATTTGGTGGTGCATCAAACAGGTGATCAATTTCATTCATAATAAAAAACAGGTTGTCCACCCTATCATACAAATTCTGCCCTGATGCTGGCCCTGTTTCTGCTGAGGTACTGGGTTGTTTTGCAATTTGTGCTGCAGCATGGGCATCAACCCTTTTGATGTAGTTTTCCAGGGTAAGCAGTCTTCCTACACTGCTTAATATGCTGGGGAGGCCTCTGTTCTGTAATGCCAGGAATCTGTCCAGGAATTTGTTGATTTCGGTCTGCATATCCTGTGTTCTCCTCTCCAGCGTCCCAACTAGGCTTCGTAGTGTCAGGACTCTTTTAACTACTGAGATTGTCTCAGTCCTGTTAGCAATTCCCATGGTAGCTAGTTGAGAGCTAGTTTTGTTATTTAAAATATTGATCATTCTGCTGGCAGCATCTGGCATGTGGCCAAGGCTTGCTCTAGCTCTGTGTATTTCCCTGTTTGCCTTTGTAATGAGTACTATTTGCTCATACATAGTCTCAATATACTGCCACTGATTGGTGATGGACCGACCAATGTTACCCCAGAGGACTGCTTTTAACTCTGCTGTTACCTTTTCTAGTGTGAGCTCCTTTTCAAGTTCAGTTATCCTCTTCTTTAGAGCTTTTACTTCTCGTTCCTTTGCAGCCTCACTCTGCTTGCTCTTATCAAATCTTTCATTTACTTTAGTCAAAGATTTTTTGACTTCATCAAGCTCTTTCATTTGAGCCTCAAGAACTTGGATTTCGGCTTGCAGCTTCTGCATATCCAGACTAGGAGTCTGCTCTGTTGTTGGTGTAGCTGTTGCTATAGTTGGTGTTGTAGGCCCTGTCTGTTGAGGAGGAGGAGTAGCTGTTGGAGGGGCTTCCTCAAGATTGATTATTTCAGGAGGAGGCTGGGAGGTTTGGCCCTCTTCTTTTTGCTTTAATGCTGTCTGTAGTGCTGCCTTTGCAGCTTCTGATTCTCCTAGTTTGTCTTGAGTCCGAACTAGCTCCTTGTACAGAGATATCATTAGATCTGTGGCATCCTTTTCCAGCCTTTGCTGGGCAACCTCATCTGTTTGCGGATGGATGGTAGCTGGGAGCTTGATTTTCTTTCTTAAGGCCGCCATGTCTGCATCCCTTAGCTTCAACAGTTCTTGGATACCTTTAACATCTTTAGGATCATGTCCCATTTCTATGATTACATCTTCCAAGGACTTGATTCTGTTGTCCTTGGCTTGTGATGATGCTCTCTCCAATTCCAGCTGAGAGGCTGTATTATCAAGGCTGCTTTTCAATTTGTAATTTTCCAATGTTTCATCTGCCAAGGAGGCATACACCATTTCACCAGTTTGTTTATGCAGTTCGATTTTATCCATAGGGTGTATGTCTTTGGCCAGAACCTCCATGTTGGTCCTCAGGTAATCCGAGGCAGATTGGGGATGCAGAGTTGTGGGCATGAAGTGACTCATGATCATTTTGCCTTCACTTACATCAAAGGCAGACATGAGTCTTTGCTGATTGGTGGGAGCCAGGTTCAGCAAATGATTGTACAGCTGTATTTTAATAGGATCACTCCTCCTTTTAATGTCGATAAATTGCTGTTTGATGCTTACCTGTCCTTCTTTGTGCTGGCTGGAGGAGCTGACCTCTCCTCCTATAGCTCTATCATGTTCATGCTGGAATGAACTGGCTGAAACTTCTCCGCTGGGTGGGCCCATGCCCGTTGCTTGTCTTATTGCTATGTCATCCTCTGGAAAGTCATTTAATCTTTGTCTTTTCCCTCCCTGATTGATGGATGAAGTCAGGGGAGTCTCTCTATCTCTTTTCCTGGTTAAGTCCTCCTTTTGTGGGGTTTGGAGGACCGAGGTATCAAAAGTAGTTTCTGCCCTAGGAGGCACTATTTTCTGAGCCTGTTGCTCAGTGGAACTTGGAGCATCAATCACTCTTTCTTGCTGCAAGGGCTGCTGTTTATTATATTGTACCTCTTCTTGCTGCTGCCCTTCTCCCTGCTGCTCCATCTCTTCTTGCTGCTGTAGCAATGTCTCCACTTGCTCTTCTGTCAATGGAGGTGGCTGCTCCACCTGCTTCCCTTTATCTTTGCTGGCTGTCTGCGGTGCTTTCCCGGCAGTTTGCTGCTGTGTTGTTGATGATGTAGCAGCTGCTCCAAGCTGCTTTTTGTATGAGAGGGGAACCTGTCCACAAGTTTCTAAGTCAGCTTCCTTTTGAATATTTCTAGCCTCTCTCTCTAGTAGCTCTTCATCAGTAATTTCCTCTTCTAGGGTACCTTCTTCCCAACTTAATGCATTGGCATACTGTTCAATCTCAGGTTGTCTCTTGTGTGCATAGCTACCCAATTTGTATTTTATCCTCCTGAGGGAGACAAAATGATTGGGGTCATAGGGTATCCATTCAAAGCTAGTTTGCAGTCTGAGGCCCTCTAGGATATTGTTTGCCTCTTTCCACCCCTCCTCTTTTCTGTTGTATAGGAAAGGACCCAGCTGGCTCCTTACTTTTAACTGTGACTTCTTGTTCTTGCTCTGAAAATGGAGGTAGTCTGAGTTCCCAAACTGTCTGAAATATTCCAAGGCAAAAAGCCTCATGGGGACATACCTTGGCAACCTAAAAGGGTTCAACTCACAGCCATATATTCTGATGACTGTGTGGTTTTGGTAGAGGTACCAATTACCAATGCTGTAGGATTTATTCAAATGGAGAATTCTCCTCATGTCATCAGTTAGTCTTGGAGGAGGAATACCATGCAATACTGTCATGGCTGGATAAATGAATAAGTCAATGAACTCAGAGTATGTGTAAGGTGATACAGAGGTATGATGAAAAACAGAGGTCCAGAACACAACTGACCTTGGATTTCCCTGGGCATTGAGTTGCTTCAAAGGAAAAGAGAAGGTGGCTGGCTGATAAAACAAGAATAGGTGGTATATGTATGAGGTATACCTGAATAGTCTTTCCCTCTTCAAGTTCATAAACTGGTCATGGATTTTATCTGCAATGTATGTAGCATAATCATAATGTACAGCTGGGGGCTTACCAGGAGAGAATAGAGACAGCATTGCCATTATGCTTTCATCCACATCCTCCATTCCCTTGAATCCTAGGGCATAGCTGATCAAATCCACTAACATCCTGCCCAATTCATTCAAGTACTGATATCCAATAGGAGGAGTTCTGACGGATTCAGAGCCTGGTTTTACAAACAGCTGATTGATTTTAATGAGTTGGTCACTTGACAGCTTGCTCCCTTTCTTTATCAAATTCTGCATATGGAGGGGGGTCAATTGCTTGGCAGTATGGAAGTGCAGCATCTCATTTATACTCTCTGGGGTGATATGGAACAGGACTGAGCCTGTGGGGCTGATGACAGCTCTTTGGCTTGGGTCATAGCATTCCTGGCAGCTGTAGACCAACTCTGGCATAGGATTTACCTGGGGGAGGTTGTAGATGGGCAAGTTTGAGTCCCAAATCCCCAAGATGTCTGCTCCACTCAGGTGCTGGGCTTTCAACTCATTCAGCATCTGAATATTATATTTGGAGCCCATGAGAAACCAGTCCAGCATTTGATAATCCATATCTCCCAGGGCTTTCCATTCTAATTCCTGGTGAGGAGCGTTGAGGGGCGTGATATTCAGAGCAATAGGAGTGTCCATGGTTTTCTTTAAGCTCAACAACTGTAAGTGAACGGCTTAAAAGGATCAACACAGAACAGAAGTGATTTTTGTAAAAACAGTTTTGAGTTTCAGGTACCAGAGGAGGAAATTATACAACAGCAATTGAAATACTGTTTATATCAGGAACAGGGCTACTGTCTGGTCTCACTATGTCCTCTTCAGCAGGTGAATTCCGTAAACAAAAGTCTTTCGGGAATGCGCAGAGAATACCTTTTTTTTTTTTGTGAAAATACAGGCAACAAGGCTCAGCTGGTGTTTTTGGACTTCACAATTACAAATGGGGTATATGCAGAGGGAAATGGCCGGTGAAATTATGAGTTTTATCGTCTCTTTAGCCCTCTGAGTAATTTTATTTTCAACTGCAGGCGTATGGAGGATAGAAAACGAAAAATACCTGGTAATCCACGAGCAGAGGTCGTGCATGCGTGCAAGGTTGGTGCTGTGGAGGTCGCCTTGGTCAACTGAGCAGGTTGGCGGATTTCAGGACGTAAACGGTCATGCAGAGGAAACAGTAGAGAAATGCATAAAAAATGGAAAAAAAGGCGTTTTTTTGCTTAATATGGGCTTTTTACGATTTTGGCGCTTTTTTAGTGATGACGTGGCGGTATGCTGTTGGACAACGGTTGGCGGTTAGGACCGTAGCGGTTACGGTTAAGGCTAGCCGCTACGGTCTCTCGGGGCGGTTTGGGTACGGTCCCGGAAGTGTCAGGCCTTGCTCCGAGAGCCTTCATCGTGCGACGCGTGGACCGGCCCTGACGTGACGCAACGTCACGTTCTCGGGCGCTAAAGGTCCGCTGCGGGGGCTGCTCCGATATCACTGTGGATCGTCGGATCCTTAGGATCTGATCCGACGGTGGGCGGAGCAACAAAGTGCTCGGGTTATATGCGTGGGCGGAAAACTTCAGATTATGGGTTTTTGTAAGGTTTTTCAATGTATTTCAATTAAATTGAACCCGCGCGCTGATGCTTGGAATAAACGCCAAGGGGGGTTTTGGACCTTGGTAATTTTTGCAAAGAGGGTTTAGGGGTGAAAAGGGGTTTTTATGAGGTTTTTTTAATGCAAATGAGGGTTTCAAAGGTAAGTTGGGCTGTAGCAAGGGGGAGTGAGATGCGATAGGTTCACCAAAGTGACCAGAGGTCATTTTGGTTCCTCTTTTTTAAGAACATATGGCTATAATGCCAAGGGAAGGGGTATTTATAAGATTTGGGGCTTTATACACCAGAGTGTTAATATTATTAGGGGAAGGGTAAGATAGGGGAGCTATATAGTAAAATTAGAGGTTAATATGAATGAAGGGAGCAAATGAAGGGGATCTCACTGAGTTTATCTGAAATTGATTTAGTTTAGAGACTAGATCAAAATGAAAAGATTTTAGACAAGAAATGTGGCTTCTGAATGAACAAGAACCACCATAAAACCATGATCTCTCTCCATGAATCTCAGCTGAAAAGGGAATGTTAGTAATGAAATGAAGGGGGAAAGGGAGGTTAGTCATGCTCCTTGCTGCAATTTGATGGAATTAACCACTTTGTCCATTGATAGATTTTGCCTTGGCAAAACACCTTTTGACATATGTGCAATGGTGAAAATACCCTTTCTGCAACCACAACTGCTTACCCAGCTATTTTCCTAGCATTTTTTGTTTCTCCTTGGAGGGTGCACTTGGACTTGCAAACCCTTACTTGCCTTTTCTTTTCTTTGGCTTTTTCTTTATTCTTTTCTATCTACTTCTACCCTTATTTCTTCCAAGGTCCCAGATTGAGCTGTTGGGAACCTTCTCTTCTCTACCTGAACTACTTGTCTGCCAAGATTGAACAGTTTGGACAGACTCCTTTCTCTATTCTACAACAGAAAATTTAAACATGGCATGATCCAGATTAGACTTTTGGACCATCCATCAAAACTTTGAGGCCTTACCAAGTTATTGTCACAAATCAAACTTTGTAGGAAATATGTGATGTTTGAGTCATCAAAGCAGAGCATATTTAGACCTTCCATAGCCAATCATGAAATATGAAACCTATTGGTATAGGTAGCTAACAGTGGCTCCACATGGGGATGGTTTTTCACTTGAAAGACCAAGAACAGCAGGTCAGTTTGCCTTGTTGCTTGACTGCTCCTGCCAAAACTTTGGAACATGCTATTTTGAAATGCCAAAACTGTGCTCTTCCTCCTTGGTGTCCTCTGATTCTAATTACCTTTGCTAACAGTCAATAAACTTGGAAAAGTGCATTTTCAGAATCTTAACAGAAAATAATATGTACATCCGCATATATACAAGGGAAACTCAAGCTGCACTTATGGGTGATATTCAAAATAGTGCTTCAGCATCCTGCCATTGACAGGACCTTCATCCAAATCAGTATCATTTAAGCTTTTTAGGAAGTAAGTGTTGTTACCTTGCACTGCTTGGACAACAAATGGTCCTCTCCATAAAGAGTCAAATTTTCCATGTTTTCCTTTCTCTTCTCTTCTTGCATCCCACTTTAAGACTTTGTCCCCCACATTGAAATCTTCTGCTTTGGTTCTTCTATCAAAGGCCTTTTTCAATTTTTCTTGTAATATCTGCACTCTGCTGAAAACTTGTTCTCTAGTTTGCTGTAAACAGATTATCTGATTGATCCTCCTTTGCATATCATTTGGCTCCGCTTGGCTTTCTTGCAGAAGCTTCATAACCGGCACTCCTAGTGATGAAGGAAATTTGGCTTCTAATCCATAGACTAACTCATATGGGCTGGTCCCAATTGATCTTTTTGTTGTTAGTCTATCTGCCCATAAAGCATTTACTAGTTTCTTATGCCAATTCTTTTTGTTCTCTTCCAGCACTTTCTTTATGATATTTATTAAACTTTTGTTTGATGATTCAGCAAGGCCATTTCCTTGAGGATAGTAAGCAGTAGAATGGCCCAAAGTAATGTGAAATTTATGGCAGAAGTTCACCATTTTCTTGGATCTGAAGGCAGCAGCATTGTCTGTTATTATCTTGTCCGGACAGCCAAATCTAGCCAGTATATTGTTTTCCAAAAACTGAATAATTACTGAATCATTTGCTTGTCTGCATGGGGCAGCTTCAATCCACTTGGTGAAGTAGTCTGTTGCTGTTAAAATCCATCTGTGTTGCCCTGAAGATGAGGGATGAATTTCCCCAATGAAATCCAAGCCCCATTGTTGGAAAGGTCTCTCTGTTGCAATGGGCTTCAAAGGAAGTGGCAGCAACTGTCTTTTGCCTTCAAACAGTTGGCATTTGTGGCATGAGGCTGTGAATTTCTTCACATCAGAGAACATGGTGGGCCAGTAATAACCAGCCCTCAATATCTTGTCCACAGTGGACTTCCAGTACAAATGTCCACCACAGTCTCCAGCATGGAAATCTTGCATGATATTGTTAGTTTCATTCTCCATTAGACAGTGCAGCAATATACCTTCATGGTTTTTCCAAAGTAAATTTCCATCTATCACACAAAATCTAGATGTTTTCATTTTTAGGAACCTACAGTTAGTTCTGGACAGTCCTGGGGGAGCACACAGGTTTTGTAACACATAGCAGATATCAGAGTACCAAGGAGATTGTTCAAAGGCTACATTGATCTTTGGAGTCGCCAGCTCTGTTTCACTGTCCAGTTGATTGATATCTAAGGCTTGGAAATTTGCTTCTGTCATTAATTTGGCCAAACCTTGCCCTTTTATCAGCTTTGTAGGTTTTATTTCAATGTCAAATTCTAGTATATTGGCAATCCATTTTCCTCTCCTGCCCTCTAAGTTTTCTTGGGTGAGAATGTCTTTGACAATAGGACTTGGTACATAAGCCACAACATGGGAGTAAAGGATGTAAATCCTAAAGTCTTTAATAGCTTTGATCAAAGCATAGGCTTGTTTCTCCATAATTTGGTACTTTAGAGGGGCATCTCTAAGAGCTCTGCTGAAGAAGGCAATAGGCTTCTCATTCCCTTGGTCATCTTTCTGTAATAAAACAGTAGCAATAGTATGTTGGGAGGCAAAGGAGAAAATGATAAAGTCTCTGTCAAACTGAGGATTGGTTAACACTGGGGTTTGAGTTAATGCCAATTTTATACTTTCAAAGGCTTGTTTTGCTTCAACAGTCCATTTGAGCTTTGAATCTTTCTTTAGCATATTGTTTAATAATCTGATTAGTTCTGCTAAATTCGGGATAAACCTTCTTAAAACGTTAATTTTTCCTAAGAATCTCTGCAACTCCTTGACATTCCTTGGGTGAGGCATTTGTAGGATAGCTTGTATCCTGTCTGGATCAATTCTTATGCCATCTTTTGAAATAATGTGTCCTAAGAGTTTCCCTTCTTCCAAGCCAAATAATGACTTCTTGGGGTTTAAGGAAATACCATATTTCCTGCATGTTATGAAAATCTGTCTCAAATGTTTCAAGTGTTCTTGGTCAGATTTTGAAAAGGGTGTAAGATCATCTAAGTAAATGACCAAGAAGTCATGAATCTCTTTTGCAAAAGCAATGTCCATTGCTCTTTGAAACGTTGCCCCTGCGTTTTTCAATCCAAAGGGCATTTTTACATACTTGAAAGTTCCCCATGGGGTTGTAAATGCAGTTTTGTCTTGATCATCAGGGTGTACTAGGATTTGATTGAAGCTTGAGAATCCATCAAGCAATGATATCCTTGAAGCCCCTACTACTCTTTGAAGAATGTGATCCATTTTGGGTAAAGGGTAGTTATCTTTGAGTGATACTTGATTCAAATTCCTTAAGTCTACACAAAGTCTAATCTCACCAGTTTTCTTTCTTGTAGGGACCAAATTTGAAATCCACTCAGAGAACCTGATTGGTGCTATGATACCAGCTTTGAACATTTTATGTAATTCTTTTTCAATGGAAGGAAGGAGCACAGGATTGATCCTTCTCAATTTCTGTTTGAATGGTTTTTGATTAGGCTTGAGGGGAATGGTGTGCTGGATGACAGAAGTATCATAGGACTTTAGATCCTCATAACCCCAAGAAAAAACATCTTGAAACTCTTTAAAGAGGTCAATATATTTGGGTTTTTGATCAGGGGGCAAAGAAGCAGATAGTTTTATTATTTTAGGCTTGTCAATAGTACCAATGTTGCATTCTTCAACTGATGCATCTAATGGCTGTATCTTTGGTTTCCTGGGGACATCATTTGAATCAAAAATGTCTTCTAATGGGGTAAGGCCTACTGGAAGAAAATTGTCTTTGAGTTGTATGATTTCAGCTTCAGCGCTGCTCATCTCTTCACAGTCAATTTGGTGAATTTGCTGAATGTTTTCATTGTTGAAAATGGTTGGACTCAGTAATTGTTTTGCTGTTCTAGGTGACATTGGGTGAGCAGACTGTTGAAACTGTATTTGTGATGGACTTGCTCCATCAAGTATTTGTGATTGACTTGCTGACTCAAGTATTTGTGATTGACTTGCTCCATCAATGTCAATATTTAATCCTGTGAACTCTTGTTGCAAGGTTAAAAAATTGTTTATTTGCATGTCATCCTCAAATACTTGCCATTCTTTGACATTGTTTGGAATAGAGGGTCTATATTTGACCTCGGCTGTGAAACAGTTATTGGGTTCTAATGGGAATTTGAAGGTGCTGGCAAATGTTGCCAAGCTGTGTGCATGGAGATTGTGGCCCCTTGAAATTTTTGTGATAACAAACTCAGAGAAGGTCTCCAATATTTCAATTACAGCAGACCTGTAAGATCTCAACCTTTTGTCATTGGTGACAAAACTTCCTTTCACTTGTTGAATTACTAGATCAGAGTCTCCCATGATGGAGAGCCTAGGTGCTTGTAATAACCTTGCTAGTTTGAGACCTAGTAACAGAGCTTCATATTCTGCCATGTTATTAGTGCATCTAAAATTTAATCTGTAAGCCCTGCCTTCTGCATAGCCTTTCTCTTTGTTATGTATCCAAATTCCAGCTCCTGCCCCTAACTTGTTAACTGAGCCATCAAATTCTAGGACCCACAGGATGTCTTGCTGAACAGGAGATTTAAAATTCTGTTCATGGGATGGCCATGTGAGCATGAGTTGGGGTTTCTTCTCCCATTTGTTTTCTAGGACAATTTCATCACTTGTTCGACAATCTTTGACAACTAGAGGAGGGATAATGTGTATTGTTGGGCTGATTGATGTTTCGCAGGTGTTACTTGTTTGATCAATGTTTTGTTCTTGCATGAGTGTTTCGGTCCTAATGTCATTGTTTGAGAGGCTTGTGCTGTCATTGAAGAGGATGAAGGAGTCTATGTCCGAATGGACAGCATATATTGGAAAATTTTGAGGCTTTTCTTCACTGCTGACCATATACTTCATGAGTGTTTCCCTGTAAAGTCTTTTTGGTTGCCCAAAGACAGAGATAGTGGCATATGACATATCTAATTGCAGGGAGCCTTGGAGCTTGGCTCCCCATGATCTTGATAACAGCATCCAATATTTAGGTGGGATATCAGCGACTACAACATCCATTAGAATGGTTTTGTTGGGATATTGAACCAGAGACACACATAAATCTTTTATTAGGCCTAAACATTTGACTTGGCTAGAATCAAAAGAAAACAGGTCTTTGTATGGTCTTGTTATATCCAAGTTCAATATTTCCATGACTGCTTTTGGCATAAGGTTGTGAGAGGTGCCTGAGTCGAACATTGCATTATGCAGTATTTTATCATGAACATGCAGGCTGACATAAAAAGGTAAAACCCCTGTGACTATTGTTTTTCCATCTACCTCTGGGCCAAACAGTAATTCTGGAGTGTCATCTAGCACATTTACATCATCTTTGCTATTAGTGAGTTGAAGGGATTTCTTGATCTGTTGCTTGTATATGTCATGCTTGGCTAGCTCTGAGAGGGGAATTGCTATCTTTAGCTTGCCAATCTCTGTGCCTAGGTCAAAAGGTTTGTCAGCTTGGGCTTTGGAGTCACGGATAGCAGACCTTTCTTTGTTCATTAAATCTTCTTGTTGGATTTCATCTTGACTTCGAGACCTGCCCTTTTCACTCATGATTTGAGGGGTAGTATTTAAATCAGGGTGAGAGGACGAAGTTGCCATGGGCTGTTGTAGTGGTGACAGTAGTTCAGTAACCTCTTCAACCACTACTTCTTTTGTAGGCAAGTTTGTTTTGTCATTAGGTTCTGTGACTGAGGTTTCTTTAGACTGCTGTTTATCTTTTATCTTTTCAGGCTGATTTACATTTACAGTCCTACTCCTTAGCTTGTACTGTTTATGGACTTCATAGACAGCAGTATCATATCCTTGTTTAAAATCAAAGGATTCTCCTGATTTAGTTTGGAATGTTTTGATTTCATCCTCCTCATGGTCCTCTTGTGATAAGAAAACATGGCTTTTACCATCCAGACCCATTAAGTTAATCTCCGGATCTTGGTTAAGTTCATTGGATGTGGAAGTTTCTGCATAATTTTCTTGAAAAGGGGGTCTAATGTCTTGGTCAGCACTTGTCCTTCCTACGTTTGGGTTTTGAGTTCTCCTAAAATTCGGATTTCTAGGAGGGTTGCTTTGTGATGCTTCCCATGATGACTTTCTCTCAACTGATTCCACTCTTTCACCCAATCTCTTCATGCTATTTAGTATTGCATCTAACTTCTGATCAAAGCCCGAGGGTTCTTCTTTGAAGGTAGTCCTTTTCTCCAACTTTGCCCTGTTTCTTTTGGCAATTAGGTTAGCCTCTACTGTGACAGCAACTCTTTGAGCTTCTGCAAGGGTTGGAGGATCTCTTTCTTTCAACTGATAGGCCATATTAGGGTCAAAACTGTCAGGGAATTTATATAGGGCTAAATCAGGAGGGGGCCTTAAGTTCTGTGGAATAGCATTATATACATTGTTAAACCTAGCACAATATTCCAAAACTGTCTCTTGAGGACCTCTCTTAATAGTGTCATATTCACCAAGTACGTGGAGAGGATCTTTCTTCTTCTCCCATCTCTCAGTAAAAGCTTCGTAAAGCTGATCAGGTGTTGTAATGGAGTTTGCATTGAGGGATCTGAACCAAGTTCTAACATCCCCAGTTAAACTTTGAACAAAAATTCTCATTCTGACTGTGTCATCATCTATTTCATAGGTCTCAAAGTGGTCTTGCATCTTCTTGGCATGTTGGATAGCTGTTAGAGAGCCATTTGAGTCAAAATATGAGATTTTACTTTGATAATCTTGAGGTAAAGCTGCAGCATTAGCTGGTATCTGCAGAGGTGCATACTTGTTGGCCATGTTTATGGGATTTATAGGGTTGACAGGAACAAATGGGACAGCAGGGATTACTGGTGTAACAGGGTTAATGGGATGGGTAACAAATGGGGGAGTGGTTGAAAGGGTATGTGTGGTGGGTGAAGATGTGAGAGGAGGACTTTGAGGTGTTGATGATGAACTAGGGGAACTAGGGGTGGACCGGAAAAGAACTTTGCAGGGAGTTGGAATGAGGATAGGTTGATCTGAACTTATATCTGAATCAGCAGGCTTCTCCTGCTTTTGCTGTCTCCTAATGTTTTTTGGAATGGTATTTGGATTATCGACAATGATGGGTTGATTAGGGTCAGGATTTGCCCTAGTATGCCGAGGATTTTTCTTAGGAGCCAGCTTCTAACTGTTTTTTAGGTTTTTGTAAGAGATTTTCTTTCTTTATATCTGAAAGGACTGGAGGAAGACTTTGAAATGGCTATATATTCTCAGGGCTAAGATGAAGATTCCCAAACAGCTCTTCCCTAAAACTGTCAATGTTATACAGAAACAGATTTAAGGCCTCTTAACTTATTTCAGGCTTGATAGTAGCTCATGGAAGATATATAGTAATTGAAAAATCCTAAGAAGTCCCCAGTGGAGTCGCCAATTATGTTAACACCCAGGTTGTTCCCTATGACTCCCAAGGGGATACGGCCGGGGTAACCACTAACCAATCTTTGGATCACTGTTTCTAGCCAAACTGTGATCAGAGAGGGCTCTCTCTTTATGATTTGTATCTGTTATGATAGTGTTTTAGGCTAGGTATTATGCACAGGTTTTGTTTATGTTTTGGTTGAAGAGTTTCTTTCAGGTCTTGTGATGTAGTGTTCAAAGAGTCAAATATCATTGGGCAATGGAGTCCATGGCTACAGGTGTCTAGGAACCTTGAGGTGAATTGGTGAAACTTACAGGGCCATTTGGATGCTTCATACAACAAAATTTTTGATTTATAACATGAACAGGTGAAACAAGCAGTGAAAGCATTTAAGAATTTTCACTAAAGTATTTAAGTATTTCCACCAAACTAGGTATGAGAAACGGATAGATGTCTCAGGAGCAAACTTGAATCCCTGGGAATGTCTATCACTGCAAAAGATATAGTTTTAAAGTGCAGCAATTAAGAATTACACTTCTTTCACTGTATCTGAAGAAAACATGGATAATAGCTTAGATTGAGTTCAGGGTAATCAGTGATTAAATCCTGGAACTATTCTTCTACTTTGCTATTAAGTGTAAAACATTTAAACAATAAAAGAGAACAAAAGACTCGAAAAACATGTAATACAGAGATTTAAGAAAGACTTATTGTTTTATGAAACACTCTGGAATCCTGCAACATTCACCATTCATCACAATGCATCAAGGTACGCCAAGCTTCGGAAATTCCATTCACCCTTTGTATTATTTCTCTGAGAATTTTACAGCAAGTGAGATCCCCAAAATGAAAATAACAACAACCCCTTAAGCTTATGTGCGGGGCGAATATATACTTACGATTTTTACAAAAATATCTGAGTTCTAAGTTATCTCAGACTTAATATTCTCACCAACTTTTGAGATATTATTATCAGAAATTTATTACAGCATTGAATACAAAATAAAGGCGTCTTGATGTTCTGTCAGAAGATATTTTGGCCTTTGGGAGCTGCTGAGTCGGTTGGGATATTTTGATCAAATGCTGGAGAACTCGACTTTATAGCTCGTGCGCTGTATTTTTTGGGTCTGCCACCTGTGATTGTGATTGCTGCTGTGGCGACTAAATAGCCCTGCTGAGTTGGCTCAGCATCTGTCTTTTCCTTGTAGATTTATCCACCAAAATTCTGCCTGTGCATGACTGCTCATAAACTGGAGAAAATTAACGCTACAGGTTCTGGCTTGATAAGATTATCTGTGTCAAATTCCTCCAGACTTCCTGTGTGGGCAATTGGTGCTTCATGATTGCCTCCATAGTTTCATCTGCTTCTGTATACTTAAAGAAATTTGGTGGTGCATCAAACAGGTGATCAATTTCATTCATAATAAAAAACAGGTTGTCCACCCTATCATACAAATTCTGCCCTGATGCTGGCCCTGTTTCTGCTAAGGTACTGGGTTGTTTTGCAATTTGTGCTGCAGCATGGGCATCAACCCTTTTGATGTAGTTTTCCAGGGTAAGCAGTCTTCCTACACTGCTTAATATGCTGGGGAGGCCTCTGTTCTGTAATGCCAGGAATCTGTCCAGGAATTTGTTGATTTCGGTCTGCATATCCTGTGTTCTCCTCTCCAGCGTCCCAACTAGGCTTCGTAGTGTCAGGACTCTTTTAACTACTGAGATTGTCTCAGTCCTGTTAGCAATTCCCATGGTAGCTAGTTGAGAGCTAGTTTTGTTATTTAAAATATTGATCATTCTGCTGGCAGCATCTGGCATGTGGCCAAGGCTTGCTCTAGCTCTGTGTATTTCCCTGTTTGCCTTTGTAATGAGTACTATTTGCTCATCCATAGTCTCAATATACTGCCACTGATTGGTGATGGACCGACCAATGTTACCCCAGAGGACTGCTTTTAACTCTGCTGTTACCTTTTCTAGTGTGAGCTCCTTTTCAAGTTCAGTTATCCTCTTCTTTAGAGCTTTTACTTCTCGTTCCTTTGCAACCTCACTCTGCTTGCTCTTATCAAATCTTTCATTTACTTTAGTCAAAGATTTTTTGACTTCATCAAGCTCTTTCATTTGAGCCTCAAGAACTTGGATTTCGGCTTGCAGCTTCTGCATATCCAGACTAGGAGTCTGCTCTGTTGTTGGTGTAGCTGTTGCTGTAGTTGGTGTTGTAGGCCCTGTCTGTTGAGGAGGAGGAGTAGCTGTTGGAGGGGCTTCCTCAAGATTGATTATTTCAGGAGGAGGCTGGGAGGTTTGGCCCTCTTCTTTTTGCTTTAATGCTGTCTGTAGTGCTGCCTTTGCAGCTTCTGATTCTCCTAGTTTGTCTTGAGTCCAAACCAGCTCCTTGTACAGAGATATCATTAGATCCGTGGCATCCTTTTCCAGCCTTTGCTGGGCAACCTCATCTGTTTGCGGATGGATGGTAGCTGGGAGCTTGATTTTCTTTCTTAAGGCCGCCATGTCTGCATCCCTTAGCTTCAACAGTTCTTGGATACCTTTAACATCTTTAGGATCATGTCCCATTTCTATGATTACATCTTCCAAGGACTTGATTCTGTTGTCCTTGGCTTGTGATGATGCTCTCTCCAATTCCAGTTGAGAGGCTGTATTATCAAGGCTGCTTTTCAATTTGTAATTTTCCAATGTTTCATCTGCCAAGGAGGCATACACCATTTCACCAGTTTGTTTATGCAGTTCGATTTTATCCATAGGGTGTATGTCTTTGGCCAGAACCTCCATGTTGGTCCTCAGGTAATCCGAGGCAGATTGGGGATGCAGAGTTGTGGGCATGAAGTGACTCATGATCATTTTGCCTTCACTTACATCAAAGGCAGACATGAGTCTTTGCTGATTGGTGGGAGCCAGGTTCAGCAAATGATTGTACAGCTGTATTTTAATAGGATCACTCCTCCTTTTAATGTCGATAAATTGCTGTTTGATGCTTGCCTGTCCTTCTTTGTGCTGGCTGGAGGAGCTGACCTCTCCTCCTATAGCTCTATCATGTTCATGCTGGAATGAACTGGCTGAAACTTCTCCGCTGGGTGGGCCCATGCCCGTTGCTTGTCTTATTGCTATGTCATCCTCTGGAAAGTCATTTAATCTTTGTCTTTTCCCTCCCTGATTGATGGATGAAGTCAGGGGAGTCTCTCTATCTCTTTTCCTGGTTAAGTCCTCCTTTTGTGGGGTTTGGAGGACCGAGGTATCAAAAGTAGTTTCTGCCCTAGGAGGCACTATTTTCTGAGCCTGTTGCTCAGTGGAACTTGGAGCATCAATCACTCTTTCTTGCTGCAAGGGCTGCTGTTTATTATATTGTACCTCTTCTTGCTGCTGCCCTTCTCCCTGCTGCTCCATCTCTTCTTGCTGCTGTAGCAATGTCTCCACTTGCTCTTCTGTCAATGGAGGTGGCTGCTCCACCTGCTTCCCTTTATCTTTGCTGGCTGTCTGCGGTGCTTTCCCGACAGTTTGCTGCTGTGTTGTTGATGATGTAGCAGCTGCTCCAAGCTGCTTTTTGTATGAGAGGGGAACCTGTCCACAAGTTTCTAAGTCAGCTTCCTTTTGAATATTTCTAGCCTCTCTCTCTAGTAGCTCTTCATCAGTAATTTCCTCTTCTAGGGTACCTTCTTCCCAACTTAATGCATTGGCATACTGTTCAATCTCAGGTTGTCTCTTGTGTGCATAGCTACCCAATTTGTATTTTATCCTCCTGAGGGAGACAAAATGATTGGGGTCATAGGGTATCCATTCAAAGCTAGTTTGCAGTCTGAGGCCCTCTAGGATATTGTTTGCCTCTTTCCACCCCTCCTCTTTTCTGTTGTATAGGAAAGGACCCAGCTGGCTCCTTACTTTTAACTGTGACTTCTTGTTCTTGCTCTGAAAATGGAGGTAGTATGAGTTCCCAAACTGTCTGAAATATTCCAAGGCAAAAAGCCTCATGGGGACATACCTTGGCAACCTAAAAGGGTTCAACTCACAGCCATATATTCTGATGACTGTGTGGTTTTGGTAGAGGTACCAATTACCAATGCTGTAGGATTTATTCAAATGGAGAATTCTCCTCATGTCATCAGTTAGTCTTGGAGGAGGAATACCATGCAATACTGTCATGGCTGGATAAATGAATAAGTCAATGAACTCAGAGTATGTGTAAGGTGATACAGAGGTATGATGAAAAACAGAGGTCCAGAACACAACTGACCTTGGATTTCCCTGGGCATTGAGTTGCTTCAAAGGAAAAGAGAAGGTGGCTGGCTGATAAAACAAGAATAGGTGGTATATGTATGAGGTATACCTGAATAGTGTTTCCCTCTTCAAGTTCATAAACTGGTCATGGATTTTATCTGCAATGTATGTAGCATAATCATAATGTACAGCTGGGGGCTTACCAGGAGAGAATAGAGACAGCATTGCCATTATGCTTTCATCCACATCCTCCATTCCCTTGAATCCTAGGGCATAGCTGATCAAATCCACTAACATCCTGCCCAATTCATTCAAGTACTGATATCCAATAGGAGGAGTTCTGACGGATTCAGAGCCTGGTTTTACAAACAGCTGATTGATTTTAATGAGTTGGTCACTTGACAGCTTGCTCCCTTTCTTTATCAAATTCTGCATATGGAGGGGGGTCAATTGCTTGGCAGTATGGAAGTGCAGCATCTCATTTATACTCTCTGGGGTGATATGGAATAGGACTGAGCCTGTGGGGCTGATGACAGCTCTTTGGCTTGGGTCATAGCATTCCTGGCAGCTGTAGACCAACTCTGGCATAGGATTTACCTGGGGGAGGTTGTAGATGGGCATGTTTGAGTCCCAAATCCCCAAGATGTCTGCTCCACTCAGGTGCTGGGCTTTCAACTCATTCAGCATCTGAATATTATATTTGGAGCCCATGAGAAACCAGTCCAGCATTTGATAATCCATATCTCCCAGGGCTTTCCATTCTAATTCCTGGTGAGGAGCGTTGAGGGGCTTGATATTCAGAGCAATAGGAGTGTCCATGGTTTTCTTTAAGCTCAACAACTGTAAGTGAACGGCTTAAAAGGATCAGCACAGAACAGAAGTGATTTTTGTAAAAACAGTTTTGAGTTTCAGGTACCAGAGGAGGAAATTATACAACAGCAATTGAAATACTGTTTATATCAGGAACAGGGCTACTGTCTGGTCTCACTATGTCCTCTTCAGCAGGTGAATTCCGTAAACAAAAGTCTTTCGGGAATGCGCAGAGAATACCTTTTTTTTTTTTTGTGAAAATACAGGCAACAAGGCTCAGCTGGTGTTTTTGGACTTCACAATTACAAATGGGGTATATGCAGAGGGAAATGGCCGGTGAAATTATGAGTTTTATCGTCTCTTTAGCCCTCTGAGTAATTTTATTTTCAACTGCAGGCATATGGAGGATAGAAAACGAAAAATACCTGGTAATTCATGAGCAGAGGTCGTGCACGCGTGCAAGGTTGGTGCTGTGGAGGTCGCCTTGGTCAACTGAGCAGGTTGGCGGATTTCAGGACGTAAACGGTCATGCAGAGGAAACAATAGAGAAATGCATAAAAAATGAAAAAAAAGGCGTTTTTTGGCTTAATATGGGCTTTTTACGATTTTGGCGCTTTTTTAGTGATGACGTGGCGATATGTTGTTGGACAACGGTTGGCGGTTAGGACCGTAGCGGTTACGGTTAAGGCTAGCCGCTACGGTCTCTCGGGGCGGTTTGGGTACGGTCCCGGAAGTGTCAGGCCTTGCTCCGAGAGCCTTCATCGTGCGACGCGTGGACCGGCCCTGACGTGACGCAACGTCACGTTCTCGGGCGCTAAAGGTCCGCTGCGGGGGCTGCTCCGATATCACTGTGGATCGTCGGATCCTTAGGATCTGATCCGACAGTGGGCAGAGCAACAAAGTGCTCGGGTTATATGCGCGGGCGGAAAACTTCAGATTATGGGTTTTTGTAAGGTTTTTCAATGTATTTCAATTAAATTGAACCCGCGCGCTGATGCTTGGAATAAACGCCAAGGGGGGTTTTGGACCTTGGTAATTTTTGCAAAGAGGGTTTAGGGGTGAAAAGGGGTTTTTATGAGGTTTTTTTAATGCAAATGAGGGTTTCAAAGGTAAGTTGGGCTGTAGCAAGGGGGAGTGGGATGCGATAGGTTCACCAAAGTGACCAGAGGTCATTTTGGTTCCTCTTTTTTAAGAACATATGGCTATAATGCCAAGGGAAGGGGTATTTATAAGATTTGGGGCTTTATACACCAGAGTGTTAATATTATTAGGGGAAGGGTAAGATAGGGGAGCTATATAGTAAAATTAGAGGTTAATATGAATGAAGGGAGCAAATGAAGGGGATCTCACTGAGTTTATCTGAAATTGATTTAGTTTAGAGACTAGATCAAAATGAAAAGATTTTAGACAAGAAATGTGGCTTCTGAATGAACAAGAACCACCATAAAACCATGATCTCTCTCCATGAATCTCAGCTGAAAAGGGAATGTTAGTAATGAAATGAAGGGGGAAAGGGAGGTTAGTCATGCTCCTTGCTGCAATTTGATGGAATTAACCACTTTGTCCATTGATAGATTTTGCCTTGGCAAAACACCTTTTGACATATGTGCAATGGTGAAAATACCCTTTCTGCAACCACAACTGCTTACCCAGCTATTTTCCTAGCATTTTTTGTTTCTCCTTGGAGGGTGCACTTGGACTTGCAAACCCTTACTTGCCTTTTCTTTTCTTTGGCTTTTTCTTTATTCTTTTCTATCTACTTCTACCCTTATTTCTTCCAAGGTCCCAGATTGAGCTGTTGGGAACCTTCTCTTCTCTACTTGAACTACTTGTCTGCCAAGATTGAACAGTTTGGACAGACTCCTTTCTCTATTCTACAACAGAAAATTTAAACATGGCATGATCCAGTTTAGACTTTTGGACCATCCATCAAAACTTTGAGGCCTTACCAAGTTATTGTCACAAATCAAACTTTGTAGGAAATATGTGATGTTTGAGTCATCAAAGCAGAGCATATTTAGACCTTCCATAGCCAATCATGAAATATGAAACCTATTGGTATAGGTAGCTAACATCTTCTATCGTCAACCTTCCTCTTACCTTTGTCATCTGTAGGTCTGCTACCCTCTGTTGTTGTTGATATTTATACTCTCTGAGATGCTTCAACCTTTTGTGTTGCCAACCACTCTACAACCACTCTGACTATTTCATTGAGCCTTGAAGAATTATAGCAGTATCTCCATGGGACTTCCTGAGGCCAATGACTGCCCCATGGATCCAAGGATGATACACTCTTGCACAATGGTCTTCAACTAAGTGATGTGGGTCATATAGAATGAAACTTCTGGTGTCAAAGGTGAACTTCTTGAATTCCTTCGTCTCGGCCTCAACATGATTGATATTCTGGATCTCATAAAACTCGATCTACAAAGGAAGAGTGGACCAAGTTTCCTTCTTCTTCATGTGCAGTCTCGCCGAAAACCTTGTCAAGATGTGGTATGAAACCTCTTGCATGACTAGCTTATCCATGGAAAATGGAGCCTTCTTTGCATTGTACATCTAGATGAAGGTGCCAAGTGGGGAGGCATATGAGTCTGCTATTTTAAGCAATTCCTCCATCACTTCCTGTCACATGCCAGGTGGATCCTGCTCAAAGATCATCCTGTACACAAAGGCAACAAAGTGGTCTAATAGACATAGTATAACTCCAGGAAAGCTACATTCGAAGAATAATCTAGAAGAGGTGTGCACAAAGGTTTTTGAAGGTGTGCATGCCCAACCCAAGCTAGGGAACTGATGACAGGCACAAATTGCATTAAGGATGTAGAAGACATGAATAACCTTGCTTGGTCACCCTTGGGTGGAAGTCGAGGATCTATTACTTGTCCCTTCATCTCGAGAGTCAACATGTTAGACCAATTCAAAGGTTTTCATTCATTTGCCAATTGATCCAACACAATCACCCAACTCTGTGGGCTGGTTTATGTACTCTCTTGGCCATATAAGTGACATTCGAAGAGGACCAAGAACTTATAATCATTTCATACATCTTTATCTTATATACCTAGTTCGGTGTTATTCTGAACTTAGATGGTTCTCTCACACATATCTTAAAGATGTCTCTTGAGTTTGCATTGCTGGTGTGATTGATGAAGTGTGCATCCATTGTGATCATTGGCTATGGCAAGTGAAACATCTCTTGAAAATCCTCTTCCCTGAAGGTCACAAGTTTTGTTCCATTGATACTACTCAACACTATTTCCTGTAGATTAGTATGCTAGACAATCCAATGGATCATGTTCACGCATGGAAATGCGAGATACCTGCATGCAACCTAGTACAAGCCAAACTTTTGTATGCTGACATAGATTCTATGGTCCTCCAAATCCTCCATGAAGGTTCTAAAAAAAATTCATTGATATATTCTAATTTGGTCTTGATATCCTTGTCTATGAACATCTTAGTGTCTTCGTAGATGGGTAAGCTCATAGACACATTCTCGACCACATCTCCAATTGCACTCTCAATGGTGTCCCTTGACCCTTCTCTCTTGGAGGACATGGTACCTGTACTACTGAGAGACTTGTGAACACCTATGATACCTAAAGATAGAGCAACACTAATGGCAATAAAATTGTTAGCTAAAAACCAAAAGAAACTTGAGGACTGACATGCAACACACCTAGGTGACTGACTGGAAAATTTGCACAATTTTCACTGGGAGGCTGGGAGATTGACTTCCAAAACTATGCAGAGCACAATCCAGACTACTAGTGAGCTGAATGACTATTGAAACTACATAGATCATAGTCCAACTTGGCCTGCTAAGGACGGGAACTATGCAATACATAGTTTTAGTCAACATGAATACAACTTGGGAAAATTGCATCGCGCATTCCTGCATCCAATTGAGCCACTGTCTCTCAAAATTACACATAGAAAATTCTTGGAGGCCAATGTGAGGTAATCTCTACACAATTTCTGGGAGAAAGGAAAGGCCTTTCATCCTAGATATGTGTAGTGCAATACGGGAAAGGCAAGGCTTGGGCTGAGGCCACTCAGACCAACCAACGTGCGACTAAAAAAAATAAGGACTGAATTCATGAGCACAACTGAGTTTAGACACGAGTGAATGAACATGCATGCCAGCAGTAAGTGAAGGATTTATCAAAACGAGAAAACAATGAAGTGTGTGAAGCGAGTCGTTGCAATGATGAACGTAAGTGCATAAACAATGTCATGCATACGACAATAAGGAGATGCAATGGAAAAATTGAAACAATGCTTCTACAACCTAGCATTCATTGAAACAACAACAAGCATTCAAGAAAAAAAGCATCGCACAAACTGAAATACAAAAAGTGACAGAAAAGTAGCAAAAGACATGAACAACGGACTTACCCAGAAAATTTGTGCTGAGTGTGCTAAATGTTCCTAGATGTGTTGGGTATGCCAGAGCTCCAAGATCTAAGTGAAAAATGAACTCTGAAGCATCAAATAAATAGGTTTAACAAGATCTAGGCTTATGACATGCACACCACAAATATAGGACAAAGTGACACTTAGCATGATGTTTCTAAAACAACTTTTGCATGTACCCCCCAACTTCTAAAAATAGATCCCTAAAATCTAGGGATGATTTTTGTTTTTTTTTTTTTTGTTTTTTGTTTTTTCCTTTTTCGAAAAAAATATGTGCATGAATGCAAGAAAATATTGCTCATTCCTAGAGGGAACCGGTCAACTTTTGAGCACATGCAATCAACAACAAGCCTTAGGATGATTTCTACGTAGTTTATGGGCTAGGTGGCTCTGGTTGTCCCTCAAGCTCTGCACAATTTTTAGACTAAAGCCAAGGCTTCCAACCAAAACCATGTAAATTATGAGAGCAAGCCCAGTGATGGGCTACTCTGTGCAATTTTCAAGGGGAAGGCAGCCTGCAAGATCTGTGCAATTATGGAGAGCAACACTGGTTTCCCTCTAGTTCTGTGTAATTCTCCAAGTGAGCACAAGAACCAGTTGAATACCAAGTCACGAGAAGTTAGCTTGCAGGTGAAAGGAAAATAAGTTAGTGAACACAAGCTGATAAGACAAAGAAATTCAACTAAAAGCTTAAATACCTAGGTAGTGCAAGACATGTTGCTAAGGATGGATGGTAGGGAGGCTCCAAAACGAAGCTAAGGAAAAATTTTGGAGGATGTTGTAGCTTCTACAACACGCTGCAAACATTCCTTAGGATGTTGCTAGATGTTGATATCATGTGGTTTCACATTTTTTAATGCCACCATGTGGGTTATTAATTCCTCTTCTTCTGAAAATAGTATGAATCCCAATTGCAGGCTCTGGATAAATGATCAGAACCAAATTTAATTCTATGGCTTTAGTGCATCCAAAGTTGGTGTGTTGGAAACCTTTAAGCACAATTGGAAGAAGGTGGTCATTCTTTTCATAATACTACCCATTAGCCCATTACATTAATAGCACCATATGTGCCCTCTCCTTATATCCCCTACCCCACATAATACCCTCCCCAACTTTCCCTTCCCCAAGTAACCTCTCCCAAAATTATTAACTATGTTTTATATATCAGAGTGTATTTTTTTTTTTTTTTTTACACCAAAACTAATTTTTTTACCACTAGGAGTGCAGATTCTATATATTAGCAAGATAGTATATTTTTTTACACCGTACATAGTCTTTAAGACGCATTCATTGATATCTATTGTTGGAGTAGTCCTCTCTAGAAAAAAAAACTATCCAGAATGGTCAAGGAATATTTAACACACTCTCATTTTCAATGAGTTGTGGAAAGGAATTTATGTAGGAGAAGGCGATGATGAACCTCCAAAGGCCACCTCAGATAAGGATATCACCGTTTGGGAAAATAAGAACAAGAAGTCATATGCCTTGATTGCAGCATTTGTAAATGAAGAGGTGAATAGCCATATTTCACCATTTTCAAAAGCTTTTGAAGCCTTATAGAAGTTGAAGGAACTCTATGGCTCACACTCTGAACATGAATTAGTCCAAATGATGATTAAATTATTTAGTCTTGAATTGAAAAATGATGATCCTCTTGATTTAGCGTCAGAAGTATGATCTATTATGCATGATATTAAAACCAATGGTGTTTGAATAGACATTCCTCTTATAGCTTATGTCACGGCACTATATCCCACTTACTCAAATTATCTTGAGTAATTACAAGCAAGTGGAAACCTTAAGGAAATTACCTTCAACTCCCTTGAGAAGAAGTTTACTAAGAGAGAGAAGGATTTGGGGAAGAAGATAGCTCAACAGTATTTTGAAGAAATTGTGTGTCTTGCACATAGAGAGAAGAATCATGTTCAAGAGTATTCCAAAGGAAGAGGTGGTCAAAGAGGAAGAGGAGGAATGAAATTGAGATGCAAGGGGGTTCACATTCTCAAGGAGAAAAGTTTGATCTTCATTGCATATGTTGAAATAGAGATGGACATAATGCATCTACATGTAAGTTGCCTTGGGACATAATTGAGAAGGAAACAAATCAATCCAAAGGTAAAACCAATGACAAAGAAAAAGGTAAAGCACCTGAATCCACTCACTATGTTGTAACACATTGTAATATTCGAATAACTGAAGACTTGTTTAATGCTTCACTTTATTCTTGGAAAAATGATTGGTTTTCTTATTCAGGGGAAACTTGCCACATGAATTCCACAAGAGATTTTTTTGAAGAATTTTCTAACATTGTTGATGGAGCAATATACTTTACAAGCAAGTCAAAACTCAAGCCATCAGGGCTTGGCACCATTAGGCTCAAATTGCCTAGTCTTCTAGACTTTCTTCTGCATGATGTTTTATATATCCCACAATTGAGGAGAAATTTTTTGTCTTTGGTCCACATCTTCCAGCAAGGACCCTCCATTCATATGCTTGATGGCAAGGTGGAGGTCAGGAAAGCTTTAGATCACTCACTTGTCATGACAGGAAGAGAAGAAGAAAGACTTTTGAAGTTGCAAGGTACCTTTGTGCATGCACAAAACTTCTCATACAGTTCTCATTATGATGAAGGTACATTTCCATCAAGTATTTTATGGCATGCTAGATTTGGACACTTGAACTATGACAACCTTCATATGTTGAAGAAAAATGATGTTATTGGTTTTCCTACAATTCAAAGGAAACTTAAGAAACGAGATGCTTGTATTCTGGGAAATCATAGCAAACAATGTTTTCATGATTCACATTCAAGAGAAAATAGAAACCTTGAACTCATTCATTCAGATTTATGTGGTCCAATGCTTGTTCCTTCTTTGAATGGAAATAAATATATGATAACATTTATTGATGACTACACTTGAATTTGTTGGGCTTATTTATTGAAGAAGAAATCTCATACTTTTCAAACATTCAAGAACTTTCATGCATGGATTGAAAATGATGCACAATGTCATATTGGATTTATTCACACTAATAATGGAAAATAATACACATCAAATGAATTTGAAAACTATATTTTCCAGCATGGGATCAAACATCAAACAATTGTGTCTTATAATCCCCAACAGAACAGAGTAGATGAAAGAATGAATAAGACAATCTTAAATATGGTACATTCCATGATGTTTTTCAAGAATGTAAAATTGATGTTTTGGGTTGATGCAGTTCTATGTGTTGTGTATGTAAAGAATAGATGTCCATCTAATGCTATTAGAAACAAGAATCCTTATGAAATGTGGTATTGCCACATTCCTTTGGTAAGGCATCTTGGGGTCTTTAGTTCCACCTGTTATGCCTTGATACCAAAGGAACAAGGAAACAAACTTGGTGCAAGGATTCGTTAGTGTATCTTCTTGGGGTATTCAAATACATCCAAAGTGTACCATCTCTATGATGAAGTTAATAAGAATTTTTTTTTGTATCTAGAGATGTAATCTTTCTTGAATCTTCCAAAGTTTACAATGTTTTTGAGCAGCAGCTCGATCGCTTGGATAGATTCAGACATGCAAAATCATTTCAAGAATTTGATAATCATATTCCACATATTGAAGGGGGGATTTCTATACTAGATCAATCTGTGTAATCTTCTTCCGAATTACTCTCTCCCGCACATGAAGCTCCAACCAATGATGATACTTTCAGCAATGTGATTGACAGAATTGAGAAACTCAATCTTGACTCAGCCCCAACTCCGTCAATTGAGCAACCTGAGCCATCTCAGAAAGGTCCTCCAAAATGGTTGAAAAAGTCACTTGAAATTGTTCATCTTGATTAGGTTGGAAAGATAGGAACACAAAGTAAAATGACACAAAATGGAGTTGATGTAGATGATTCTTATTCACCTGTTTATATGGATGTTTCTTATGATTGTGAACATAATTTTTCTACATATTTTTAACCAACTTCATTCAAAGAAGTTACTTCTCATGATGAATGGAAATAAGTGATGCATAACAAATATGATGCCTTGATAAATAATGGCAGTTGGAAGTTGGTTGATCCTCCATTGGCAACCAAACCAATTGGTTGCAATTAGGTCTACTAGAACAAGTATAAAGCTGATGGCTCACTTGAAAAGCATAAATCAAGGCTTGTGGCAAATGGTTTTGCATAGAAAGAAGGGGTCAATGATGAGGATACTTCCCCCCCACAAGAAAATGGACTACCATCCAGAAACTCTTTGCGTTGGTAGTTCAAAATGGTTGGAAAGTCCATCAAATAGATGTAAAAATTGCTTTCTTGAATGGAGATTTGAAAGAAAATGTTTTTTTGTCCCAACTAAAAGGATTTGTTGTGAAGTGACAAGAACAAAACTTATGCAAGCTTGTGAAATCCTTGTATGGCCTTAAGCAAGCACTGTGAGACTGGTATGAGAATGTAACTGAGGATCTTCTGAAACTCAACTTCAAACATCATTATCTTGATGATGCAAAGTTTTTTTTTAATAAATTTGGAAAAATACTTGTATACATTTTGGTGTATGTAGATGATATATTGATGATAGGGAACAATGAGATCTACATTGCATCCATAAAGAAGGAATTGAGGAACGGTTTTCAAATGACTGACTTGGGCTATGTTTATTACTATCTTGGTATTGAAGTAGCCCAACATCCGAAGTTCATATTCCTCTCTCAGAAGAAGTAAATTGGAGATATGTTAAACAAGTATGGCATGGTTGAGTGCAACCTTTGGACTACGCCAATGCAACAAAACGTGAATATCGCACCCATTGAAGGAAAGGAATTTGAGGATGTAGCAAAGTGTGGACAGATTATAGGAAGTCTCAACTATATGACTACTACTTGACCAAACATTTCATTTGTTGTTGGAATCCTCTCCAGGTTTAAGCAAAAGCCTTTTGAGTTACATTGGTCTACTCCAAAAAGAGTTCTAAAGTACTTGAAGGGAAATCGAGACTTTAGACTCAAGTATACACAGGTGGGCGACTTTAGCTTGATTGGATACATTGATTTAGACTTCAATGGAGATAAAGAAATTGGGGTATCCACCTCGAGTTATACTATGAGTCTTAGATCAGGAGATGTCTCCTGGAGGTCACACAAAAAAGAAGTTCCAACAGATTCCACAACAAAGGTAGAATATGTGGCAATAGCTGAAGCAACAAAGGAAATTGGGTGGCTCAGGAAAATTATAGAAGATTTGCAAGTGAAAAAAGTGCATTCAACTCCACTCATGATTGACAACACTTATGCAATACATTTCTCTAAGAACCCAAAGTTCCATGATCTAACAAAACACATCAATAAAAAATATCATCTAATTTGACATCATGTTGAGGCCAAGACAATCCATCTAGGCCATTGTTCCACAAATGAGTAGATTGCATACATCTTCACCAAAGCATTTGGAAGAGAAAATTTTGAAAGATTCATAATGATGCTTGGACTCATCAACATCCCTTCGGATAAGGGGGGGGGGGGGGGGGGGGGCGGGAATGTTGACACCTAATCATTAGGACTAGGTGAATATATATAAAATAATGTAAATAATAAATAAGGAGAATAGGAATATGCAGACACATTGGGTGGTGAAGTTAAAGAGTCTCTCCATCCATGTATATATTCATGAGAAATATTAATGAAAAATATAACTCGCACTGTGGAGTTACCACTTGACCTGACATAATTGAACAATTTATGTTCAAATTTATTCAAAATATATAACCAACCCCCAATATGGTAATAAGAGGCTTTGAGAAGAAAACCTAGGTAAGTGTAGCCACTATATAATGGCTAGAAATTCATATTTAAAAGTACCAAAATATCCCTTTTTACATCATCAACCACCCCGAATCAATGAAGTGTGACTTCACTTTGTTGGCCACTAGTCTTGATGTGTTGTTTAAGTTCTCAATTACCCTCAAGTAATTCAACCATTTGAACCATTCTCCTTTTCCAAATAGAAAAGTGTCGTCAACAAGACAAGTGACTAACATATGTCTTGAAATCATGACCCAAATATATTTCCATTATGTTTTTCCACTAGTATCAATGATTCAAGTGGATATTGGTGGTCACCCACCTATTCCACTTGGAACCCCATCATTGTTTCTTTACTATTTTGGCATTTTTTGGGTCTTGAATTTCTGGAGCCATTTTTAGGCCCTAAACAACATTTTTTTTTTTTGGAAAATGGGAAAACAAATTGCTTGTAGCATGGACTTGAAGTTGAATGTTGTAGTCCTCTCATAGGTCTTTCTAACGAGGTATCATACGTGTCAAATGGAAATTGTATACCAAAGTTATGACCCTGGGAATTTGGTGTACCATCTAACCCCAACGAGGCCCACAAAACTTTGGCACTTCATCTCCTAGGGTTAGGTTTTTGGATGTTCTAGGTTTTCCCTTATTTCTAAATAATAAAAAGGCCTGTGAGCCTCATTGTAACATATTTTAGAGGCATGTAGATACCACATCTCTTCTCAGATATATGCCACCATCATTTGAGCTAGTTTATTTCCATTTTGCATGTAAACAGGTTCAATCTTTTGCTATCAAATAATTGAAGTTCAGTTTTCGTTGTATCTATATGTTTATATTTAAATTTGTTTTTCATTTCGCTCTTACATAAATTTAGATCACTTCTATCAGAGGGGTTTTTCTTTTCTCTATATTTCTGTGCATGTCCCCAATGAGGTTTAGGTAGAAACATTTAGGGATTGAACTATTTGAACCATTTCAAGACCATTCTCGCCAACCCTGATAGCCTCCCATGGTGAAAGAAAATAAAGACGAGGGAGTAGGCGTTCCTTTTAAAATATTTCTTGAAGAATCCCTCGAGTGAGAAAGGAATTCAATGATGGAAAGAATTTCCCAAATGCTTCAACAGATGCATGCAGGCGACACACCTTCATCTAGAAGCCACCCTCGAGGTGCCACTCCCTTTAAAGCACAAGTCAACTTTGACATTCTCATATTTGAACGCTAGATACATGAAAATGTTGTATATTAATGGTTAAATTTATTTGAAGGATATTTTTTTTTGTTCATGATTTTTCCAATAGAGAAAATATTACTTTTTCACTTCTCAAAGTCATGCCCCACATCAAGGACTAGTGGGAAACCTACTGTGAGCAGAGGGTCAAGAGGGAACCCTCATTGTTTTCAATCGCACCCACTTAGAATTCTTTTGGAGACACTATCACTGAACACTATTACCCTATCAGGAGCTATGAATATAAGTACATATAGTGGACCACACTATGGCAAGGAAGGGGCTAAGATGCACTGAAGTTCACAAATATTTTTCATACACTTCGCATGAAGTTGGGTATCAAGGATTGTGAGTGGAATGTAGTACTCAGGTACCACAACTGTCTACACAAATACATATAGGATGAGATGTAGTTCTTATACATCTCCTTGCTTGGTGCCACATATTGATATGGTCTTAAGATCAAGTAAAAATTTAAATAGAAGAAGAGATACTTTGGATCTACGAATCCAAAGCTAGGGAAAGGCACCCCGAAACAGTAGAACAAAGGAAAAATTGAAGACAACCCACTGAAGCCACAATATAATAACAACACCACAAAGAAAAACAAGGACACATGAAATTGGTGTGATCTCCATAATATCCCCACTCACAACATAAATGAGTGTTGAGCCAAGCATTCACTAGTGGTCAAGATGAAGGCTTCAAAGTTAGATGCATGTTGAGCCCAGTGCCACCATTTCCACCACCAAAATTTAGAACATTGAGCCTGAAGATCTAGAGGAAGTGGAGTGTCTCTTCCATTCATAGATGTGGTTGAAGGAGTCTTCGTTGCAGTTCATTGTCGATAATGGGAGCCAAAAATAACCTCATATTAGAAAAAGTTGTTAAACGGTTGGGCCTACTAACCACACCACACTCGCATCCATACACCATCGGATGGCTCCACCAAGGATGAGATCTTGATGTCAAACGGTAGTATTATCTTCCCTATAGGATCAAACCCTTCATAGATGAGGTACTTTATGATGTTTCTCCTCTTGAAGTGTGTGATGTATCATTTGGCCAACTTTACCTGTGGAAGTGACATGTTGTGTATGAGTCAAGGACTCACACTTTTAATATCAATTTGGGAAGTAGGCTATAAAATACACTAAAGGTAGATCTGCCTACCATTGTCTCTTTGGTCTCCACTAAGAAATGGAATAAGGTCATCTCCCAGATCAAGAAATTTGTTTTCATTTTTATTTCCTCTCAAAGTAATGGGAAGATTGTGGCCATATACATGGTCCCTATGAAGGGTTCTACTACGCAACAAAATTAGGTGGATAAGGTCATTGAATAATAGAGGGACATATTCTCCTCACCCACAGGGGTACCTTCATGTTGTCAGGTCAAACATTCGAGTGATATGACTCCTCAAGCAGCTCTACCCAATAGGATGATATACCACTGCTCTATTATGGAAAATGAATAAATCAAGTGGCATATCCATGATTTGATGCAAAAAGGGAACACTCAACCAAGTTCCTAAGCTTTTGTGAGCCCCATTGTACTTGTACAGAAGAATTATGGGACCTGGAGACTCTACATTGATTACAAGGCACTAAATATAATCACTATCAAGAACAAGTATCTAATCCCATGGATTGATGACCTTCTTGACCAAATGAAAGTGGAAAAGTATTTCAGCAAAATCGATTCAAAGTCTAGTTATCACCAGGTTCCAATAGAACCCACGAATGTATGGAAGACTACCTTTAAATCTAAGGAGGGCCTTTTTAAGTGGTCGGTCATGGCTTTCGAGTTGAAAAATTCCCCTACAACTTTTTTGAAGCTGATGGATGACATATTGCATCCCTTTAATAAATGGTTCATGGTTGTATATCTGGACAACATCCTCATCTTCAACAAGAGTTGGGAAGATCCCTTGCAACACATTTGATAGGTCCTTGAAACCTTGCGGCAACACAAACTATGTCCCAACTTGGAAAAATGCACATTTAGCATGAGACAAGTCCAATATCTAGGTGACATAATTCATGAGCAAGGAGCGCATGTGGATCCAACTGAGATCCAAGTCACTTGGTATTGGCTAGCCACAACCACTTTAATAGAGATTCGTACCTTTTCGGGCCTTGCTAATGTTTATAGGGGGTTCGTGCTAGTATTCTCTCATATCACTTGGCCTTTGAGTCAAGTTACCAAGGTGATCTCAAATTGGAGTAGGTGATATCTTCCTCTTTTCCAAAATCAAATAAAAAACAAAAATAAGATTGTGTCGACACTTTGCAACATAAAAATGTGTCTTGAAACAATAGGTTTTTCCAATGTCTCTTCAATCCATGAATTAATCTTCATATGTAACTTAACATAATAGCACATAATCCATTCATGCATAATGAACATAACAAAATATTTGTTGATGGAGGTCACCCCTCCTAGATTACATCTCCGGACCTGCCAACATAGCTAGACCACTCATATATTCTATAGAAAAAATGAAGTACATAAATAGTTAGCTGATCATAAATATGTAGCTATTACCCCTACAAAGTAATGTTATCCTGTAAAGAACTCTAACAATAAGCTGAAACACAAAGCATCTCCTACAAATATCTTATACTCCAACTGAAACGAAGCAAAATGAGCATGGGAGAACTTTAAATCCACATTGAAGAAAATAAACAAAACTTTCCTCAACATAACATAATGATAAAAGTGAACCTGAGTTGAACCGTGCACGTTACAACTGCTACAGTAGATTTCTGAAGGTGAGAATACCACTATGAGGCCTTCTCCAAGCTCAACACCTTCAATGACTTCTTCCAAACCCTGATTGATCCATACACTGTTTGCCACAAACCTACAGAATTACTACTTAGGTGTCCTCAAATCAGAAATTATAAGTCAAGATTTAGAACATCCAAAATCCCTAATTGGACTCTTTCTGAGCTCAATTTGGCCAAAAAATCCAAAATCTACGAGCTCCTAAACTCTCCCATGAACTTGATTGTTAATCATCCTACAAATCAGACCTTCTATTTAACAATCCTACAATTCTACCTCGAAATTTGCTAACTGAGCGACAATTTTTCTCTCCACCGGTTCATTCTGTTCGATGACTAAATTTTCCAATGACCCCATAAGTCCAAAAATTGTGGTCATATTGGCCACATAGGGTCGAGGGTTGGGCCTTAATGCCCACCCCCATCAGTTAAGCTGTTAAATCTTAGGCGTGTGGTCATTGGGATGCCACAGGTCCAAGTTTTGGGCTAACTGCCCACCGTTCCCACCAGCCCACTTAAAATTTGGTGCGCCATAACATTGGGGCCCAAAGAACCTGGGGCTATCCCCCACTTCATAGCACCTCTGCCATTTTCTGAGAGCCACCGTCTTGTGGGTAGTCAGTGCGACCAGGGCCTGGAGCTAGTAGCCTGACCCCTTCCTCCAAAAAGGGACTGAAATAAAACTTTAAATAGAAGTTTAGTCCATTTGATATTAAGAACCACCATGTAATGTATTGGTAACATGGCACCATATTACTAGTCCACCACAAACCAATCAAATGCGCCCAAAAGCCAACAGACCAGAAACTTCCAAGTGTTAGCTTGTTATTGGGTTGTATGCTGCACAGTCACCCTACTAACTCAGTAATACAAAATCGTAGTTAGCTGTGCGGTCAGGTGCTTTGCTCAAATTTTAACTGTTTCTCTAAATGGTCAACGCACGATAACTTGAGCATATGGTGTCGAAATGATGTGAAATGAACATTGTTGGATTCAAAATGACAAGCACTTTGATTTCATGTTGGTTTCAATAATTTATGGGAGCTTTCATTTTTTTGATTAAAATTGATCACCTGGTCACACCTTCCCCCTAGGAACTTTTAGACTCCAAAGGTTTACTTCCCTAGTCAATATAAAGAGTTTGGAACTCAAAAAAATCCAAAAACTCGATCTAAAATGAAAATTTTCAATTGGTGTCCTTTAAACCCCAATCAACGCACTCCATCTATCTTCTTCGTGAAGACCTACTGCCTTGGAAATAATTTAGCCAACATTCTTATCGTTGTTGTAGGAAAAAAATACAGATGAGTGGAATTTGAACATTCTCTTTACTCTCATCCTTGCATAGCTCAAAAACACTTCATCTTGAAGTTAAACTATTGAAGACAAACTTGACTCCATCAAGGAATTCAGAAGAAAAATAAACTTAATTTAACGTCTTCAAGCTAAGCTTGTACATAAAAGGTACACTATTGAAATTTTTTCCATGATATGATTGGTATTTCCTTTAAAACATAGTCATCTTATATAATAATGAAAATAACCATTCTACTCACACAAGTTTCAAATCGAATACTTGTATCAGTGAACATATGAAAAACTTGTAGACAACTTTGAACAATCATCTTGTACATTCACAAAAGTCCTTTAAACATGTGGTGATCCGAATGGAAAATGGCATCAACCCATTGTACTCATCCACCCATATTATTCATCGACCCATGGAATTTACCCATGGTATTGTAAATGGCATCCGCCCGTGGTATTGTAAAATCCACCCATGGTATTGTAACTGAAAAATACTATAAGTAACAAGTCACATTTTGTAAAAGGACAAATTGTCTGCCATAATGTAGCCTTTACAGTTCAGAGGCATGTAGCGCCACATCTCTTCTCAGAGATAAGTTATTATTTCACTAGTTGGTATTATTTCCATTACTATTTTAAATAAAAAAGTTTCTTTGTGTTTTTTGTTTATTGGGCATTCTCCTCTCTTTTTTTCTTCTGGCATTTCAATCTTTCAGATCTTGAGGGTGTCTCCCCCAAAAATCCATTTCAATTTTTTATATCTTGGGGACCTCCCCCCAAGATCTGGATCAGTGGTATCAGAGTGGTCTGTCTTTTCTTTGTTTTTCTTTGCATGTCCCCAACGAGGTCGGGATATAAGGAGTTAGGGCTTGAACTGGTCGAACCTTTGCAAGACCAGCCTCGCAAATCTCGACGACCTCCCATGTTAGATGAGAAGAAAGATGAGAGGGCAGGAGACCCTATCAAAATCTTGCTCGAAGAAGCCCTCGAGCGACAATGGAACACGATGATGGATAGTTTTGCCCAGATCCTTCAGTGGCTACCCAGAGGGGATGCAATGGCTTCCAACAGCTACTCTGGAAGTGCCACACTGTTTAAGGTACAAGTTAATTTTGAAATCCCCATCTTTGAGGGTCAAATAGACACAGATGCTGTAGATAAATGGTTAAATCTACTAGATGGGTACTTTTCTGTTCATGAATTTTCAAGTCGGGAAAATATTGTTTCCACTCTTCTCAAAGCAGCCCCCCACGTCAAGGACTGGTGGGAAACCTACTGCGAGCAGAAGGATGAAAGTACAGGCTCACTGTTTTCATCCACACCCACTTGGAATGACTTCCGAGATACCATCAAGGAGTAATAATACCCTGTCAAAAGCTATGACGACAAGTACATCAAATGGACCACACTGCGGTAGGGATGAGACCAAGATGTGCCAGAGTTCACAAACATTTTTCATACCCTTCGCACACAATTGGGTATCAAAGATTCTAAGCTACATCTGGTTCTCAAATGTCACGGCTGCCTGCACAGATACATCCAGGAAGAGATGGAGTTCTTGAACATCTCCTCACTCGGCACAACATACCGATATGCTGTCAAAATTGAGCAAAAGTTCAAATAGAAGAAGCGAGGCTTTGGATCTGCAAATCCGAAGCCCAAAGGACAAAGCCAAGGTGGGATGACCCAAGGCAACCCCTTGAAGCCACAAGAAAAGAACACCACCACGAAGTTGAAGAAGGACACAGGAAAGTGGTGTGAGCTCCACAAGAGTCCCACTCATAATACAAGTGAGTGTCGGACCAAGCAGTTGCTGGTGGCTGAGTTGAAGGCTTCCGAATCAGATGCATGTTCCGACCTTGAGCCAAAACCTGACAAGGGGAATGGCAAAGGGAGGCAAATCATTGATGCGGATCCTAGCGCCACTCTTGCCACCGCCAAGATATAGAAAAATGAGCCCGAAGATCTAGAGGAGGGGGAATGTCTTTTCCACTCACAGATGTGGGTGAAGGGCTTGCCACTGCAATTCATTGTTGATAGTGGAAGCCAAAAGATCCTCATTTCAGCAGAGGGCGTGAAGTGGCTGGGCCTACCAACTACACCACACCAACAACTATACAATATCAGGTGGCTTCATGAAGGACGAGATCTCAAAGTTAACCAGCAGTGTCGCCTTCCCTACAGCATCAAGCCCTTCACAGACGAGGTATTGTGTGATGTTACACCTCTGGATGTTTGCGATGTACTATTAGGCTAGCCATACTTGTGGAGAAGATATGATGTGTATGAGTCAAGGCCTCACGCTGTCATTATTTCTTTGGATAATTCATTATACAGGATACTGGATGTAGCCCCACCTACTGCCACCTCTTTGATCACTACTAAGAATGGAAGCAAGCTCATCTCACAGAAAGGAAATTTATTTTCTATCTGGTTCACTCCCAAAGTAAGGGGAAGATCATTGCTACATCCATGACGCCCATGAAGGGTTCCTCCATGCAACAGCAACAACAGAGGGATACAGTCATGACAGAACACAGGAACAACTTCTCCTTACCCAGAGGGGTACCACACAAGTTTCAGGTGGGCGACAAAGTTTGGTCACAAGCATTATAGGGTATCTCTATCCTCGGATCTTCATTTGTCATGGCTATGTGTCATCCACAAACCCACACTTCATCAAAGTCCATTTGCTAGGCCACACACTATCATCATCACAGTTGGTCACAAGCATTACAAGGTATCTCTATCCTAGGATCTTCGTTTATCATGGTTATGGGTTAACCACATAAAACCCTTATCTTCAGTGGCTCTTCAAATTCAACAGAGGCTTCGTAGGAGGGAACTTTATGCAATGGGGACCATTGCTTCTTAAGGAGGGAGGAATGATCCGAATGGAAAATGGCATCAACCCATTGTACTCATCCACCCATATTATTCATCGACCCATGGTATTGTAAATGGCATCCGCCCGTGGTATTGTAAAATCCACCCATGGTATTCATTCACCCATGGAATTGACCCGCGGTATTGTAACTGAAAAATACTATAAGTAACAAGTCACATTTTGTAAAAGGACAGATTGTCCGCCATAATGTAGCCTTTATAGTTCAAAGGCATGTAGCCACCACATCTCTTCTCAGAGATAAGCTACCATTGCCCTAGTTGGTCTTATTTCCATTACTATTTTAAATAAAAAATCTTCTTTGTGGTTTTTGTTTATTGTGCATTCTCCTCTCTTTTTTTCTTCTAGCATTTCAATCTTTCAGATCTTGAGGGTCTCTCTCCCCAAAATCCATTTCAATTTTTTAGATCTTGGGGGCCTCCCCCAAGATCCAGATCATGTGGACTATAATGAGCCAATACATACATAAATGAAAAAAATATACTTGTTTAACATAGTTACAATGATTGTTCACTTTACAAAAGTACCTAAAGAGGTAATGACAAGAAGTAATTACAACATTTACAATGAGTCTACCTAAACTTTGCCTCTCCTAGGCTTATGGGTTTTGTTCTTTCATCCTCTATGTCTTGAAGGTCACTTAGGATTGATGTGAATCCTCTTTTCCACCTCCTGTTTTCCTTGCATTATGTAGTACAATCTATTTGGATTTCTTTGAACGAAGCTCTTGATGTAACTTCCAAGATCATTTAGTGTCATGTCCATGCACCTTGCAATGGGTACAAAAGAACTTCCTTTTTTTTGTTGGCATAGAAGTTCTCTAATGTGAAGCAGGTTCATTATGCTTGATGCCTAAAATTTGGTTCATTCTTTTAACCTTTATCAAAATTTGTTGCTCACATACAACCACACAATAGTAAAATTCTTCAAAAAGTGTACAATGGTACTTATTTCACAAGTATCCAAAATTTCCATGCATTGGAAAACAATCTTGAGATTTATACTTGTCTCTAGGGTTGCATCTTCGACGGAGTAGAGTGGATGATTCCATGCAAGGTCCGTTTAGGAATGCATCTCACTTGGGAGATGAATGAACATTGTCACAAGGTGGTGACATCTCATCCTAAAATGGTTGATGTGCCTCAAGCCATTTGGAGCATTCTCCAAACTCCCTTTGACCATATCCCAATCCTTGATACTTAGTTCTCTTCTCAACCATTATTGGATTGGTAATACCTTGGTTGTTTATGTCGAGGCCTCCATATTCATAACCCATCTTGGAAATAAACTTCTTACCTATGCCTTTGGTATGTTTCTCAAACGATGCAAAAGAAGTTTTATGCACATAAACAGATGGAGTGGTACTTGATATGCTAATTATCTCCTTAAAATTGTCATTCAATTTTTCATCTTTTGATGATGACGATGATGGCCAACTTGTAGATGACTCTAGCCACCCACTCTTGTCCACTGGCATTGGTGTGCTTCTTGAATATGTTTGCAAAATCCACATGCATCATCTTCCACATATGGTCCAAAACCATTATTTGAACCATGACCACATACTGGATTCATTCTAAAGGTTTCTCTTGCTGGTACAAGAGTAGAACTTTCTACAACTTGTTCATTAATCACTTGCTACAATAACAAATCCATGTGCCTCTTCTCCTCGTCAGCTATCTCTAACATCCTTCTCAACTCTATTTTCTCCATTCGAAGAGACAAATTCTTCTGCTCTAGCTCTTAGAGACTCTTCTTGTTGCCTATTCTTGCAACTTGGTCAATTGGTGCTCTAATACCAAACTGATCTAAAATTGGAGTAAGTTATTTCTTCCACTTTTCCAAAATCAAATAAAAAACAAAAATAGGACCGTGTTGACACTTTACAAGGTAAAAATGGGTCTTGAAACAACAAGTTTTTCCAATGTCTCTTCAATTCATGAATTAGTCTTCATATGTAACTTAACATAGTGAACATAACAACACATAATCCATCCAGGCATCATGAAGAGCATAACAAAAGATTTTTTGATGGAGTTCACCCATCCTGGGCTACATCTCTGAGTCTACCAACATAGCTAGACCACTCCTATATTCTGTAGCAAAATTGAAGTACATAAAGAAATAGATAATGATAAATATGTAGTTATTACTCCTACAAGGTAATGTTCTCCTGCAAAGAACTCTCACAACTAACAGCAACGCAAATCATCTCCTACAAATATGTTATAATCCAACTGCAATGAACTAAAATGAGCATGTGAGCACTTCAATTCCACATTGAAGCACATGAAAAAAAGAAATCGTCAACATAAAATAATGAGAAAAGTGAACCTAAGATTAACCCTTCAAGTTACAGTTGTTGTCGTAGACTTCTGAAGGTGAGAATACCCCTATAAGGCCTTGTACAAGCTTAACAACTTCCAGAACTGATTCCAAATGGTGATTGATCCATACACCTTTTGTCTCAAACCTAAAAAAAGGCTACTTAGAAGTGCTCAAGTTATAAATTAGAGGTCACCAATGATTTAGAACATCCAAAAACCCCTAGGTGGACCCTTTCCGAGATCAATTTGGCCAAATACTCCAAAATTTATGAGCTCCTAAGCTCTGCCATGAACTTGACTATTAATCATCCTACAAATCAAACCTTTTGTCTTACGATTCTAAAATTCCACCCTAAAATTTTCTAACTAAGTGACAATTTCGCTCTCTGCTAGTACATTCTATTTGGTGATTAAATTTTCCAATGACTTCATAAATTTGAAAACTGTGGCCATATTGGCCACATAGGTCTAATGGATGGGTCTTAACAACCGCCCCCATCAGTTAAGACCTTAAATCTTGATAACATGGTCATATGGGGTGCCATGGGTCCAAGGGCTAGGTTAATTTACTACCCTTCCTACTAGGCATCTTAAACTTTGGCGTGAGGTAATGTTGATGTCCAAACGACCTAGGCCTAGCCCCCAGTTTGTAGCACCTTCGCCTTCCGACCTGAGCCATGGTCTTGTGGATAGTGGGTGTGACTGGGCATCGAGGCTGCAAACCCGACACCTTCCTCCAAAAAGGCACTGATATAAAACTTTAAATAGAAGCTCGGCCCATTTGATATTAAGAACCACCATGTAGTGTCTTGGTAGATTGCTTCATTGGTAGAATAGAGATCACATGTTTGAATCCCAGTTGGGCCTTCGACCGACCCATATAAAAATTTTAGTTGACCCCCGGGTGCCACGTGGTATCACATGATTTGGCCACATGCCACCATATTACTGGTTCACCAAAACCCAATCAAATGCGCCTAAAAACCAATGAACTGAAACCTACCAAGTGTCAACCTATTGTTGGGCCATACCTTCCATAGTCACCCTACTAACTCAGTAATACAGAATCCCAATCAAATGCCCAGTCAACTTCTCTTCTCAAATTTTAGTTGTTCTTCCAAACAGTCAGCACGTGATAATTAGAGCATACAGTGTTGGATTGAGGTGAAATGAATATCGTTAGATTCATAATGAAAAGCGCTTTGATTTGGCGATGGTTTCAATAATTTATGGGTAGTTTTATTTTTGAGCTTAAAATTGATCACCTGATCACAAGGGTGGAGTGAAAGAAAATGTTTTTTGTGCCTCTGAGTCCTAACAGAAGGAATTTTTTGAGCTTAAGCACTGCCTTTTTCTCTACACTCATACTCACATTACTAGACCTACAACAACCATTTTATATTGAGATAGACACCTCTGACTATGCTATTGGTGTAGTTCTCACCTACTAAGGGTATCTGGTGGCCTATCATGCTGAGACACATTTCAACACAATTCAAAAATATCCCACCTACAATAAGGAGATGTATTCCATCCTGTAGTCTTACCAACAATGGAAACATTACATTCAGGGGAAGGAGATAGTCGTCCACATATATCACTAACCCCTACAGTTTATACACACCCAAGCGAAGTTGCATAACTATCGCAATCAGAAGTGGTCGACATATTTGCAACAATTCCATTTGAATATAAATACAAGAAGGGGAACACCAATCATGTTGTATATTGACTCAATAAGCCACCGATTGTAGCACTAACCACCGTTCTCAACTCTTGTGGCTAGGAGACCTCTCGATGACACAACTATTAAAAAGTGATCTAGAATTAACCACCACATACTATATGCTAGTGGATGGCAAGAAAGTTCAATATTTTAACCTTGAGGATGAATTGTTATGCTACCTGGGCCACCTTTTTGTTCCTCTAAGTGAGCATGCAAGTTGATTTTGGAGGCACACTATGGTCGGGTCGTGGGACACTTTGGTGTGGAGAAAACTATGGCCATATTATAAAAGTATTTTGATTATCCAAATCTCTAGTAGGATATTGAGAAATACATCAAATCTTGCACTGCCAGTGTCATCGCCAACCCAAATATTAAGAAGCAAGGCCTATATACTCATATTCCTACTCCTAGCCAGGCTTGGGAATCCATCTCCATGGACTATATGTCTGGATTTCCTTCTACCAAGCATGGAAACGACTGTGCATTTGTGGTCTTCAACATATTTTCTAATATGGCCATATTGGCTATCTGTAAGAAGAGTATCACAAGAGAGACCACTAGAAAACTCTTCTTTGAATGATTTTGGGTACGTTTTGTGATCATATAGACCATCATATCAAATTAGGATAGTGGTGTGGCCACCAAAAACCCCGTCCTTCTTTAGTATTAGCAATAAGACTAAACAAGTGCGGATCCTTAGTAAAAAATTCAAAAAAAAAAAAATTGTATTATACTCAAAATATATCGCATCACGCGGAGAGAATAAAACATTTCTTTATGAGCCCAATAAAAAACTACGAAACAGCGATGCGAAATTCATCGCATCGCATACATTAAGAAGCGCCATAAAAGAAGATCTTAAAAAATCTCTGATGGCTGATATGTGACGTCGCATATCGCAATATTGCATGAGCAACACACAATGATTTAATGACTATCTACGATCTGCAATCTGCCATCCTGCGGTATTTGCGATCTGCGATACAGCAATTCGGAATTCTGCGATCAGGAAACTCTGCGATGACATGCCTTGGTGAAAACACATCGCTCATCGTAATATCCTCCTCAGGCCCAGCATTCAAGAAAATTTGTCCGTAAACCAAAATTGGGCGCACACCTTAAAAAGAAATTTAATGAATGTACGCCAAAGTGTTAATGAAGGACAGTTTTGTGTTTTTCAAAGAGTCAGTTCATGATGAGTGGCATTATTTTATACATTCATAGAATTTAGAGCTTTTCGTGTCAATATTTATTGTCATCACCCTTTTCCTTTGCGTGAACTGTAGGAATGAAAAGCAAGAAACATCTAAGGAAAAAGGGAAAACGTCAAAGCTCAGAGACAAAGAAGAGATGCCCTCATAAACGGATACCACACACAACAGAACCGAAGATTCCAGAGCATTACTAAACAGATGCTAATATCAATAGATGATTCAATGCTCAAGGTTAAAAGCTCACAAAAGCAGCATGTTTATAAAATTCTGAAGCTTATACCCGGTGAAGGAAAAAGCGCTAAAGGCGAAAGACGCACCAGAAAGGCCGGATCAAAGAACGGAGGCAATTTTCGATGCGCTAAGAAAAATGTTCAGAAATCAAAGTCCCTAACTTGCTTACTCATTCACAAGTCCGGAAACCGAGATATCAAAGGCAAAAGCGATTTGAGGGAAATTTGGGTTGTTACCAAATATATGCGCAGTGAATTCACCCAGCCAGAGGAAGATTCCCCAAAATATCTTCTAGTTTACCAAAAAATGGTGCCAGCACTTCCCATTTCTGTTTGCTCAACTCAAACAAAAGCAAAAGGCAGCCGGTTGACTCTTCTCAGGCGAATGTTGAATGCTCACAACATTAAGGAGCAAATGTAGAAATAATTAGGAATTAGATTCAATTCTTTAGAAATAAATTTGCTTAGAAAAAGGGCGGTCATTTAAACTGTATCCTAAATTTATGTAATTAAGTTATTTAGTTAGCAGTATTTAAACCCTTCTCATGCATTTGGAGAAGGGTCCAGAAATTTGTCAAAAACTTGTCCTTAGAACATGCACTTCTGCACCCTCAGAGGAGGTTTTGATGAATGAATGGATCAAGATTTATTAATGTTTGCATTTAATATCTGCTACTGATGTTGCACTTCTGTACTCTTGGTAGATATTAGAACAAGGAGAGATAGATCATTGTTGCTTAAAGCTTATGAGTAGAACCAGTCATAAATGGTACTTTTATCTCTTGACCATTTCTGCTTATATTCTTAAAGTAACATACAGTTTTTAGTTGTTTATGTGTTATTGCATGAATGTTTGAGTTACCATTTGGCACTTTTGTATGGTGGAGCCATTTATTTATGTTTGATATATGAATAACTTATTATGCGATATGTTGTTCACAACTGTTTTGCCTAAATTTTTATGCAAATTGGTTCATCTTAATTGATTTCTATTCTTATGATAACTGAATGATCTTTATTACCGGTTATTATTTGAAATCTCTTTAGATCGCATAATAGAGGAAATACACCCCGGATTAGCATAGATTAGATGTGATGTTTTCATTAGATTATAATAAAGTAGAGTTAATTTAAAGTTTGAATTAGATTAGCTTCAAGCACTTTTAGATTAGCAACATCCAATTCTGCACACACACCCCCTTTGATTGGGAAACTGGTCCCATTATCCCCAGTCGGACCAGCTGTACCAAACGGATAAGGAGCTGCCAACCAAGGTCCGGATCGAGCGGGTATCCCCCTTGTTGTCGACCCGATTTTCGGGGCATCAATAGATAGCAATTTCCTAAGTGCATTTTGGTCAAGCCCTTGGTCCTTGTTGGACACCAAGCTCACCATGTTGACTTCATTTCACATCCATATCGATGATGGTCAGATAGAGGTCATCAATATTGTTAGGTGTGGACCCTGATTATCTTCTTGATTCATAGGTCTTAACCATGTTGGAACCTAGTTCCTAAACAGGACAACAATGACAACCATATGATAGCCATTGGGGTGCTCAGGGGTGTGATGGCTACTTTTAAAGAGCATGTTATAGACATTTTTGCGCCTTACAGCATGAAGCATGAAATGTCAATAATCTAAGGGATCCAAAGTCCCTAAACATGTTGTTCCTACCCCTAGAGGAACAAGGTCAGCAAACCACAGCACTTCAAATCAGTTCTCCACTGAAAAACACTCAAAAACAGGTCAATTCTGGATCATGTCAACTGCTCCACTGAGCATCTGCGCTGAATGTCAACTGCTCCATGGTCTACCTGCGCTGAATGTCAACTTCAACAAAGGCTACCTATGCTGAGCGAGTTTGGACATGTGGAGGAATCTTTCCTCAATGTGTCAGTGCCCAGGAAGCTTCCAAAATGACACTTGGATCAAAGGATTCACCTAGTGATGAGTAAGGGGTTCTAAAACTCCAAGTGGAAGGTAGGATCTCCAAGTTGACTCAAGAACTAAAGAACAACTGGAGTTGAAGAGGACACTAGTCACACATCAAGCTGACTCATCTTCTCTCCAAAACTCTATATAAGGATCTCATCCCATGGGATCTGGAGGCCGGAATTTTGTGCAAAGAATTGTTGTTGGTTTACAGTTGGAATTATTGGGTGATTGCTTGAAGGAGGTGAAGAGGAGATCTCTTTCCGTCGGGAAGGTGATGCTGGATTGGGCCTCTTATGGTTGTATCACCACTTGAACCTTACTTTCTTCCATTAATAAAGGATTTGAGGTTCTTCTATTCGCATGTGTTTCAATGATGTATTGTTTTACTTGCGTATTTGATTTATTCTAATCCTTGAATCAATTATGAATGCATGCTTCTTGTAGTTTCCCTTTCTTGTCTTGTTTGCAGGATCTTGGTGTAGCTGGGCCCGTGAGAAGACAAGGAGCTGGGAGCAAGCAGCAAGGAGAGAAGATTGGATCAACCATTTGCGAAAGACATCGGTAAGTGGATCTTTCTTCCCCCCTTTTGCATCTCATAAAGAAGTAATCTTAGATAGCTTTGCTTTGATTGTTGCTAAGGATCTATCACCCTTAGAGTGGGATAGGGTCATTCCGTATTGGATACTTTTCCCAAAAACAAACTGGCGACTCCGCTGGGGATCGTATCTTGTTGGTAGCTTGTGTTTCTTGCTATTCATTTCCTAAACAAAGGGAGTACCGAATCGAACTGCATTTGAGTCCTTCGAATGCAAAGTAGAGGGCAGCTACTCTAGCTCAGTTCTGGGCATGTTTATGATTTGAAGAGCTGATCCACAGGGATTCTAAATAGCCCTTTGTGGTAGTCTTCATCTTCCTTTAATCATCCTCTAGTGTGTACTTGATTGATAGCGTCTGATTTGGCCTAAAACAGTTGATTTTTGAGCAATCTGTGACCCGAAATCTGAGAGAAACGAGAGTTTTCTCTTCAGCGCCACTGCAGTGAAGGCTCTCTGCATTTCAATGCAGGTCCCGAAGGGACTACCTACATTGAATGTCAAACTGACAGTGTAGAGCCTACGCTGAACCAGTTTTGCATTGTGCAACTGGGGTTCCCTGCCTTCTGTTGCCCAGTTTTCAGTATTGTTTTTGCACCCTGTTATCAACCTGTGTACCCATCTGAAACTACCTTTCTTTGCCATTATTCCACCTCGGTTGTATGAAGAAACTGTGATTTTTCTTTTTGTATTTCTTACTTCATTTACAGTTTCCCGTAACGAAAGTGAACTAGTCTTGCTGTGGCCTCTTAGATCTAGACCTGTGATAAAGTGTCGTTTTGATTCTAAGAGTTAGTTTATTTGCTGTTCATAGCTGATTGAGCATTTGCTTTCGTCATATGGTTCGAATTTAAATATTTCTAGTGTTGAAACGAGTGAATCTTAAGGTGTTCTTTTGATTTTGGACAAAAGCTTGTTTTCTTTCACTTGAAATTGAATTCGAAATTATACAACAGCTTTCTTTTTGTAATACATCAACATTAAGAAAGAAGAAAAGAAATACCTGCATTGTGCATGTGCATTTTGACAGCTTGCATGTCGATTTAGAAAAAGTGCATTAGTGTGTGCTCTATGATCTGTGTGAAAAGATGATGTCTTTCTTTTCCCTCAGTAGTTAATATTTTCATAAGTTGAAAGATTGAAAAAGCTTGCTTATCATTCTTAGACTGCATTTAGGAGTTGTACCATACATCACGTGGTGATCCATAAAGGAAAACTGCTAAACAAGATCAACCTAAAATGAATTGAATTTACATAACAACGCTTTGAAACATAACGCAAACACATAGAGGTCTAAGCTAGAGACGTGTTCCGGCGTCGTTAAACGTGATATCTCAGCGTTGAGTGGTTGGGTGATTCCTCCATGGTGAAGCGATAAGTATCAATACAGACTTGTGCTCCCACGTACCGTCGCGTATATATTGGGAGACCCCTATAGGAATAAAGCCTTTATCCATAGGAAGCCGTGTCGGCCGCCCTACTGATCGCAATGCAGTGAACACAGCATTCACGAAGATCGACCACTCGTATCGTAAAACGTATTATGTGGTTTTGCGAAAAGTTTGGCACACCCTCTGCCTAGATCTCCTGAGAAGTTTCTTTTGGCCTTTTTCAAACTCTATAACTGAAAAAGTCCATCCGAGCATTTGTCACTTCGGGCTCGTTAAAACATCGAAGGAGACTAGAGTCATCTTTAGCTTTTTCTCGACTCTTTAAAAGTGAAAAAGCAAGTTGTGTCTAAGCGTCGTTAAAATTTATTTTAAACGGGATAATCATCACCATTCCCTCATTGATCTTCGAAGTTAGTCTTTTGGCATCGTAAGTTCTTGTAGAATCGCTAAGAAATCTTTTGGATAGACTAGATATGTCTGAACAACCGTCGACATCTAGGACTGTGTCGTCCGACACAGCAGCAGCAGAGCCTCCTGCTGCTACTCCAATGATGTTCGATGGTATACCATCGGTCCCGGAAAATTGTCAACAACAAGCCGGAGTCCCATCAGGGACGACGACGTGGTTAGTTCCTATTTCTTCATCTGGATTATCATCTGGTATTTCTTATGTTGAAACTCAACAAATTGATCCAATGTGTCTTCAAAGGCCAATTTACCCTTTAAGTACTGGATTTCCACCATATGGAGGGCAGTATGCTCTTTCATTGTTCCCTCCTAGAGAACAACCATATGGGAGTTTACAACAAGGTTCAGGTCAAACTAGAATTACATCCAGCGGTTGGGTACCAATACTGCCTCAACAACCAGGGGTTGTATATTCAATGCAACCAGTACACCCTGTGTCGAATATTCCCACCACACCTGCTATGGTGAATGCGTCGCAAGTACAAGCGCTACCTGTTGTATGTCAACCCAAAGTTTCTCAGGTTGCAATACAACAGCCTCTTGTCTCAACGGCTCAATCACGATCTCAGGGTAGTGCCTCCTTATCTGGAGCGACTCGGGCTCAAACAAGTACTGTGACTCCTCATCTTTGTCAATCATCCAGTATTGGTCAACAGCAAATGGTCCAACAACCAGAGCTGGTTCAATCTCAACAACCGCCATTCCAGCAATCATATCAAGGACCTGAGCAACAAGTCTTTGTAAGTAATGGGCAACCATGCTATAATGGTTATGCCCATCAACCTTGTCAAAGTTGTCAGCATTATGCTGGTCTGCAAAGACCCATTGCTCAGGTGATACCATCTTATCCTGGATATGCTTCGCCTAACCTGAACCAACAGTTGCCCTTTGTAGCAACTCTAGAATTACCAGATCTAAACCGGCTGACTAATGATCCAATTGCTTATGCCCCTTGGTGGCCAGCGATTCCGCATAAACTTCCGTCGGACATTCCTAAATTTAATGGAAATCCGGGTGAAGATCCGTCGAATCATGTGATGACATTCCATCTATGGTGTTCATCAAACACCCTGAATGATGATTCGATAAGACTTCACCTCTTTCAGAGGACGTTAACGGGTCCAGCGGCAAAATGGTACATTGAATTGCCTAGAGCTTCATTCGACAACTTCAGTACCTTAGCCACAACCTTTTTAACCCATTTTCAATTACCGATAAGGTATGAAACAGGAACAGAACTCCTTACCAACTTCAAACAGACGACCGCCACCCACATATATGATCATATACATGAGTGGCGACGTCGTCGTAGGATGGTAAAAACGTACGTTCTCGATCAGCTATTAGCTGAATGGTTTATCAAGTCATTACTTCCTGCCATCATGGAAGATGTGGCGAAGGGGGGAGTCGTAACGGAAGAGCAGGTTATCGCTCGTGCGCAATATCTAGACTTGGTCTATACACAGTCCGACACGCTCTACGACAAAATACCTGACGCCCCTAGAACGGAATTCTCAATTCCTCCTCCTCCTAAATCAAACAATGACTCTCACGCCGGCAATGGCATGATTGGCAAACACAAAATTTCTAGTCAAAATGCAAATGAAGAACTTCTTGCCTCAGAAGTAAATGCCATGTCGACCGACAAGGGCAAACAACTGAAGCAACCAGGGGGCAAGAAGAAAAAGAAAGGGAGAAAAAGGAAACCCCCGGCAGGGTGTCATATATGCGATGAGGATCATTGGACGAAAGATTGTCCACATATAGCTGAAGTTAAGAAACTCTTTAAGAGTTCAAAAACCCCAGCAGTATTGACTGATCCGTTTCCTAATCCAGGTCAAAATCTGGTTGCTAATCAAAATTCTTCCCGATCCCAAGTGCTTATGTTGTCTACCTCAAAGCAACAGAATGATGCTTTGACAAGGAATAAAGATTACGGGAATCCACAGCGGTCGAATAACAAGGCTGATGAACAACCTAGTAGTTCGACGACAACTTTGACCAAAGTTGTGCCACCCATCATTCCTGAACAAATGATAAAGTCACCAAAGGGAGTAGTACACAAATCGACATCTAATCCTCGTGCAAAAATAGCACAGAATTATAATATAGTAGAGGACCTGGCCCAATCGCCGTCCGCTATGTCGACACTTGAGGTACCGCAAAATTGCCCCTCCTAAGAGCAAGCCTTATTATCAGCAATAGGTGGGATTGGCCCAATGGATTCCAATCTTGTGGCCTTTGATCATAAAGGATATGACCCTCAGTTACCAGCTCAACTAGCTTTCCTTATTCAAGTGAAAGCCCTCAACAAAACTGTTCATCGAACAATTATTGATGAGGGGGCATCTACATGTCTTATGTCGATGAGTTGCTGGAAAAATTTAGGCTCACCACCCTTGTCGAAATCGTCGACGATGTTAAAAGCATTTGATGGACGATCATACACTCCATACAGGATTTTAAGTAACTTGCAAGTTGAACTAGGGGGCAAAATAGTAGAAATTGATGTTGAAGTAATTGATGGAAAACTCGATTACAACATCCTACTGGGAAGGCCCTGGATATATGCCATGGCCGCAGTTGTGTCGACCTACTTCAGGAAGATTGCATTTCCCTTTCAAGGAGGAATTACAGTCGTCGACCAACAAACTTTCCTCCCTGACAGTTCACAAGTTACGGGAAGCATTCCAATGATCCATGGAAGCAATCATTCGCTTCAAAATATTGGAGTAGGTCTCCTAAAATACCCTGCCTTAATGGGTACTTTTGCCCTACCGCCTCCAAGTAATCTGGCGGAATTGGCCACCGTGGAAACCTACAAAATGAAATCTTCTATATCTAATGGATTCGGAAGATTCCTAAGCATTTTGTCAGCATGGATCATCGCCCTAATGGAAATACTGTAAATACAGTGGGCTTCGAGGACGGTTCTTATCTCGTGTCAACCTCGTTAAAAAATGAAACAAGGATTCATGAGGATAGTTCTTTTACTATGTCAACCTCATTAAAAAATGAAACAAATCCCCTTTTCAAATCTCAAAGGAAAACCTTCATTCCAACCACCGAGTTGAATGCAATGAAGCTTGGGGGGCATGTACCTTGATTTGCGTTATTATGTTGGGGGCATGCAAACTAAACGAGCAGTTTTGGAAAAGTTCATGCTCGTTAAAAAATAAACGCAAAACTGAGTAGTTTTAGCACGAGTTCATGCTCATTAAAAAATAAACGCACCTGTGAGCAAGCTTCCCCCAGAGTTCAAGCTCATCCAGAAAAAATGAACCGGTAAATAACCATTTGAGACCGTAAATTCATCAGCCATAAAAGCCTTGGTCGTGTTTGCACCGTCACCTCCACTTTTCATTTGGCCGATCATTCACATCCACTTGATTGTTTACCTATTTTGAGGAACAGCTGCGAAGAGTGATTTCACCTAGCCATCCTTGTGACATTGCCGTGATTGGAAAATTCCAACCTGTACCTGGAATCTGCTGCTATCCCTGTTTATCACTCGTTCCTCAAAATACGAGTCTTCTTTGAGCTCTTTTCATCTGACTCATAAAATATGAAAAGTTTGCCGAGTTTTGGCCTTCCAACTCGTTAAAAGGACCGGAAGAGCTATCCCTCCTCTAGATTTTAATCTTTTTGGACCTGAGGGATTATTGCACAAAAAGATCGAGCGCTTGTCTAGTTCGGCTCGATAAAACTATCGAACATTCATCCCTTCTGTATTGTTTTATACTTTTTCGGACTTAAGGGATTAGATGACGAAAAAGGACCTCTGGAGTTAACTTTACGTACCTTTTTAGACTCTCTAAAAATGAAAAGGACCGAGTTGTCTTTGTCGCTAGACTCGTTAAATACATTAAATAGCGACAAACTTGTCTTTAGACGAGAACGAGTTTCCCTATCACTAGGTTCGTTAAAACATAGCGATGGGCTTGCCCGAAGGGCAGGTTATAGAACAAGCATATTTTATCCTCCTCAAGCTTGACAAAAATAAAGAGGTACTGGTCAGAAATGACTGGGGAAAAATTGGGAGAATCTCAAAGCTTAATGGTAGCAAGTCACTCTTGAACATGACACTTTTGCCTCCGTACCACATCGGGTTGGGTTGTTTCATTCACCGGTCTCATCACCATGGTCTCGCCATACCATCCACATTTGGGGTAATGCTACCGATCCATCACATCAGTGTCGTTATATGTTCAAGAGATGTTGTTCAGGAAAAGTCAACCGTGTCCCATCCACTGCCATACATCATCTTTCATCCTTTCATGACCGCCACCCTGAATCATATTTCACAGATCGTTTTCACCTTCATCATAATCATTAGCTCCGTTCCGTGTCACTGATGTGGGATTCATTAAGGCCCTCCTTTGACGGATCGCTTCTTGTCGACATCAGCTCATTATCCAAGAAGTTGATCTAGGAACACCCCCCCAGTACTTTGAAGCTTGCATGCCTCAATGGCAAGTTTCTCACTTCCGGCGACAGGTATACATCAATGACCTTCAACCGAAAGATTTTGCGTGGTGTTCCTACCCCTAGAGGAACAAGGTTAGCAAACCACAGCACTTCAAATCAGTTCTCCACTGAAAAACACTCAAAAACAGGTCAATTCTGGATCATGTCAACTGCTCCACTGAGCATCTGCGCTGAATGTCAACTGCTCCATGGTCTACCTGCGCTAAATGTCAACTTCAACAAAGGCTACCTGCGCTGAGCGAGTTTGGACATGTGGAGGAATCTTTCCTCAATGTGTCAGTGCCCAGGAAGCTTCCAAAATGACACTTGGATCAAAGGATTCGCCTAGTGATGAGTAAGGGGTTCTAAAACTCCAAGTGGAAGGTAGGATCTCCAAGTGGACTCAAGAACTAAAGAACAACTGGAGTTGAAGAGGACACTAGTCACACATCAAGCTGACCATCTTCTCTCCAAAACTCTATATAAGGATCTCATCCCATGGGATCTGGAGGCCGGAATTTTGTGCAAAGAATTGTTGTTGGTTTACAGTTGGAATTATTGGGTGATTGCTTGAAGGAGGTGAAGAGGAGATTTCTTTCCGTTGGGAAGGTGATACTGGATTGGGCCTCTTATGGTTGTTTCACCACCTGAACCTTACTTTCTTCCATTAATAAAGTATTTGAGGTTCTTCTATTCGCATGTGTTTCAATGATGTATTGTTTTACTTGCGTATTTGATTTATTCTAATCCTTGAATCAATTATGAATGCATGCTTCTTGTAGTTTCCCTTTCCCTTCTTGTTTGCAGGATCTTGGTGTAGCTGGGCCTGTGAGAAGACAAGGAGCTGGGAGCAAGTAGCAAGGAGAGAAGATTGGATCAACCATTTGCGAAAGACATCGGTAAGTGGATCTTTCTTCCCCCCTTTTGCATCTCATAAAGAAGTAATCTTAGATAGCTTTGCTTTGATTGTTGCTAAGGATCTATCACCCTTAGAGTGGGATAGGGTCATTCCGTATTGGATACTTTTCCCAACAACAGAGCCCCCCAATGGGAGGGGTTTGAGGGAAGTGCCCAAAAATCTAAAAATAGATTAAAGCTTCTCTTGTAAAATATTGTAATTTCATAGTCAAGCTCGGTCGTTCTTTAGGAAAATGATCTGATAGTAGAAGTTACGTTAATTTAGGGTTTTTTTCCCTAGAAGGAAACCCTTGATTTATATGAAGAAATTGTATTGTAGTTGTGTATTATTATTCTAGGAGAGAGAGAGAGAGAGAGAGAGAGAGAGAGAGAGGAGGTTGTGTGAGGACGAAGATGAAATTATGGGAGATCTTTTATAGGTTGTATCTCTTCATCTTTCTAGATAACATAAAAGGAAGGGATGTTTGTTTCTCTGTGGATGTATCCCAAATAGGATGAACCACATATATCTGTGTATCTCCTATTTTATGTATTTCTATATTTGCATTTCTGATTTTTTTTTTTAATTCATTATTCCATTAATTAATTTCTAACAAGTGGTATCAAAGTCAAAGGTCTATTTGGATAATAAACTCGTAGGACAGAAGGGTTCATGGTTCAAGTGGGAGCAATGGAAAAAGATGCTAGGTTTACGGTCAAGAAATTTAATGGCCAAAAATACCAGTTGTGGAAGATGTAGATGGAATATTATCTGTACCATAAAGATTTTTACCTACCATTGAGTGGGAAAACAAAAAATTCAACAGTTATGATAGACACAAAATAAGAAATTCTTGAAAGAAAGGCACTAGGAAAAATATGGTTGTTACTAGTAGCGTCGGCGGCATCCAACATTTCAAAGGAAACAACAACGGAAGGTTTAATGATGGAATTGTAAAAAATATATGAAAACTCCTCATCCTCAAATAAGGTATTCTTATGAAGCGTTTATTTAATATGAAGATGTTAGAAGGTGGATCTCTTGTTGATCATTTAAATGAGTTTAATACAGTTACCAGTCAGTTAAGTTCTACAGGGGTAAATTTTGATGATGAAGTTAGGGATCTATTATTTCTATGCTCATTACTAGAAATTTGGAATGGTTTAATTATTTCCATTAGTAACTTTGTCTATGGATCTAGTACTTTAAAGTATGATGATGTTGTTGGTTCTATCCTTAGCGAGGAAATGAGACGGAAAGGCTCAGGTGAGACACCAGGTAATGTTTTGAATGAAGAGACTAAGGGAACAAAAAAGGAAAGATGAAGGAGCCCAGAAGATAGTAGTAAGTCAAGAAAAGGAAGATCCAAATCCAGATTATGGATATTGTGCTAGAAATGCAAGAAGAAAGAAAACCTAAAGAAATACTGCAAATCTCGAAAAGGAAAATAAGGAGATGGATAACAAGAGAACAATCATGAAGCGAATGTGACAGGTGAAGTGTTGAAATATTATTTGATTCTTTCATTAGAGAATATTATTGATGCCTAGGTGGTAGATTCAGGGGCATCATTCCATGCAACAACTAATAGAAAAAATTTCATTACTATGTTCAAGGAGATTTTAGATAGGTTTGTCTAGGTGATGATAAACCATATAAAATAGTTGGAATGGCTAAGGTTTTTATAAATAAATAGAATGGAAATCAATGGATATTGAAGGAGGTAAGGAATGTTCCAAATCTAAAGAAAAATCTAATTTTAATAGGGTGGTTTGGATTTGAAGGTTGTGTAACTACTTTTACAAACAAAACTTGTAAGGTCACTAAAGGAGCACTAGTAATAGCGAAAGGAGAAAAGGTTGTCACATTGTATTTATGCAATAATATTTCTAATTATGTTAATGCTTTAACCTCCACATGCGCAAATACAACACTCTCACATCATAGGCTCAGGCACATGAGTGAGAAGGGGATGCATATTCTTCACTCAAGAAATTTGTTGCTAGGTTTGAAGCATGTTGATTTGGATTTTTGTGAAAATTGTGTTTGTGGAAAACAAAAGAGAGTCATATTTACCAGATTGGTAAGAAAAAGAAGAGCGAAAAAATAGATCTTGTGCATAGATATGTATGGGGACCAACTCAGGTATCATCTCTTGTGGGATATTTCTATTATGTTACTTTTATTGATGATGCGACTAGAAAAACCTGGATTTATTGTATTCAAAATAAATCTGATATATTTGATACTTTCAAGAAATGGAAAGCTTTGGTTGAGAATGAGATAAGAAGGAAGTTGAAGTGTCTTGGATCAGACAATGGAAGTGAATAATGTAGAAAATAGTTTGATAACTACTCTTTAGACCATGAAATTGGAGAAAGAAGACAGTCCCATGAACACCATAGGAAAATGGTGTGTCAGAAAGGATGAACATGACAATCATGGAGCGTGCAAGGGCATGAGATTGCATGTAGGATTTCCTTTATAATTTTGGGAAATTGTTGTATATATCATTGTTTATCTAATAAACATAAGGCCTTCAAGTTCCTTGGATGGTGGTATTCCAAAGGAGGCATAGACAAGTAAAAAGTTAAACTACTCCTTTTTAAAGAGTTTAGGCTTTGAAGCTTTTATCCGCATCAATAAAGAAAATAGAATAAAGCTTGAGGTAAAATCAAAGAAATATACCTTTATTGGATATGGTGTTAATGATTTTGGTTATTTTTTATATGATTATGAAATTCAAAAAATCATTAGGAGCAAAGGTGTCGCCATCAATGAAAAGGTCTTGTACATGGATCAGATGGAAGAAAAGAAACCGAAAAGGGAAAACAAAGAATATGTAGTGCTTGATGAGATCACCAAAAAGTCAAAAGTTCCTGAAAATCATAATGATCAACAGTTGCAAGAATAACAACAACATGATGCGCCTCAAACACCTAAAGGTGTTTTAGAACATCCACCAGGATAAGAAGACCCCCTGAATGATACTCTCTTTCATTATATTATATATTGTTGACTAATTATTGTGAACCAGAAAGACACAAAGAGGAAATGTAGATAGAAACCAGGAAGAAGTGGGAGCAAGCCATGGAAGAAGAGATTGAATCCTTCATGCAAAATGAGACTTGGGACTTAGTTAAGTTTCTTGTAGGTAAAATATCATTGCAAAATAAATGGGTTTACAGGTTGAAGGAGGAAGATGGAGGTAAACAAATGTATAAGGGTAGACTTGTGTTGAAGGGGTTTTCACAAAATAAAGTTATGTACTTTGATGAAATTTGTTCTCCTATTGCTAAAATGACTTCAATTAGAATTATTTTAAGTTGGGTGGCAACAAAATATTTTCATCTTGAGTAGTTATCTGAAATGGATCTTGTAATTCAGGTCAAAGTTTGCCATATGACCAAGATGGTCTTAGGTAGTGAAATTGTTTTTTACTTCTTTAGAAATTGACCATCCCAGTTACTCATGAAATCAACATTAAGTTGAAGAGGTTGACTTACTAATTCCAATGGTATCTCTGGATTTTTATTTGGCCTCCGTACAAGGAAGATAATGTTCTTTGAAGTTTTTACTACAATCAAGTAAAAGTCAAAGTTGGCATTTACCTCAGGTCAATGTCAAATATGTGAAATAAGTTCATTTACTAAATTACTCTCGGTTGATATGCTTTACTTGAGTGAAAAAAATTAGAGCACCATGTGGGCCAATGAATGGTTACCACGTGGCCTCTCCATGGAATTTTAAAATTTATTCATGCATGCAAGGTTCTAAGGGGATCGAACTTGCAACCTCAACTCTCTCTTGCAAACACCTCTACCAACAAGCTAGCTACATGTTTCTTGCAAAAGAAGGGCACAATATTGATGATAAGGGAGGTAAGGTATAACTATGGCATATAGTTATAAACCTAAGCTACAACCTAATGTATGGTTTAGGAGTGGAACTATGGTATATAACCTAAATGGCATATGTATCAAACCCATGTTAATTTATCAAAAACCATGGAGCGGATTAATGTGGTGTGGAATTATTAAAGTCAAAGCCATATGTTAAATCTTATGAAAAAGATATAGGTTTCCAACCTATAAGAAAATGGCGAAGATTTTAAATGAAATCGGTGCTTAGAAGCAAGCCAACGAAGTCCCGAGACATGGCATGCCATCAAAATTGTGGCACCAAACTGGAAGTCAAGTTATGTGGCAATAGAAGTGCAGTAAGGTGGCATGTCATTGTAGTTGTGGCACTGAAATAGAAGTCAGGTTATGTGGCAACGAAGGTGCAGTAAGGTGGCTTGCTCATTGTAGTTGTGGTACCGAACTAGAAGTCGGGGTATGAGGCAACAAAGGTGAAGTAAGGTGGCTTGTCATCAGAGTTGTGACACTGAACTAGAACTCAGGCCATGTGGCACTCCAATTGTGTGAAAGTAAACACATAGAGTGGGCAGTCCACAGATATTTGGATGGCGTAGTTAACAACATTAGGTTATATTTTCATAGTCCATAATTGAATCACAAATGACACAAGTCATCTAACTATATGCAATAGATTATATGGGTTTATTGATGGCTTATATTAAGGTTTTGTTGACCATCTCCGCCAATGGTATTAATTAATTAGGATTATATTAAAGTATGGAGTTGTTACATATATGGTTTTGATATATGGCGAGTGTTGGACCAATAACCTTTGGTATGCCAAACTGTAATGTATATCCCTGTGGGACTTACCATTAAGGTTATGGATTAAATTGACAGTCGATTTATTGGTGGTCCATACAAAAGGGTTTATAATATAGTTTTTAAACTATATTGGTTATGTATTAAAGCATTGAGATGTGTTTTGGTGCCAACAAGGTGCCTTGTTAAAACAACCAAACAAAACTCCAAAATTAGCACTGGGGAATGATATAAAAGGAGTTCATAGTACCATCCCAAGGCAGATTTCAGAAGACATATCGAAGAAGAAAAGGCGAGATTTTCAGTGAAGCCTGTTCAGAGGAAGTTTGACAAGCCAGAGTGTTGTCGAAGTTTTGTTTGAAGTGCCAGGAGGGTAAATCCACTGCATCATCTAGAAGTATGGAGTAGCTTGAGGTTTTGGTAAAGCTAGGTTTTGGCTTTCTAGAAGCATCCTCAAGCTGATTTGAGCACTTGAAGAGACAAAACTAGGGTTTGGGCACATTCTGGATTTAACAGAAATGCTTGTTCATTAGCAACAGCAACAGGTTTTTCTAGAATTTGTACCTGAATTTTGTCTCACTTAGACAATTCGAGATGAGGTAAAATCAATGTATTGTTGAAACTTGAATACTCAATTTCAATAGGAATCATAGTCAAAGTTATAAGACTTAATATTTTGCTCTAATTGGAAAGTCAGTTGTAGGTTGTCAAGTAATTTTATGAGAGTTCTCTGAAGGAGAACATTTCTAGCCTGAGCGAAATAGTTGCAATTAAAACAATTATATTTATCTACCTATTTCTATTCACTAAAATACAAGTGTCCTAGCCTTTTTTAGCAAGGCCTGAAGTTGTAGCCTAGGAGGGGTGAACTACGTCAACAATCTCGGTGTCTTTCCTTTTGATATTACATGTTTACAGTTGTTGAGTTCTTTATGCTTAATTTTCTCACCTAAATTAAAATATTTTTTTAAAAGAATCCCATTGAGAACTTTCCAAGTGTAAGGTATCGATCTAATTTCGCAATATCAAATCATATTTTGGTATCAGAGCAAGACCTTACCAAGTGCAAGAATGGGTAAAAATTCAAGGCAGCTCAGGTTGAAAGAACTTGAAGAGTTCAATCAATATTTTCAGTAGGAGAATGTTGCATTACGGTGAATGGTGCTAGATTTGTAGGAGGACAAGTAAATAATATAGGTAAAGATTGAAGCTTTGTAGAAGAGTCAAAGGAGAAGCAATCTGTCAATTTGAATTTCATCTACCCAAGGGAAAAATGAAGTCTCGTCTCTTCATTAGAAAGATGAAGAAAATTAATCTCTGTCAATGACTCCAAAAGCACAATCGGTAGAAGAAGCTATCAAAAAAATTTCCTCATCTTCTAAGGACCTCCCTTATACTCCAGCATCACCATGAAATGATTCAAAGAAGGATGTGATTTCCATCAATCAGGAGATTGGATGATTTGAAAGACATACCAAAGGTATGGGTATGTCATTGATGAAAAAGATGGGATATTAGCAGGGACAAGGCCTCGACAAGCATAGCCAAGGTAGGCTCCAACCGATCTCCGTGTAGGAAAGGCTGAAAGATGAAGGCTTTGGCTATCACCAATCAATATGTGTTTAAAATAGCAACAAGAAATGCTAAAAATAGAATTGCTAAAAGTAGAACTACTATAAATAGTAGTTCAGACAGTGTTGATCTTAGCAACAATGGATGGAAAAATGGAAGTGGAAGTGCTAAAAATAACATTCTACAAATAGCATTTTGGGATACCTTCCTATTTTTGTCAGTCCCTAAACTAAAATAGTGAAGTAAAATTCGAATTTTATCTTAGCATTTGTTTGTAAAATAATTAATTAATTCATCTTGAGTTAATTAGTTAAGGAAATCAAACATGAAGTCTATGTGAGGACATGCAATAGTTTCTCCATTAATTGAGGAATTTATCCATCAATTAAAGAGATAAGGATGAGTTTTAATATTGAGTTGTAATTAGTTGGCTCAGTTAACTGAGTCAAGTCTAGTTAGATTAATTCAAACAGTTTGTTGAATTAATGTAAGTTCAGTTAGTTAATGCTTGCATGCATGTAACTACTACACTTCAGATAACTGAGTATTCTCTCATAAATAACTCATGCATGTTAGTTCAAATAGAGACCCAATTGAGATTAGATGGAGGGGCAATGTACTATGACTTGCTAGAATATTACATTGTGAATATTCCTTGCATGTAGAAGGAATTCTTTCCTTGAGGATTGTGTAGTTACTTCTTCAGGTTTAGTGAGTGTGATGAGGCCAATTCACACATGTGACATCATTGGACCCCATGAAAAAATGCACAAGGAATTAGGAGGCTTGGAGGGCTTGAGGAGGATATATACAGTGTCTATTTAGTTTGTGACCAGTATTGTTTGACTGCAGAGAGCAGGATAGCTTGAGAGCTGATTCTTTTTGTAACTTGAACAAGATTTCCACTTGTATGATAATACAGAGATTGGGGTTTTAGGCTGAGGCTTTCCCCAGTTTATTTCTTATTTGTTATGTGCAATTGATTTCTCATTCTTAGTTATATGTGTTCTCTTGATCTTGCTCAATTTGATTAAGCTTCCGCAAAGTGTTGTAGAAGTAGATCTTGTAGTGTATTTTAGTATATTGCATAATCTATTGATCTACAGCGGGAATTTCTACATGGTATCACAACAAAGGTGATCAAGGCGAAGAATAGTATACAAGAAGGAGAAGTTCAAAGTTTGTGTTCTTGAATATAGAAATCGAGTTCTTATCACATCTCAATTTCACCTATGGCATTCAGTGGTTTAATACTTGAGTATGCCCTTGGTGGCAGCTCAAATTATATAGCCTAGAAGGATCGCATGGAGGCAGTATTAGAGGATAACAGTCTAAAGGACTTCATTGATCAAGAAATCCCCAAGACGAGTGATGCTACTCAACTAGCGGAATGGAAGAAATGTGTGGCTAGAGCAAGGAGAATCCTCCTGGAGGGAGTTTGAGACCACATTGTCTCGAGCCTTCATGGGAAGGAGACACCATTTTCGATGTGGAAAACATTGAAAGTTTTCTATCAGAAGAGTAGCGATTAGAGGAAGTTGGCGTGAAAGACAAGCTTCGTAAGATCAAGTGTGAAAGGGGTTACAGGATCTCTACATAACTGAACAAGCTCACCAATTGCATTGATGAGCTTGGAAGTGTAGGGATCATGACTGCTGATGATGACATGGGGAGTCTTCGACTTCTCAGTCTTGCTAAAAGCTAGCATAGCTACCAAGACTTAGCTAATGGAAGAGGAAAACTGCAAAATTGGGAATGACTTTGGTCAGATCTGGTGCAGGAGGAAATAAGAAGAAGCACCAGAGATGGATCCTCATCGAAGAAAGATGATGAGGAAAATCTAGCCTTAGCGAGTAAGGCAAGGAAAGGGAAAGGAAAGGCATCCCATTCCAAATCCGGTTCTTCCCATGGTGGGAAGAATATTGACAAATTGAAAGTGCAATGCTTTCATTGTCATGAAGTGGGCCATTATGCTATGAATTGTCCATAGAAGAAATCCAAGAAGGGTTCCTCAAAGGGATCTGATGGTGGGGCACTTGCCTCACAGTTTGAGTTGGATTTCTTGCTTATCACATGCATGGTTTCATCCATGGTGGGATGTGTGTGGTACCTAGACAGTGGAGCTTCATTCCACATGTCAGGTGAGAAGAAGCTTTTCAATATCTTGGAGGAGAAGGATCTCCAGATGCGAATCGAGATGGACGATGATGGAAAGTATTTTGTTTCAGGTGAAGGTACGGTTGTGTTTCAGAGGTAGCATCGAGCTCCCCTCACCCTCACTAATGTAAATTATGTACCAGGTCTAAAGAAGAATCTTTTGTCTATCGCTATGCTAGAAGATAAAGGCTATGATGTAGCCTTTAGTCAAGGAAAGGTATTCCTGAGGTATATCAGTACTGGAAAGACAAAGTGAATAGGGATTCAAGCAAAGCATGTCTACAAGTTGGAGGTAGACGGCTGTGCTACTTTGAGTTCCAAAGCTGAGATGGTGCAGAGCTAAGATTTTGGTGAGCTATGGCATAAAATACTGGGCCACTTGCACCATGGAGCCCTGAAGATCATGTAGCAGATTTCTACCAGATTACCTAAGAGAAAACTTGAGCAAATGACTAGATGCAAAGGTTGTACCTTAGGTAATTATGTGAAATCTTCCTTTCCAGATCGAGACAGTAGAGCTGCAACAAGCCTGGAGCAAGTTCACTCAGATGTTTGTCGACCATTCTCTACAGCCTCCACAGCTAAACAAAGGTACTATGTTATTTTTATTGATGATTTTTCTCGTAGATGCTGGATCTAATTTATGCAAAGAAGGATCAGACCTTCTTAAGGTTTTGTGTTTATAGCCTTGGTAGAGAAAGAATCTAGAAAGAAAATGAAAGCCTTGCGTAGTGAAAATGGTGGAGAGTATGTCTCCCAATAGTTCAAAGACTTTTGTGTAGCAGAAGGTATTAAACGGGAATTGATGGCACCCCATAACCCACAGTAGAATGGGGGGTCGAAAGGAAGAACAGACCGATTGTGGGAGCAGCTCGAGTGATGTTGCATGACCAAAGCCTACCACTGCATTTTTGGGCTGAGGCATGCAATAGAGAAGTATACTTGCAGAACAGAAGCCCGCCCCATATACTGGGAATGAAGACACCTATGGAGGCCTATTCCAGGAAGTGACCTGATGTAAGTCACATTCGAATCTTTGGATCATCAATTTACTGTCATGTGATCAAAGATGCAAGGAAGAAGCTAGACCCAATAGCTGAGTTGGAAATACTTGTGGGGTACACAGATACACCCCACAACTATCGGGTGTACCTTCCTTCCACTCAGAGGATAGCGGTACGTAGGGATCTGAAGCTCAACAAGCAAAAAGCCATGTGCTTATCACTTGAGAGGGAGCTTGAGTTGCATGAAGATAAGGAACCTTCAGTTCCTAAGGAGGAGGAGCCTCAGACAAATGTAGAGCAACCACATGCAAAGGATCCAAGAGTGGACACATCCAATCATGCTGAGACTTCCAGAGATGTGAGGAAACTGTAGAAATTTTGAATAATATGACACTTATTCACAGATTGTATCTCATTCACACACTATTTGTAGAATGCATGCATAATATATAACCTCCTCTAGGTTGATCATCAATTTTGCGGAGTTAAAAACAATGAAACATCAATCGCATGTGCACATTAACACAGTGTGTAATGGGGAAAGAATACAACTGAAAACCCCGGACTATCTCTATATTATAATGATAGAGAACATGTAACAATACATAGTACAATACTCCTCATAGGTACTCAGTACTATCTCCACCTGCTACACACAAACTAGCTCAGATTTGAATGAAGTCACAAGTTCAAATCTTCTGCGTTGTTTGCCTGCCTCTACTACGCAATCCAAAAGTAAGAATAGGAATGATTCAAGCTCATTTTCCTTGGCTTGTACTAAGCAATCCTCATTGGCAATCTCCATCACTGATTGTGCAAATCTCATGCACAACTATAGTCACAACTGATAGTAGTCTTCACCTCTGACACCTATCTCCACTGAACTATCCATGCACTGAGTTAACTGATGTATTCTTTAGTTTCTTTATGAGTTAATAATTAGTGAATTAATTAATAATTAATTCACATCTCTCATCACTAGTGTATTTTTCAGTTAGACTAAATACAACTAGTTAAACCAAGTCAAACTGAACACAACTCCATCAACTCCTCAATCAACTCCACCAAACTCAATCACTTGAGTTCTAACTGAAGTCCATCATGCAATTGCTCAACTGACCCATCAGAAAAGTGTATTTCCTTCTGGCAGTCGCATGTGCCACATCTGTAGCTTGAACTGAAGTTCTCCAAGATGATAATATAATGTTTATAGTCCAAATATTATTAAGAGCTAATAATATTCGACTATTCTATTTTTAGCCTAGCAGTCTAAAAATAGACTCTGCCCATATGTCTAAAAAATAGAAGTCCATCTATTGTTACCAACATGACCAATCATCCACAAATAGCATCCTGCAACTCATAGACCATGATCCATATGTCTAAAAATAGAGATAGTCTAAAAATAGACTTTGCGCCAAAAATAGCCTACAGGCCCGCTTAGTGAAGGCGACTTCTTCTCACTAAGCTCCATCATCTTGTTGCATTTTCAAAAGAAATGCTCAAGCAAAGCTGACAGGTTTATGCTGGAGGCACAAGAGAATGTGGCACAACCATATTCTTAGCATAGATAGGGGAGGTCACCCGAGCAATACACTGGGTACATGGCCCTAGTTGGCGAGTGTATAAATACCAAACCTTCTTCATTCGAGGAGGCAGTGTAACAACCAGTCTGGTTGCTTTAATGGTAGAGGAGTATGAATCTATCATTGAGAACAATGTGTGGGAGGTTGTCACAAGGCCTCAGGGCAAGTCAATGGTGAGTTCCAAATGGCTTTACAAGGTAAATCAGGTAGTTGATGGTAGTGTTGAGAAACATAAGGCAAGGTTTGTTGCCTGGGGTTTCTCATGGGTTGAGGGGAATGACTACGATGAGACCTTTGCTCCTGTAGCAAAGGTACTCATTGATTAGATTGACATTGACACTATTATCTTAGATGGGGTGGAAGATCCACCAGATGGATGTGAAGACAACATTCCTCAATGGGAAGATTAAGGAGGAGGTGTACGTTAAGCAACCAAAAGGTTTGAAATCTTCGATCATGAGTTGCATGTGTAGAATCAAGAGGGATCTGTATGGGCTGAAGAAAGCACCCTGTACTTGGTACACTAGGATTGATAGCTATTTCATTGGTTTAGGCTTCACCAAGAGTGAAGAAGATGCGAACCTTTACCACATCATGGTAGAGGGTAAACCATTTATCATTATTCTTTATGTCGATGACCTGATTTTGACAGATGATGATCAACTGATACAGTCTTGCAAGGAGTACCTTGCAAGAGAGTTCGAGATGAAGTACATGGGCCTTATGCACTACTTTCTAGGCATGGAGGTGTGGTAGAAATATGGGGAAGTATTTGTGTCTCAAGGCAAGTATTCCAATGAGATACTTAGGCGCTTTCACATGGAGAAGTGTAAGCCCATGCAAACTCCTCTAGCTAGGAATTGGAGGAAGGAGGATGCTACTTCAGGTGAGGTAGTAGTTGCTATTGTTTATCGATAGCTGGTGGGTTCAATTGTGTATCTGGTGAACACACAACCTGACTTACGCTTTGTAGTGAACCAACTGAGTGAAGCTAGGGTTTAGCCTACCAAGTTGTTTTGGAAGGCAGCGAAGCATGTGCTGAGATACCTCAGAGGCACATCTTAGTTTGGATTTTGGTATAACCGAACATAGGGAGTGAAGCTTTAGGTCTTCACAGATGTAGATTGGGTAGGGATTCCATCAGACCAGAAGAGCACTTCTAGAGGAATCTTCAACCTTGGTTTAGCTGTAGTTTCCTAGCACAGTAGGAGACAAAGATCAGTTGCACTTAGCTCAGCAGACGCTGAATACATGGCTACTAGTCAGGCTGCTTGTGAGGCCATTTGGATGCAAAAGATTCTAGTGGGATTGTTTGGTCAGAGGATGGATCCTACAGTGATCTACTGCGATAAAAGAGTTGTATTAAACTCTCTGAGAATCCAATTTTTCATGACAGGTCCAAGCACATTGATATCTAGTATCAACATCTTTGACACTGTGTGGTCCAGAGGATCATTGTTATATGTTTTGACGGAGGAACAGGATGCAGATATTTTGACTAAGGCATTGTCAAAATTCAAGTTTGAGTTCCATAGAGACAGGATTGGGGTTACTGATAATCCCTTTTTTTTTAGAGGGAGTGTTGAAAATAGCAACACGAAATGCTAAAAGTAGCACTATTATAAATAGCAGTTCAGTCAATGTTGATCTTAGCAACAATGGATGGAAAAATGGAAGTGCTAAAAATAGCATTTCAAGATACCTTCCTATTTTAGTCAGTCCCTAAACTAAAATAGTGAAGTAAAATTCGAATTTTATATTAGCAGCTATTTGTAAAATAATTAATTAATTTATCTTGAGTTAATTAGTTAACGAAAATCAAACATGAAGTCTATGTGGGGACATGCAATAGTTTCTCCATTAATTGAGGAATTTATCCATCAGTTAAAGAGATAAGGATGAGTTGTAATACTGAGTTGTAATTAGTTGGCTCAATTAACTAAGTCAAGTCGAGTTAGATTAATTCAAATAGTTTGTTGAATTAATGTAAGTTCAGTTAGTTAATGCTTGCATGCATCTAACTACTACACTTCAGATAACTAAGTATTCTCTCATAAATAACTCATGCATGTCAGTTTAGATAGAGACCTAGTTGAGATCAGATGGAGTAGAAGTGTACTATCAGTCGCTAGATTATTACATTGTGAATATTCCTTGCATGCAGAAGGAATTCTTTCCTTGAGGATTGCGCAGTTACTTCTTTAGGTTTAGTGATTGTGATGAGGCCAATTCACACATGTGACATCATTGGACCCCAAGAAAAAATGCGCAAGGAAATAGGAGGTTTGGAGGGCTTGAGGAGGATATATATAGTGTCTATTCAGTCTGTGAGTAGTATTGTTTGATTGCAGAGAGAGCAAGATAACTTGAGAGCTGATTCTTTTTATAAATTGAAAAAGATTTCCACTTGTATGATAATACAGAGATTGGGGTTTTAGGCTGAGGCTTTCCTAGGTTATTTCTTCTTTGTTATGTGTGATTTATTTCTCATTCTTAGTTATATATGTTCTCTTTATCTTGATCAATTCAATTAAGCTTCTGCAAAGTGTTGTAGAAATAGATCTTGTATTGTGTTTTAGTATATTGCATAATATGTTGATCTACAGTGGGAATTTCTACAATGTGTTACTACTGCGGAAAGAGAGGTCACATTGTAGATCGATGTTGGTCCCTACACCTCGACCTGATGCCAAATAAGCTACAAGACCAAAAAGGTAAACAGACAAATCACCCTAGCAGTGATTCAGAAGGTGATTCCTTAAATCAAAAGTTTATGTTAAAGGTTATTAAAAGGATTTATTTATGTACCTTTTGTGGGAGTAATTCACATTGTGTAGAAGAATGCTAGAAGCAAAAGATTTTCAGCAAAAAATAGGTTCTACCAAGGGTCAGCCATGGAAAGATGATGTAGCACTATAGGTAAAGAAACTTCCTTGGAATATTTTACTTTAGTTAGACAAGGACTCCACATCATCAAGATAGATTTCAGGAAAATACAGCAAAAGGGCAAATAGTACAAACTCCAAAGAAAGAGTTTGTCCAAAATGTAAGCTAAGAGGACATTCGAAGAGTACATGTTTGATTCTACCCTGTGAGACAACACTAGCACCAACAAAAAGAGAGATAACAAAAGAACCTGGTGCAAAGGAACATAAGTCTCCAGAATGATATCCTACTTGGAATTGGTTAGATTATATTCCATATGTATGAATGTGTGTCTATAAATAACCATCTCCCTAATAGGCCTAGTCAAGTCTGTAACTAGGATTCAAATGATTTATTTTTATTATGATGCATGTTTGTAATAAACTCATATTTGTAATAAAAATTTTGGAGGTCCAAAAGTAATTTTGTTGGGAGGTGTGATCTGGAATGGATCTTGTAAGTCAGGTCAAAGTTTTCTATATGACCAAGATGGTCCTAGGTAGTGAAAGTGTTTTCAACTTGTGCAGAAATTGACTGTCCCATTTGCTCACGAAATCAACATTAAGTGGAAGAGCTTGAATTAATGATTTTAGTGGTATCTTTGGATTCACATTTTGCCTCCATATGAGGAAGAAAATGTCTGTTGAAGTTTTTACTACAATTAGGTAAAAGTCAAAGTTAGCATTTACCTCAGGTCAAAGTCAAATACACCAATTAGTTCATTTACCAAATTACTGTCGGTTGATATGTTTTACTTGAGTGCAAAGAAATAGATTGCCACATGGGCCAATGAATGGCTACCATGTGGCGCCTCCATGGAATTTTAAAAGTTATTCATACATGCAAGGTTCTAAGGGGATCGAACTTGCAACCTCAACTCTCTCTTGCAAACAACTCTACCAAAAGGTTAGCTACATGTTTCTTCCAAAAGAAGGGAAAAACGTCGATGATAAGGGAGGTAAGGTATAACTATGACATATAGTTATAAGCCTAAGCTACAACCTAATGTATGGTTTAGGAACTAAATGGCATATGTATCAAACCCATGTTAATTTATCAAAAACCATGGAGCGGATTAGTGTAGTATGGAATTATTAAAGTAAAAGCCATATGTTAAATCTTATGAAGATGATATAGGTTGCAAACCTATAAGAAAATGGTGAAGATTTTAAATTAAATCTAATCTTAGATACAAGCCAACAGAGTCTGGAGACATGGCATGTCATCGCAGTTGTGGCACCGAACTGGAAGTTGGGTTATGTGGTAACAAAAATGCAATAAGGTTGCATGTCATCATAGTTGTGGCACCAAACTGGAAGTCGGGTTATGTGGCAATAAAGGCGCAGTAAGGTGGCTTGTTCATCATATTTTTGGTACCAAACTCGAAATCGAGTTATGTGGAAACAAAGGCACAGTAAGGTGGCTTGTTCATCACAATTGTGGTACCAAACTGGAAGTCAGGCTATGTGGCAACAAAGGCATAGTAAGGTGGCTTTTTCATTGTAGTTATGACATTGAACTGGAACTCGGGTCATGTGGCAGTCCAATTGTGTGGAGGTAAACCCGGAGAGTGTGTAGTCCGTGGATATTTGGATGGCACAGATAACAACCGTAGGTTATATTTGCATAGTCCATAACTAAATCACAAATGCCGCGGGTCATCAAACTATATGAAAAAAATTAGATGGGTTTATTGAAGCCTTATATTAAGGTTATGTTTACCATCTCTATTGATGGTATTAATGACTTAAGATTACATTAAATTCTGGAGTTGTTACATATATGGTTTTCATATATCTCGATAACTGGATCAATAACCTTTGGTATGCCAAACTATAATGTATATCCCCATGAGCCTTATCATTAAGTTTGTGGATTAAACTGATAATCGATTTATTGGAGGTCCATACAAAAGGGTTTATAATATAGTTTTTAAACAATATTGGTTATGTATTAAAGCACCGAGATGTGTTGTGGTACCAACAAGGTGCCTTGTTAAAACAACCAAACAAAACTCCAAAATTAGCATTGGGGAATAATATAAAAGTAGGTCATAGTATCCCAAGGCAGAATTTAGAAGACAGATCAAGGAAGCAAAGGTGAGAATTTCAGTGAAGCCTTTTCAGAGGAAGCTTAACAAACCAGAGTGTTGTTGATGTACAATTTGTTGTACCAGGAGGGTAAATCTGTTGAATCATCCGAAAGTGTGGAGTAGCTTGAGTTTTTGGTAAAGCTATGTTTTGGCTTCCCAGAAGCATCCTTAAGCTGATTTGAGAAATTGAAGAACCAAAACTAGGGTTTTACCACATTCTGGATTCAACAACAATGCTTGTTCATCAACAGTAGTGATATATTCTACTAAAATTTGTACCTGAATTGTGTCTCACTCAAACTAGTAGCGACGAGGTAAAATCAATGTATTGTTGAAATTTGAATACTCAATTTCTATAGAGCTCAGAGTCAAAGTTATACGACTCAATATTTTGTTGTAATTGACAAGTTAGTTGTAGGTTGTCAATTAATTTTGCAAGAGTTCTCTGAAGGAGAACATTTCCAGTTTGATGGAAATAGCTGGAATTAAAACAACTATATTTATGAATCTCTTTCTATTCATTGAAATTCGAGTAACCTAGCCTTTTAGAGAAGGGCCTAGAGACATAGCCCAGGAGGGGTGAACTCAATCAACAATCTCGGTGACTTTATTTTTGACATTGCATGTTTACAGTTCTTGATTCCTTTATGGCTAATTTTCTCAACTAAATTAAACTAATTTTTTAAGAAAAAACCATTCGAACTTGCCAAATGTTAGGTATCGATATAATTTCACAATTTCAGATCAAGCAGTTAGATGTAAAGACAACCTTTCTCCATGGGGATTTGGAGGAAGAAATATACATGCAACAGCCAAAAGGGTATGATTTCAAAGGGAACGAAACGTTAGTGTCCAAAATGAAGAGGAGCTTGTATGGATTTAAATGAGCTCGAAGGAAGTGGTATCTAAACTCTGACAGGTTTATGTTTGAACAAGGTTATACTAGATGTCACTCTAACCATTATGTTTATCTTAAAAAGAAAAATGATCGAAAATATATTATATTGTTATTGTATGTAGATTACATGCTTGTTGTAGGGTATAACATGCACGAAATAAATGCGCTAAAAATAAAATTGGAAAATTCATTTGCAATGAAGGATTTGGGTGTTGCAAAACAAATCCTTGCTATGAGAATAACTAGAGACATGAAAAATCACAAATTAAAATTGTCTCATAGTGAGTACATAGAAAATGAGTTGGAAATATTTAATATGCAGCATGAAAAACCAATTAGTACACCTTTGGATACCCACTTCAAACTGAGGTGTGCCCCAAGACTTAGGAAGAGATGGATTTCATATGTAAAATTCCATATACATCAGCAGTTGAAAGCTTAATGTATGAAATGGTATGCAGAAGGCTTGATATTACACATGTAGTGGGAGTTGTAAGCAGATATATGAACAATCTAGGAAAATATCATTGGATGGAAGTGAAGTGGATGCTCAAGTATTTGAGAGGTACCACAAATCAAGCATTATGCTTTGGTGATTCAAATACTTATCTTCACGTATATGTTCATGCAGATATTGTAGGTGATACCGATAAAAATAGGAGCACAAAAGGGTATGTGTTATCGGGAAATCTAGTGTCTATGCACAGCTACTAGTCCCACTAACATGGGTAGCTATCTTAGAAAAAAATAGATTAAAGTTACTTGTTTTTCCTTTATGAGAGAGAGATGAGAAAGAAGCACAGAGTACCAACCTTAGTCTTCTACTTGGCTCCTTTCTTGTTTCCTTTCCCATTTAACAGAATCTTACCACTCCTTCCTTATCCCGCTTCAAAGAGCACCTGTAGATTCACAGCAGCATAATACCAACAAAGCATAGAGATCTTTCACTGTAAACAATATAGGATGAGATATATATTGACCATACAAATGCATATATCAAACACAATATTCAGAGATACACAAGAATATGGAGAAAAACTCAAATAGCTTTATTAGTAGAAGCTATAGAAGAGAGGATTACAACCACTTTGTTTGACCCAGCGCCATCCTCCCAGCGTGAAAGCCCTCTTCACCTCACACAAAAGAAGATCACCCAACAATGTCTTCAAAGAGAAACTAGTAGCACCTCTTTGCAAATTACCAAATTCCAATGTTTGGATCTCTTGGATGAGGAATCCATTTATAGATATTTGCAGGGGGTGAGTTAGCTTCTAGGATTTTGATTAGTGTCATCTCTCTGATAGTTCTTGGTTCCACTTGGAGGTTTTAGATCTCTTACTCATCCCTGGCTGAACTCAGAGAGGCAAGTGTCAAATGAGCAACTTCTAGAAGATTCTCTGGGTTTCCACCTAGCAAAATTCTTGTGCCATTTGTCTACTCTTTCTCATCACATGCTATAGAAGGGATTATAGTATGCATCGCACTTTTTGCATGTGGCAAGTGAGATGCATCACACCTTTAGCATTGGGTAGTCTGTATGGTCCTGCTTTGACCAGTTCTGAGTAGCTTTTCATGGATAACTTCTGGGAGATGATGTAATCAGCTGACATTGCTCCTTTAGGGTATGAAACAACACTTTTAGGGACTTAGAAGCCCTTGGTTTATGGACATATGTGATTGGGGTTCCAGTGCCAAAATATGTCTATAACAGTTGCCCCCTAAAGCATGAGGTCGTAAATCTTTTGATGTTGGGTGAAATGCTTTATAATGAGGATATGAGGTTTTTCTCATTGGAAGGTGACCTGTAATAAGATACAAAACAATACATTATTTTCATAATATTTTCATGATCTAGATGAGGCGGGCATTCCCATGCTTAGCTTGATAAATTCATTTTCATGTACATAGGATAGACAACCGTCTGTGTGCAGACTGATGATTCTCGTAGAGCTATCATCCCTTAGTTTGGATGATTATTTTTTCAGCAATGATGTACATTTGATGTGTTTATTTTCCTGAATATATCACAACCCGGATGGATGAAAGTAGATCCGAGGTCTTGAAAACTCATTCAATCTTCACCCGAAAGTACAAGTCGATCCATGTGAAAAATATGTTTTGATGTCGAACATGGAAAGACATTGCCTGATTTCCAGTCAATGATGTAAACAGTTAACAGGCGTGAGAGGAATCATCGATGATGATGATGACCCTCAAGGTACTGCAGTACAATTCACATGGCATGAATACATGATCTGATGTCGAACACCATGCAAAATCTTTCGGTCGAAGGCCATTAGTGTAAACCTGTCGCCGGAAGTGAGAAACTTGCCATTGAGGCATGCAAGCTTCAAAGTACTGGAAGGGTTGTCCATAGGTTGGCTTCTTCGGTAATGAGATGATGTTGACAAGAAGTGACCCATCATAGGAGGGCATTAATAGATCCCACATCTACGACACGAAATGGAGAAAATGATTTTGTAGAGGTGAAAACGATCTGGTGATACAAGGTTTAGGGTGGCAGTCATGAGAGAATGAAGTGTGAAGGTATTGTAGTGGATGAGACACAAGCTGGGTAGGTGAATTCTCTGAGCGACTTATCTTGAACATATTGGTGACACTGAAATGGATTGGTAGCGTTAACCCCAAAAGTTGATGGTACAGTGGACCAATGGTGATACGACCGGTGAACGGAATAACGCGACCCAACTCAATCATGGTGACAGAGTGAAAGTGTCATGTTCAAGAGCGGCTTGCTAACAATAAATTTTCTTTTACGAGTCAGATGAAAAGAGCTTAAAGGAGACTCATTTTTTGAGGAACGAGTGATGTTTTTAGATAGCAGCTGGTTCCAGGTAAGATTTGGAACTTTCCAATCACGGCAGTGTCAAAAGGTGGCTAATAGGATCACTCGTCATATCTGTTCCTCAAAAGGGGAAAACAATCAAATGGAGGCGAATGATCAGTAACAACAGAGTGGAGTTGATGGTAAGAACACGTCCAAGGATGAAAAGCTGATGATAATACATTCACAATGGTTATTTACTGGAGGTGGGTTCATTTTTTAATGAGCTTAAACTCTGGTGGAACATATGCTCATTTCTAGGTTTAATTTTTAACGAGCTTGAACTTTGCGTAAAACTACTCATGCCAGTCATATAATAAGGATGTATCATCGATAGGTTCATTTTTTAGGGCGTTTGCACCATTCAAAATTATGCTCCGAATCATTTTATTATGTAAGCTAGGAACAACCACTCCTATGAGTTTAAAGAGTTAAGAACCTACAAACTAAGATAATAAACGGTTGCTTTTCACTTTCATGCAAAAAGGTTTGCATGCCCCCATGTATAGCGAAGTAGAGTTTCCCAGGTTACCCCTCAATTTGCAAACAAAACACTTGTTCTATCGAGAAAGGCCTACCTTCTCCAAGTTAACCCTCGATTTGCAGACAAAACATTTTTTTTATCAGGAAAGGCCTACCTTCTAACAAAGGTACCTTATTCCAATCTAATCCCATTTTTCTAAACGGATGGGTGTGTCAGACCAGTCATATATCCTCCAGGGAAACCTACCCTATACCTGAAGTTTCCTTGCCGAAGCAGACCAGGGTGCATGCCCCCTGGGTTTCAATCTTGACCACCAAATCACTCGTGCTCATCAGGTGGACGGACTGGAGATTGATGAGACATTCCTTGTGCAAAGATACCTGTTAGGGATGGCATTTGACTATTAGCTATGTGTGAACTGGGGAATGAAAGCTAGTCTACGAGCTGGACCACTTTGCCTTCATGTGGAAAACACATTACTCAAAAGAGTGAGGAGAAGATGGCTCCCATGCTATAAATGTAGCCATGCCCAAGGAATAGATTGTAATCTAAAGGTCCTTGGACTACCATTACATTCAAATAAATGATTTTCCTTCTTAAAGTTATAGGCAAACTTAGAAGGATCCCTAACAGTCGATTGGTTCCTTTATCGAAGCCTGTCAGATTTCGCATCTCAGGCAAAAGCGATGGCAATCCAAGCGATTTCTAAGCAGTCGAGGAAAGGATACTCACAGAAGCCCCTTCATCTATGATGGTACCAACCATGACCATTTTGTAAGTTTTCACTATGATTCGAAATGGTACATTAGATGGTAAACGGGGTCTGCCTAGTAGATTCCAATCGAAGGAGACGACTAGGTTACTTGGAGGTGGAACCGAATAAACGGCCAGATAAAACTCTGACGAATTTCCTTCCTGCCATAAAGGAATGAGCAGATTGCCCCCATTTTCATCGGAGTCTGTGTTTACGAAAAGAATTTGAACGGTGTTGTTCTCATTCTCTTCGGTGACTGTATCATTTGAAGGTAAATCTTCTGAAGTCAAGACGGGGTCGACTGTCATCTTGGCCTGTTGACTTTGGTCCAATGTGGACTCACAGGGTTTATCTTCAATGATAGGTGCTTCGACTAACTCCAAAGGTGGGTCAGTTAGATTTTCAACTAGCAATATATTCGACAAGAGTTTCCTGTACCCAGGAGGGAGTTGCTGTAGTGATCTAGGATGATTATCCAAGACTCTTTTAGTTTCGTCGAGGAAGGGACAACGGTCGAGGGCATGATCGCCTTCACACAATCTGCAGGGAAATTTATATTTTCCCTTTTTTCCAATGACTTTGCTTTCACTAGTTGATGATGTACTTTCAACATGATCGTCAAAGGTTGACACCACTCGATTGTGCAAGCGGGGAGACCAGTCCCTTAGGATCCATGGGATGCAAGGACAATCTCGGTGATAGTGGTATCCTTTGCAGATGACACGTGGAGATTTAGGTTAGGATGGTGTAGTGTGTGGATTTTCACTAGACGATGCACGGTTGCCCCTTTTTGTTGTTGGCTCCTTCTTCTTCTTCTTCTCCTTCCCCTTCTTCTTCTTCTCAGTTACTTGGTTTTTAGTTTTAATATCTTTACCAAGCGAAGAGGAAGAAGGAGAGGGAGAGACAAACGAAGTAGAAGGTTTGGGGGAAACTCTGGTATCATCTAGTTGCTGATTCGATTGTTCAGGAAAAATGGTGCTTTGAACGACAGAGGTTGGGAAAATCCATACTGGCAGGCCAATTGTCAGTCCTGGGAGGGACAATGTGGCCATATGAGGTGCACCAACATCTCCCCAAGAGGGGAAAGGACTAGGACTTCCCCCAAGCAGAAATCCTTGGTTGGTAGAATCCATTTTCTCAACCTAAGACCAACGAAGGAATAGTGACGTTATTCTGCTTAAAATAAATTTTAGATGCTTTGACACAACTTTCTTTTTCAATTTTTAAGAGTCGAGAAAAAGATAAAGATGACTCTAGTCGCCTTTGATTTTTAATGAGCCTGAAGTGACAAGTGCTCAGATGGAACTTTTCTTTTAAGGAATCTGAAAAGGAATGAAAGAGACTACTCTGAAAATATATGCAAGGGGATTACCAAACCAATCACAAAACTGCAGACTAATTTTTACGGTACGATAGTCAATCTTCTCGAATGTTGTGTTCAGTGCATTGTGATTGATCGGGCACCAGACATGGCTTCCTAAGGATAAAGGATATAGCCTATTGTGGTCTCCCAATATATATTCAATGGTACATGGGAGCATAAGCCCGTACTGGCACTTATCGTCTCAAAGAGGAGGATTCACCCAACCTACGATGAAAGCGATAGTTACCAGTCTTTATGACACTGGAATACGTCTCTAGCCTAGAATTCTAGATGTTGTGCATTAGGTTCCAAAGCATTTTTATGTTCATTGAATTTATTTTACAGTTGATCTTTCTTAAGAAGTTTTCCTTTAAGGTTCACCACGTGATGTAGATATACAATTCCTAAAATGCAATATAAGATGATAAATAGTCGTTTAATCTTCTTTTTGCAATGAAAATCCTAGCTGCTAAGGAAAGAGAAATGAAATCCTTTCAACATAGAGCAGAGAGCACACACTAGATGCACTGTCCTAAATCAAAATCAACAAGTAGTCTAAATGAAAATGCACATGTATGTATTTTTTTTCCACTTTCTTAATGTGTGAATGACAAAAAGAATGCTAAATACAAATCTGAATTATCCCTTCTTTCAAAGTGACAGTACTAACGATTTTCTTTTCAAAAAACGATAGGAAGGCAAGACGAAACTTTGCGATTTTGAATTGAAAATTGTTTTCGACACTTGAAATACTTATAAATTCAGATCAAATACAATAGTAACAGTGTAATCAACTATCAAAAAGATAAGTATTCTTTTTTTTGACTGAAAATGACACTTGCGACACTTCCAAATCAAAAGACGAAAATTCAATTAAGCTAATATTTTGTAAAAGAGAACTGTAAATGGCGCACAATACATAAAAACATTCACAATTCTTTGTACAATAAAGGTTGATGATGCAAATAAGGGGGGTTTCTACAATGGTCTACTAAGCATAGACAGCAAAAATCCTAAATAAAACTAAAGACAGTGAAGGAAAAACCAAAATTTGGAGGTAGATCTAGTCTTGTTTGATCATCGCACTTGTAACACAGGGAAACAGGGATGCATCCCACCTACTACACATGGGAGGTGCGATGCATCCATATTTCCTAAAGGAGAGGGTGTGATGGTCAAGGAACGAGGCTTTAGCTTGGTGTTTGGTCACAGTTTGTAGTTTAGTTCAGGGATTTAGGCCGAGAAAATGATAGTCAATAACTACAAAGTATAGGGCCGATCTAATGAGGTTACTGAAGCTACCTCTAGGGCACTTAGGATGTTTGCAAGTCAACTGTTCAGTTCATAATCAAACCCAGAGATTGACTGAAGTATCATTGATCTACTTTTCACTTTCATAGCAAATGCAGTTCAAAGTCTAGCTGGCTTGACTTCAGGATCCCTCTGTGGTTTATGAATCAAACAAATAGAGACAAGCTATCAAACTAATCGCTCCCCAGCGAAGTTGCCATTTTGTTATCAGAAAATCTAGTGTCTATGCAAGGCTGCTAGTCCCACTAAGACAGGTAGCTATCTTAGAAACAAACAGATTAAAGTTACTTGTTTTTCCTTTACGAGAGAGAGATGAGAAAGAAGTAGAGAGTACCAACCTCAATCTTTTGCTTGGCTCCTTGCTTGTTTCCTTTCCCCTTTTGACAAGATATCGCCACTACTTCCTTATCCCACATCAAAGAGCACCTGTAGATTCACATCAGCATAATACCATCAAAGCATAGAGATCTTTCACTATAAACAATATAAGATTAGATATATATTGACCATACAAATCCATATATCAAACACAATATTGAGAGATACACAAGAATATGGAGAAAAACTCTAATAGCTTTATTAGTAAAAGTCATAGAAGAGAGGATTACAACCACTTGGTATGACCCAGTGCCATCCTCCCAGCTTGAAAGCCCTCTTCACCTCACACAAAGCAAGATCACCCAACAATGTCTTCAAAGAGAAACTAGCAACACCTCTTTGCAAATTACCAAATTCCAACCTTTGGATCTCTTGGATGAGGGATCCATTTATAGATATTTGTAGGGGGGTGAGTCAGCTTCTAGGATTTTGATTAGTGTAATCTCTCTGATAGATCTTGGTTCCACTTGGAGATTTTAGATCTCATACTCATCCCTGGGCAAACTCAGAGAGGCAAGTGTCAAATGAGCAGCTTCTAGAAGATTCTCTAGATTTCCACCTAGCAAACTGCTTGTGCCATTTGTGTGCTCTCACTCATCGCACCCTATAGAAGGGCTTTCTAGTATGGTCCTGCTTTGACTAGTTCTAAGTAGCTTTTCATGGAGAACTTCTGGGAGATGATGTAATCAACTGACCTTGCTCCTTTAGGGTATGAAACAACACTTTTAGGGACTTAGAAGCCCTTGGTTTATGGACATCTGTGATTGAGGTTGCAGTGCCCAAATATGTCTATAACAGTATGTGTTTACTATAGGTGGAACAATTGTCAGTTGGGTTTCAAATTTGCAAAACATTGTTGCAGTAGAAGCAAAGTATGTTGCTGCTATAGTGGCTAGTAAAGAATTGATTTGGTTGCAAAGTTTTATGGAATTGGTCAAGAAGTGTGATCTGAACTTAAATGAGAATGAAAAAAATCACATATGAAACAAAAATAACACTTCATTTCATTAATATCAAATATTAAAATATGCTTATAAACATAATGGAGATAAGACTAGCTTAGGCGATGGTAGCTTATCTATGAGAAGAGATGTGGAGGCTACATGCCTCTAAATTATGTTACAATGAGGCTTAGAGGCCTATTTATTATTGAGAAATAATGGAAAACCCTAAACATCCAAAAACCTAACCCTACGAGATGAAGCACCAAAAATATGGGCTTTGTTTGGGTAAATTGGTACATCAACTTCCCAGGGTCGTAACTTTTGCATACGATCTTCGTTTGATGCATGCAATAGCTCATTAGAAATATCTCTCCGAGGAGTACAACTTGCGAGTGGTGAGCATCAATATACTTCCCATGATTTCCCTTATTTTCCCAAAACAAATTATTTAGGGCCTCAAAACGGCTTCGAAAGTTTAGGACCTGAAAAATTGCAAAAAATATTAAACTGTGTTACAATTAAGGAAACTAAAAAACTAAAAGAGAGAGTGGCCGGGGTGTAGGTGGAATAGGAAGATAACCACCGAAATACACCTAGATCAAAGTAGGTGATGGGCAAGTTATACAATGACAACCAGAGCACCATTCATTTTGCAAAGAACTCAAAATTTCATTCCAAGACAATAGATATACATCTCAAGCACCATTTCATACGGTCATGGTTGGAATATGGATAGTTGAAGCTAGAAAAGATACACACTAGTAAAAATCCTGCAGATATGTTAACAAAAGTTGTAACTAAGATTTTGGTCATTTTCAATTGGTATTCAAGTATGCTGATGAAGATGAGGAACAATCAGGTCCAAAGTGGAACAATTGTCCAACAAATGAAGCAGTGTTGCAGTTTCTATAATCAGAATCCATGTGGGAGATTGTTGGGTGTGGAGCCTTATTATCTTCTTTATTGAGGGTCTCCATTGCGTTTTACCCCAGTTCCTAAATGCGGTGAGAACATCGTCCATATGATAGTCGACAAGGTGGTCCAGGGTGGGCGATGGCTACTTTTAAAGAGCTCCCCCTAGTAGGGGGTTGAGGGCAACACCCCCAAAGCTAAAAATAGATGAAAAATTGCAATGTAAAATATTGTAATTTTGTAGTCAATCTGGATCATTCATTCGACGAATGATCTGACGATAGAAGTTATGTTAATTCAGGTTTTTTTTCCCTATAAGGCTTTATATGAGGGAATTGTATTGTGGTTTTTTATCATTATTTTGAGAGAGAGGGAGAGGAGGTTATGCCAGAGCGAAGAGGAAATTACAACGGATTTGTTGTAGGTTGTATATCTTCATTTTGATAGATAATATAAAAGAAAGGGTTGGTTGCTTCTCTGTGGATGTAACCCAAATTGGGTGAACCACATATAATTGTGTCTTTCTTGTTTAATGCGTTTATGTATTTTTGTTTCTGATTTTTTTTTTTTTTTTGTATTTCATTGTTCCATAAATTAATTTCTAACAAATAGGATGATTATGAACATACTATGAATGTACAACTCTAAGAATCTACAAACATGGAATGAGAGTTTTCCCTATGTGCAACACATATCTAAAAATATCTCCATAGTTCGACAACCACAACCCCTTTGAAGTGGTCTTGGAATCTCAACCATCATGTTCCCTTGATGTTACACTACCTTTTGCAACCACACATGCAGAATTTTCCCATGTTGAGTCTGAAGCTGATAAATCCACCTAGTTTATTAAGCACATTCATCACATCCACCAGTAGGTTCATAGGATCCTCGAGAAATCCAATGCCAAATAAAAACAATGAAATGATCAACATCGAGTGCCCCATAAGTTTCCAATGGGTGACAAAGTTTTATTACATCTGTAGAAAGAATGTCTTATGGGAGCCCTTTGTAAGCTTCTACCACATCGATATGGGCCTTACACTATCACTAAGGTTGTGGGAGACAACAATTTTGAGCTTAGTTCTCCCCATTCTTTGGCTTGCACTGTTATAGACATTTTTGGGCACTGCAACCCCAATCATAAATGTCAATAAACCAAGGGCTCTTAAGTCCCTAAAAGTGTTGTTCCGACCCCTAAAAGAACAAGGTCAACTGATTACATCTTCTCCCAGACGTTCTCCATGAAAATCTACTCATAACTGGTCAAAACTGGACCATTTTACCTGCTCCATAGGAAAAGTGTGTTGCATCCCACCAAAATACACACAATAGGTGCGATGCATGTCAAAAAGCCCTTCTCTGGGGTGCAATGGGTGAGAAGGGACAAATGGCAGGGTCAATCCGCAAGGTGGAGGAGCATGGAATCTTCCAGAAACTTCTCCTATGACACTTGCCTCTCTGAATTTGACCAGGGATGAGTAAGAGATCATCAATCTCCAAGTGGAATCAAGAACTATCAGAGAGAAGACACTAGTCAAATCTCAAAATTTGACTCACCCCCCTTGTAAACATCTATATATGGATCCCTCATCCCAAAGATCCAGAGGCTGGAATTTTGTATCTTGTAAGGAAGTGTCGTTGGTTTCTTGGTGTAATATCATAGTGTTGGGTGATCTAAGATTTTCATGAGGTGAAGAAGGGATTCTTGCTGAGAGGATGATGCTGGGTCGGAACAATTGGTTGTAATTCTCTTGGCTCTTTCTTGATTATCAATAAAGCTATTCAAGTTTTCCTCCATACTTTTGTATTATTCATGTTTTATGCATTTTTATGGTCAATTTACATCTAATCCTAGATTGTTTATGATAATAGATCTATGTTCTCATATAGTGTTATGCTGTTGTGACTCTCCAGGTGCTCGTTGAAGCTGGGTATATGAGAAAGCTAGTAGCAGAGGACTATCAAAAGGGAGAGGAACCAAACAAGGAACCAAGCAAAAGATAGAGGTTGGTCTCCTTTATTCTTCTCTCATCTATTTCTCATAAAGGAAAATTAGAGTGGTTTTAGTTTGTTTGTTTCTAAGGCAGCCACTAGCCTTAGTGGGATTAGCAGTTCTGCATAGACACTTTTCCCGGTAAAAAAATGGCAACTCCACTGGGGAGCGAATAGATTGTTTGTTTATCTGCATATGTTTACTTTATAAACTTATAGATGGAGCCTGAAGCCAAGCCAGCTAGTCTTTGAACTGAATTTGTTTTACAAATGCAAAGTAGATCAATGCTGCTTCAGTTAATCTCCGGGTTTTGTTTATGAATTAAACATTTTATCTACAAGCTCTCTAATTGCCCTTGTGGTGGCTCTAGTAACCTCTTTAGATCCACCCCTATGATTGATTTACTGATTACCACTTGCTCGGCCTAAATCCCTAAACTGAACTGCAAACTGTGACCCGGAACCCAATCAAAGTCTCGTCCCTAGTCCAGCGCACTATTTATTCTGTGAACTTCAAATGCAGCGCACTTCCCGAGTGTAGTAGGTGCGCTGCATTTCAGATTCACTGTGTCATAGGTGCACTGATGAGACAAGGCCTTGTTCTTAAGTTTTGGTTTCTGTGTTCACTCTTTTCAGTTCTATTCAAGAGTTTTGCTGCCTATAGTCAGTACACCTCTGTTTGAAACCCCCTTCCTTGCTGTTATTTCGCCTCCGTTATGCAAAGAAGTGTAAATGTTTTTATGTATTTTTTTGAGTCATTTTTAGTTCTCTTTTACAAATAAGTAGCGTAATTGTACTGTCGTTTCTTGATTTGAAAGTGTCGCAAGTGTTGTTTTCAATCATAGAAGAGAATCTGATTATTCTAGATAGTCGATTACACTGTTACTCTTGTATTCGATCTGAATTAGTAGTTTTTCTAGTGTCGAAAACAAGTTTTCAATACCAAATCGCAAAGTGTTGTCATTATCCTCATTTTGTCTTGAAAAGAAACTTGTTAGTAATTGTCGCTTTGAAAAATAGTTTAGATTTGCGCATAAGATTTCTTTTTATCATTTACATATTAACAAGGTTGAAAACAAATACATGCATGTGCATTTACATTTAGACTGTTTGATTGGTTTGATTTAGGACAGTGCATATAGTGTGTGCTCTTTTCTCTTTGTCGAAAGAACGCCATCTTTCTTTCCTTAGTAGCTAGGATTTTCATTTGCCAAAAGAAGATTTAACGACTGTTTATCATCTTAGATTGCATTTTACGAATTGTACATCTACATCATGCAGTGAACCTGAAAGGCAAATTTCTTAAGCAAGATCAACTATAAAATAAATTTAATGAATCTAACAACGCTTTGGAACCTAACGCACAACATCTAGAAGTCTAGGCTAGAGACGTGTTCCGGCGTCATAAAACGTGGTAACTGTCGCTTTCATTGTTGGTTGGGTGATTCCTCCACCTTGAGACGACAAGTGCCAATACAGACTTGTGCTCCCACATACCGTCTAGTATATATTGGGAGACCACAATAGGCTTTATCCTTTATCCATAGGAATCCATGTCTGTCGCCCTATCGATCGTAATGCACTGAACACAACATTCGGGAAGATTGACTGCCGTACCGTAAAAAGTATTCTGCAGTTTTGCGATTGGTTTGGTAATCCCTCTATCTAGATTTCCAGAGCAGTCCCTTTCGTTCCTTTTCAGACTCCTTAACGGAAAAGTTCCATCTGAGCACTTGTCACTTCACGCTCATTAAAAATCGAAGGCGGCTAGAGTCATCTTTTGTTTTTTCTTGACTCTTAAAAATTGAAAAAACAAGTTGTGTCAAAGCATCTAAAATTCATCTAATTCAGAAAAATACTTCCCCTTTGATTTTTAGTTGATCAAGTAATCCGCAATCGTGGAAGAAAGTCAATTGAAACCCCGTCGTTCGCGGAGGCTTACGAGTCAACCGTCTTTGTCTCCAGAATCGAAACTGTTACGGATGAAGCGAACTCGTTTAACCGGTTGTAAATCCCCTAGTAAAGTTAGAACAAGTGTTCCAACACCATCGGAGACCACAGTTACTCCAAACATTTTTGGCATCCCTACCTTTATAGAAGAAGTTTAGCAGCCACCGAGGGACAGTAGCACTGATCCTAATCTGGGGTAAACACTTATATTACTGATTTAGAAGGTGTTATTCCCCAAAAATCTATCACTGCAGATTCTATACCTTCTTCGGCACCAGAAATATTTTACGGACCTGACGGTCTACCTCTTCCACCTGGTCTGATTGCTATAGAAGAGATTGTGGAGGATCCTCCATCAAACACCCATCGCAATTTGGGGTCGGGATCACTCTATATCCTTATTCATCAGAAATTAGTCTACCGTCATCGAAAGCTCCTGTAGAATCACTAGGAAATCTTTTGGATAGACTAGAAATGTCTGAACAACCATCGACATCTAGGACTATGTCATCCGACACAACGACGACAGAACTTCCTACCATCACTCCAGCAATGTTCGCCTATATACCATCTGTCCCAGCTAGCTCTCAATCGCTAGAAAGGGCCCACTTAGGGGCTGTTTCGACAATATGGTCGTTCCTATTTGTTCATTTGGAATAATATCTGGAAACTCTTATGTTGAGTCTCAGCAAGTTGATCCTTCAGGATGTCAATTTGGGCAGTCCGATCTTCAAGGGAAAACAATTCCTTTAAGTACCGGATTATTGCCGTATGGGGGGCAGTATAACCTTTCATTATCCCCTCTGGGAAGACAACCATACGAGAGTTCACAACAAAATTCAGGTTATGCTGGAATTACGTCTAGCGATTGGGTGCTAATACTGCCTCAACAACCAAGAGTTGTATACTCGTTGCAACAATGTTTACCTATGTCAAATATACCAACTACGCTGGCTATTGTGACAGTGTCGCAAGTACAAGTGCTGCCCGTTATATGTCAACCTCAGGTTTCTTAGGTTGCAATGCAACAACCTCTTGTCCCTACAACTCAACCACAATCGCCAACTAGTGCAATGACACAAGCACAAACGGGTACAATTACCCCTCATCTTGGTCAAACAGTTAGTATTGGACAACAACACATGGCTTCGCAACCATGGCTGGTGCAATACCAACAACCACAATTCCAACAAGTATACCAAGGATCTGAGCAACAAATCTTTGCAAACAGTGGGTAGCCATACATTCAAAACGGTCAAAATCAACCATTCTACAATGGGTATGCCAACAACCTTACCAAAGTTACCAGCATCAAATGTATTATGCTGGTATGCAAAGACCAACCGCTCAAGCGATTCCATCTTATCCTAGGTATGCTTCGCCTAACCTGAATCAACAGTTACCCTTCGTGGCGACTTTAGAGTTACCAGATCTAAATCGGTTAAAAAACGATCCAATTGCTTATGCCCCTTGGTGGCCAACAATTCCACATAAACTTCCGTCAGATATTCCTAAATTTAATGGAAATCCGGGTGAAGATCTGTCGAATCATGTGATGACCTTTCATTTGTGGTGTTCATCAAACACCCTAAATGATGATTTGATTAGGCTTCGCCTTTTTCAGAGGAGGTTAACAGGTCTGGCAGTAAAATGGTATATCGAATTACCAAGAGCTTCTTTTGACAACTTCAGTACCCTAACCACAACCTTTTTAACCCATTTTCAATTACCGATATGGTACGAAACGGGAATAGAACTTCTTACCAATTTCAAGCAAACAACAACCACTCACATATCTGAGCATATTCATGAGTGGTGACGTCGTCGTAGAATGGTAAAAACGTACATTCCTGATCAGATTTTAGTTGAATGGTTTATTAAGGCATTATTACCTTCCATTACAGAAGATGTGGCAAAAGGAGGAGTCATCACCGAAGAGCAAGTTATTGCTCGTGCACAATATTTAGACTTGGTTTATATTCAGTCTGGCACGCTCTACGATAAAATACCTAACGCTCCCAACCAGAATTTTTGATCCCCCCTCCTCCTAAATAGAACAATGACTCTCATGCCGGCCACGGCGTGATTGGCGCGACAGACACGAAGTCGACAAGGGCTACATCTAAAAAGGCCCGTAAGATTTCCAGTGAAAATATGAAAGAAGAACTTCTCGCCTCAGAAGTAAATGTCGTCTCGATAGACAAAGGCAAAGAAACCAAGCAACCAGGAGGCAAGAAGAAAAACAAAGGGAAGAGGAAGAAACAAGAGGAATCATCACCTGAAAAATATTTTGCAAACCCTCCTGGAAATAGGAAACCAAAAAATCCATGCTTTATATGCGATGAGGATCATCGGACATCAGATTGTCCACATAAGGCTGAGCTTAAAAGATTCATCAAGAATTCAAAAACCTCAGTCAGTATTCTGGTTGCTAGTGAACATGCTTCCCTATCCCAAGTGCTAATGTTGTCGGTTTCGAAACAGCAAAATGATGCTTTGATATCGACAAGGAACAAAGATTACGGAAATCCACAACTGTTGAACAACAAGGATAAAGATCAACCTAGTAGTTCGACAACAACTTCGACAAAAGTTGTGCCACCCATCATTCCGGAACCGACAATAAAACCGCCAAAGGGAGTAGTACACAACTTGACATTTAATCCTTGTGCCAAAGCAGCACAACATTATAATGTAGTGGAAGATTTTGCCCAATCGCCATCCGCTATGTCGACACTTGAGGTACTGCAAAATTGCCCATCCCAAAAGAAGGCTTTATTATCAGCCATCAGTGGGATAGACCCAAAGGATTCGAATCTGGCGTGCTTTAATTATAAAGCATATGATCCACAGTTACCAGCTCAACTATCTTTCCTCATTCAAGTGAAAGCCCTGAACAAAACTGTTCATCGAACAATTATTGATGAGGGGGCATCTACATGTATTATGTCGATGAGTTGCTGGAAAACTTTAGGATCTCCAACCTTGTCACGATCTTCCACAACATTAAAAGAATTTGACGGACGAACGTATACCCCATATGGTATTCTAAGTAACTTTCAAGTTGAACTAGGAGGGAAAATAGTAGAAATAGATGTCGAAGTAATCGACGGAAACCTCGATTACAACATCCTATTGGGAAGACCATGGACATATGCTATGGTTGCTGTTGTGTCCACCTATTTTAGGAATATTGCATTTCCTTTCCAAGGAGGAATTACAATCGTCGATCAACAAACTTTCCTCCCCAATGGATCCCAAGTTACGGGAAGCATTCCGATGATCCATGGAAGCCTCCATTCGCTTCAAAATATCGGAGTAGGCCTACTAAAAGACCCTGTATTAATGGGTACTTTTTCCCTTCCACCTCCAACCAATTTGGAGGAAGTAGCATCAGTAGGAACCTGCAATATGATATCTTCAATTCAAAAGATCTCAGAAAATGATATAAACATGGATCCTACGCTGGTGTTGCCTCCAAGCCCAATGGAAATATTGTAGCAATCAATGTTTCTAGCCTGGGGGGCAAACCCAAATCAACGCTCATCAAGCATTTGGATAGATAGGTCTAAGGAATATGGCACCCCTTCAGATCCTTGGTCGAAAGTGCATTACACCGACGAAGGAATTGTTCAATCAATTGAAGGGGCACCATGGGAAGATCACCACCATCGTTCCCATCTTCCGACTTGTAAAGAAGATACTCCTGATGGACTTCATCATCCGTCAGTTTTTGATTTCCTATCAAATACTGTAAACATGGTGGGTTTAGAGCGAAACTTGTCCAACATTGAAGAGCTATTGCCATAAATATCTCGACCAAAATAGGTGTTGTAGAGAATATTTATGTTGGCAAATGTTGTTCCCCTTTAGAACTCGAAATATATAACGCTCTTTTTCGCAAATTTAGAGATGTCTTTGCTTGGTCATATGATGAAATGCCAGGCATTGATTCGAGTATAGTTGAACACGAAATTAAGATGTATCAAAATTTCAAACTAGTACGACAATGGCTATGGCAAGTGCACCCAAAGAAAGCCACTGCCATCAAGGCAGAAGTTGAAAAGCTTCTCTATGCTGGTTTCATTTACCCGTTTCCTCTAACCGATTGGGTATCGAACATTGTTCCTGTGATGAAAAAACAAGGAACGATTAGAGTGTGTGTCGATTATAGGGATGTAAATCAAGCTTGTCCAAAAGACAACTACCCTACACCCTTTATTGACCAGATAATTGATGAATGTACCGAATGTGAAATCTTTTCATTCATGGATGGATTCTCCACGTATAATCAAAGAAATATCCGCCCACAGGACCAGTCAAAGACTGCATTTATTTGTCCATGGGGCACATTCGCATATTGAAAATTACCCTTTGGTTTAAAGAACGCAAGGGCAACTTTTCAAAGGGAAATGAATTATGCCTTCCACGACATCAAAAACATCGTTCAACCATATCTTGACGACCTTCCGGCTCATTCGCGAAAGCGGACAGATCATCCGTAGCATTTAAGAGCGATATTTCTACGTTGCCGACACTACAAGATATGACTCAATCCACACAAATGTGTGTTCTGTGTCAGTTTTTATCGTCTACTTGGCTTTGTAGTCTCAAAGGACGAGATTCGTCTCGACCCATGTAAGGTACAGGCAATTTTAAATTTTTGTCCACCTTCAAACTTGCTTCAGTTTCAGAAACTCCAAGGGAAAGAAAACATTCTAAGGAGGTTCATTCCAAATTATGCCGAACTTGCTAAAGGTTATACACATCTATTGAAAAAAGAAGTGCCCTTCATTTGGGATCAGGTTGCGCAAGCTTCCTTTGATGCTTTAAAAGAATCCTTAATGAAAGCGTCATTAATGTATGCTCATGATTATCAAAAAGATTTTAACCTGTATCTGGCTGCAGCAGATACAACCATTGCAATGGTTTTAGTACAAGAAGACAACGAAATAGAACATCCTATATATTATTTAAGTAAAAACTTAAATGATACAGAAAGCAAATATTCTTATGCTGAAAATCTAGTGCTCGCAGCTGTTCAAGTGATAAAGAGATTTCGACACTATGTCCTCTTTCAAAAAACTACCATTCTGTCAAATTGCAACGTTACCCCATGACTTATATATTATCGTGACAGTTGCTGGGGGGAAAATATTCAAAATGGATAGCAATTCTACAAGTGTTTGATCTGGAATTTGTAAAATCCAAGTCAAAGAAAGCCATAGTTTTCACAGAATTATTATGTGATCTCCCATCATCGTCCAACGATGAAAAATCCGAAGAAACAATCATGGACGAATCTTTGTTTCTGATATCTTCAAGAAATCCGTGGTATGGAGACATAATCATCTATCTCCAAACCCAAAAATATAGGCCTAATACCTCCCGCCTAGAATAAAAATGTATTCGATACCAATCAAAAGACTACATGATCATCAGTGATACGCTTTACCGTCATGGTGTCGATACAGTTCTGAGGAGGTGCCTCACCCATGAGGAAGCTGAAAAAGTCCTGAATGATTTCCATTCAGGCACGTGTGGGGGATGTCAATCCGGTTATGCTACAACACAAATTTTTTTACGAGCGGGATACTTTTGGCCAACAATGTTCAAAGATTGCATAACCGCAGTCAGAAGTTGCCATGCCTGTCAAATTTTCAATAGTAAAACTAGAATACCATCCGCACCTCTGCAGCTGATAGTTGTTGTTGGGCCATTCGCCAAATGGGGCATTGATTTCATGATATGTAACCCCACCTCGACCGGGGGGCATGGGTATATCATAGTCGCAGTGGACTATTTTACCAAATGGGCCGAGGCGATGCCTACATTAGATAACACTGGTGAAACAGCTGCCCTTTTCTTTTTTAATCATGTAGTCACCAGATTCGGTGTTCCACAGGCTATAGTCACAGATCATGGATCGCATTTTCGCAATCACATGATGGCTGAATTAGCTGCCAAATTAGGGTTGTCTCACGACAGCTCTACTCTATATTACTCGTAGGCCAACAGACAAGTTGAAGCAATCAACAAGGTCCTCAAGCGCACGCTGCAAAGGATGATTGGAGTCCACAAAAGGAGTTGGAACCCGATCTTGTACTCGGCCTTGTGGGAATACTAAACATCGGTAAGGAATGCAACCAGGTTTACACCCTTCCAACTAATGTATGGCCTGGAAGCAATCTTACCAGTTCAGTGTGAAATCTTGTCCCTCAAACTCGCAATCGACCTTCTCCCCGAAACTTCAGAAGAAGACGCTCGTTTCTTGGAACTAATCCAATTGGATGAAACCCATCATGATGCCGCTTTGTCTAACGAAGCCCATAAGAAACGAGTCAAGGTGCAACTCGACAAAAATGTCAAACCCTGTGTCTTCTCAGAACGTGATTTGGTCGTACTTTACGACCAAGAATCCGATAAATTGGGAACAGGAAAATTCAAGTCTTTATGGATGGACCCCTATATTGTTAAGCGAGTGTTAGTAAAAGGAGCCTATGAGTTAATGGATTATGATGGGATTCCACTAGCACAACCTCGTAATGGGTTGTACCTTAAGCGTTACTACGCATGATTTAGTGTGGTAACCCATATGCTTTTGTTACATTTTTATTTTCGCTAAGGGTAATCGTTTTGGTTAAGTAATTCGCTTTTACATTTATCGTAGATGTTGAACCCATTGGAATCTTTTGTTGGATATGCCGACGGAGCAAGTCATAGTTCGTGGAACCTATCTTCTGCGGCCTGGGCTATTTTTGATCCAAGCGGCGAGTTAGTAAGTTTCAGAGGGGTATGTATTGGTAGTTCAACAAATAACATCGCTGAATATAGCACGTTGATAGAACTTCTCTCTGATTCCATAACACGTGACATACGCCGACTTGTCGTCAGGCTAGACTCACAGCTCGTCATACTACAGCTCACTCGTATCTACTCCGTCTGAAATCCAGCTATTTATCTCATGTTCCTAAGGGTCATGATTTTCGAAAGGCGATTTGATTTTATTCAATATCAGCATATTTCCAGAAACTTAAACACATTAACTGACTCATTGGAAAATTATGTGTTAGATAGACATTTGCAACATTTATAAAAAGAAGAATTTCATCAATATTTGCATCAGGATCATGTAACTTAACCAAAATAAAACTCTGAAAGTCAAAAATATATATATAATTGTTTATGGTTTACACATAAAGTTCTGTAACCAAGACAAAATTGGTCAAATGACCCAAAACTCAAAATGCTAGGGGCACCCTAGTCTAATGATGCTGGTGATAACAAGTCACCGCCTGTGCAATCATGTGTAAAAGCCTAGTCCATCGACTTGGCACGCCAGTAGTGTGTCGCTACAACCGTAGAGGCAGCTCGTCAGTCCTCACATCCAGAATATCGAGAGTGAGGCCCTCGACCTGATCCTGTAATGCTGAAAGACTCTCGGCCACATTGAGGTCGCGAAGGATAACCCTTCCCACAGCCTCTTCTACTGGAGCGGCAGCTGGCACTCTCAGGCGTACTACTGGCCGAACTGGTCCAACATCTGCATGAGCACATGAGTTCTGATTAGTCTTGATAGAATAAAGCACAAGAACATTATGAAGTGAAAAGATAAATAGAAATATGGTCAGAGAACTTACCAATGGCGCCCCACTGCTCGCCAGCCGACAGTGCCAGATCCGGGTCACCCCGGAAATCCATACCAGCATATGGATACTCGGAATAAACCATCTTCTAACGATCAAACCACCCGAAGAAGGTATCAGAAAGAGAAATCTGACATTGACAAGCATGTCTGGACATATGGTCAACCCATCTTTGCATCTGTGGCTCAGTCGGTGGAGGTAAACCAAGTGAAATATATTAAGGCTGCATCAGCGGGATCTTTTCCAAGGCGAAGGCGGTCAAAATAGAACCATATCCAAAGTTCTTCAACCTTCCATTTTTCACCTTGGTCAACTGTTCTTTCATCACAAGGAGTACTGCATCACACAAGTTGAACACCTTCGGTTCGAGACATTCTAAGGCGTACTGCATATAAGACCGGTTGGCCATGTGAAGGGCCGCACCACCAGCCATCCTACCAAAAGTATACAGAATGGTCCTCAGGGACCTGTCAGTGACATCTCGGATAATGATCTTGCTGTCTTTACTCGATTGAGATCCCTCTCTGCAATACCTGCGAATATAATCTCTCACAGATTTGGCCCCACGGGTTGAACCTGATAAGGAGATGGGGGCACCTCACCTCGATAAGCCGGTCAAAAAATAGATGTCCACGACAGTCAAGGGGATGGATTTGCCCCTAATCTGGAACACCTGGCTGGTAGGATCCCATGCATCGAGAAAATATTGCAACAAGTTGATTTGTTGCCTCATGCTAGAAATGCGGAAAAACTTGAGCAAGCCACAGTTTTGCAGTGCATTTGCCGTAACCGGATCATGTAAAGCAAGCATGTACTCTTCTTCATGCTCACGTTCTCGCCATGTAACAGGAATTTTGCTCCAATGAATCTCTGAAAACAAACAAGAGAAAAGTTAGATCCTGATTTGGTGAAAAACATGCAAAAATTTCCATTGAAAACTGTGCACAAATTTTCTTCCCTCCGCCCAACGCACCCCCAGCAGTGTTCTGGGTGTGTTTCATGCCAACTGACCAGTAGATAGGTCAACATGCAATGCAAATTTCGATATAGAAAGGGTGCGATGGGGCCAGGGCGAGTTTTTCAAACCCCTGGGGCCCAGAAAAACCAGAAATTAGACTCAGAATACAAAACGGGAAGGATGAAATTAAAGAGCTCAAGTTTAGCTCCTACCTGGTTCAGACGGTGCCAAGAATCATCCGTAGAATCTCCCAGAGTCAACTGGTGAAAACCAAAGGAGGGAAAGCACCTCCAAAGCTCCAACAAACCAAATTTCAAATGAAATGGTAAAATGAGAGGTAAAATCACTTCTAATTATTTTTTTTACGTAGTTCAAGTAAAATATTAGTGTATTAACTCATTTTTCAAATGTATATTGTTCATTTCTAACTAGTTTGATGAAGCAATTGATAATGCATTACAATCCTTGAAGGAACAAAAGCTATTAATGGTAAAGACAAGAAATGACCATTATATCGAGCAGTTTTAGCACATAGTTCAAGCTCGTTAAAAAATAAACATAAGTCATGAGCAAATGTTTCTCCCCGCGTTTATGGTCATTAAAAAATGAATGGGTAAATAACTATCGTGAATGTAGTACTTCAGCCTTTAAAGACTTGGTCATGTTCTCACCATCACCTCCACTCTATATTGGTCAATCATTCACCTCCATTTGATTGTTTACCCCTTTTGAGGAACAACTGTGAAGACTGATCTTGTTAGCCATCCTTGTAACACTACCGTGATTGGAAAATTCCAAACCTTACCTGGAATCAGCTGCTACCCAAATTTATCACTCGTTCCTCAAAGACGAGTCTCCTTTAAGCTCCTTTCAGCTGACTCGTAAAATATGAAAAGGTTTCCTAGCCATTGGCCTCTCCAGCTCGTTAAAGTGACCGAAAGTTCTATCCCTCCTTTAGATTTTAATCTTTTTGGACCTGAGGGATTATTACACAAAAATATCGAGTGCTTGTTTTGTTCGGCTCGTTAAAAGTACTGAAAATTCATCCCTTCTGTATTATTTTATACTTTTTTAGACTTAAGGGATTAGATGATGAAAAAGGATTTTTGGAGTTTCCTTTACGTCCCTTTTCAGACTCTCTAAAAATGAAAAGGACCGAGTTATATTTGTCGTTAAACTCGTTAAAACCTAATAGCGACAAAATTGTCCATAACAGACAAGAACGAGTTTCACTATCGCTAGGCTCGTTAAAACATAGCGATGGGTTTGCCAGAAGGGAAAATTATAGAACAAGCATATGTTATCCTCCTCAAGCTTGACAAAAATAAAGAGGTACTGGTCAGTAATGACTGGGGAAAAATTGCGAAGAAAACTTGAAGAAACTTTGTTGGTAGCAAGTTGCTCTTGAACATGACACTTTCACTCCGCATCCAAGTCGGGTTGGGTTGTTCCATTCACTGGTCACATCACCATGGTTCCATCATGCCATCCACATTTTGGATTAATGCTACCAATCCATCATGTCAGTGTCGCCGATATGTTCAAGAGAAGTCACCCAGAGAATTCGCCTGTGTCTCGCCCATTGCAATACATTCACGCTCCATTCTTTCATGACCGCCACCCTGAACCTTATATCACCAGATTGTTTTCACCTCCATTAAAATCCTTTCCTCCGTTCTGTGTCATTGATGTGGGATTCATTAAGGCCATCCTATGATGGATCGCTTCTTGTCGACATCAGCTCATTATCCAAGAAGTTGATCTAGGAAAAACCCTTTCAGTACTTTGAAGCTTGCATGCCTCAATGGCAAGTTTCTCACTTTCGGTGACAAGTTTACAATAATGGCCTTCGGCCAAAAGATTTTGCGTGGTGTTCGACGCCAAGTCATTTATTCACACCACGTGAATTATACTGTAGTACCTTGAGGGTCATCATCATTATCGGTGATTCCTCTCGCGCATGTTAACAGCTTACATCATTGGCTGGTAATCAGGCAATGTCTTTCCATGTTCGACTCCAGAACATCTCTCACATGGATCGACTTGTACTTTGAGTGAAGATCGAACAAGATTGAAGACCCCGGATCTAGTTTCATCCATTCGGGCTACGATATATATTCAGGAAAATAAAGACATCAAATTTACATCATTCCTGCACAGATAATCATCCAACCTAAGGGATGATGGCTCTACCAGAATCGTCAGTCTACACTCAGACGATTGTCTGTCCTATGTACATGAAAGTGAATTTATAAAGCTGAGCATGGGAATTCCCGCCTCAGCTAGGTTATGAAAATATTATGAAGATAATATATTGAATTGTATCTTATTACAGGTCTCCTTCCAGCTTGAAAGAACTTCAGATCCTCATGATAAAGAATTTCACCCGACATCCACAAATTAACGACCTCATGCATTAGGGGGCAACTGTTATAGAAATTTTTGGGCACTGCAACCCAATCATAAATGTTAATAAACCAAGGGCTCTTAAGTCCCTAAAAGTGTTGTTCCGACCCCTAAAAGAACAAGGTCAACTGATTACATCTTCTCCCAGAAGTTCTCCATGAAAATCTACTCATAACTGGTCAAAACTGGACCATTTCACTTGCTCCATAGGCAAAGTGCACTGCATCCCACCTAAATACACACAGTAGGTGCGATGCATGTCAAAAAGCCCTTCTATGGGGTGCGATGGGTGAGAAGGGACAAATGGCAGGGTCAATCCGCAAGGTGGAGGAGCATGGAATCTTCCAGAAACTTCTCCTATGACACTTGCCTCTCTGAATTCAACTAGGGATGAGTAAGAGTTCATCAATCTCCAAGTGGAATCAAGAACTATCAGAGAGAAGACACTAGTCAAATCTCAAAAGTTGACTCACCCCCCTTGAAAACATCTATATATGGATCCCTCATCCCAGAGATCCAGAGGCTGGAATTTTGTATCTTGTAAGGAAGTGTTGTTGGTTTCTTGGTGTAATATCATAGTGTTGGGTGATCTAAGCTTTTCATGAGGTGAAGAAGGGCTCCTTGCTGGGAGGATGATGCTGGGTTGGAACAATTGGTTGTAATTCTCTTGACTCTTTCTTGATTATCAATAAAGCTATTCAAGTTTTCCTCCATACTCTTGTATTATTCATGTTTTATGCATTTGTATGGTCAATTTACATCTGATCCTAGATTTTTTATGATAATAGATCTATGTTCTCATATAGTGTTATGCTGTTGTGACTCTCCAGGTGCTCTTTGAAGCTGGGTATACGAGAAAGCTAGTAGCAGAGGACTATCAAAACGGAGAGGAACCAAACAAGGAACCAAGTGCAAGACAGAGGTTGGTCTCCTTTATTCTTCTCTCATCTATTTCTCATAAAGGAAAATTAGAGTGGTTTTAGTTTGCTTTTTTCTAAGGTAGCCACTAGCCTTAGTGGGATTAGCAGTTCTGCATAGACAATTTTCTCAGTAACATGCACCCCGTATTTAATGTGGATATCCTTAGGACATACTTTCCACCATTGTTGGGCACATCAAATGTTGTTGAGTAGTTGACACCAATAGAGCTCAACCCAAAATACATTGAATATACCACAAATGATTGGGTCATGGACACACAAATCAAGAACACTCACAAACAAAGGATACAACTATATCGAGTTGTCAAAGTTGGACAATTGCTATAGGAGGGAAAGTTATTCACCAAGGATAAAGTTCAGCAGAAATTCCCCATCTCATCAAGTCACTCAATACAATGGGGACCATTGCTTCCTAAGGAGGGAGGAATGATCTAGATGGGTATTGGTGGCCACACATATATTCCACTTGGATCCCCAGCATCATTTCTTTTCATTTCCTTAATTATAGCATATTTTACTATTTTTGGTTGTTTTCTAGATCTTAAACTTCGGGAGCCATTTCGAGGCCCTAAACGACATTTTTCTATAAGAAAGGAAAACTTATAGAACATGATAGAGGATTGTAGTCAAAATTTGTATTCCTCATATAGATCTTTCTAACGAGGTATCATAAGTGTCAAATGAAGATTGTATGTCAAAGTTACGACCCTAGGAAGTTGGTGTACCAACTAACCCCAACGGGGCCCACAAACTTCTGCCACTTCATCTCCTAGGGTTAGATTTTGGATGTTTGGAGTATTCCGTTGTTTATAAATAATTAAGAGGCCTACGAGCCTCATTGTAACATAATTTAGAGTCATGTTGCTACCACATCTCTTCTCATAGATAAGCTACCATCACCTGAGCTACTTTATTTCCATTCACCATGTAAACAGTTTAAGTATTTTTTTATCAAGCAATTGAAGTTCAATTTTCTTTGTAGCATTGTGTCTCTTTTTAAATTTGTATTTCATTTCATTCTTGCATAAATCCAGATCAATCAACTTATTAAAGCTTACAACAACAACCAATAATAACATGTGTGAAAGAGAACATTCATGTCTAACTCCTCTAGAAGCCTTGAGGGGATACCATTTGTGAGAATAACAAAATTTACCAAGGAAACGCAAGTCATGATCCATCGTACCACATTAAAGGCCAACCCCAATCTATATAAGACTAACTTCAAGAATGTCCAATCAATGCAATCACACACCATCACAAGATCTAGTTTTAGCAACAAGGATTTTAAATTATTTGTTTTTATAGAAATCATGAATTCCTACATTACAGGCATAGCATCATGTGTATTTCATGATGCTTCACGAAATGAAATTGCATAAGGGATAGATGTGAAGAGAGTTTAGCCCTACGACTTAATGCAATCATTTTGAAACTCAATTTGTATAACTGATTGTAAATATAAATCAAGAAATAATCATTAAAAACCAAAGGCTTAGATTCCTTTGAAATCAAAGAAATAAAGGTAGCATTTAAAGCACTTGTAATCTCCAAGGACACTCTAGACTCCGCCAATTTGAGTAGATCCCTGTTCATCAAATAAAAAAATAATAAGAAGAGTTCAATTCTCTAGCCATCAGGGTTTGGACTCTTATCTTTTGAGAATGTCCTAAGAGTCCTTTCCACATCTTTCAAAGATAGTTGTCGACACACTTCCTCATCTAACATGTGTATACTCTTGAAATTTTAGTGAACCCACAAGGAGATAACTCAAAAATACAATTAAACAATAGTTTTTATTTTTCCTCCAAATTATTTTCCCCTAGTTATGATATCACCATCTTGAATCCTATTATATATTTTTAGGTCAATTTTATTATTACATTTTATGTATTGAGGCCCATTTTTTACCTCAAAATTCCCCTAACTAAAGGTCATCGATCCGAAATTCTGTGGGAAAAAAATATAGTCATGCTAAGGGCTGGTGTGTCCTAGGCCAAGTGAGAACCCTGGGTGATTTTGACGGATAAGATGCCCCTTGGTCATAGCTACTCAAGCCATGGGTTAGTTGTGCAGTCATCTTAGGACTCACATAAACTAGCAAACAAAAGAAGAAATAACACTTAGAATTTAATATTTGTAATTAACTAACTACTAATTCTATTATCTTTCATTATGATATTGTTCTTGTGAAGATATATGCCTATTTACGAGTAAAATGAAATTACTCGTCCATATACATAATTGTATTGTTTATATACATTTTTGTATTATAATAAATTCACTAAATAAAAGGTTATACAATTGGATTTTGATTATCTTTTTAACAATTTCAAGGAGACATTTATAAACTAAAAATTTATATAATTAATATTATTATCATGCTAATGATTAGCATTTTATAGACTATAAGATATTAGATGGAAAACTTCAGAATTTTATTTTTATGTTAGAAAAGTGTTAACCAAATCATTCCAATATCACCATAGTTTTGTTGAGTTACAATGTGAAGAAAATTGATATCGTGAAAAAAATTCAAAATTTAAATTTAATATCAGTATTTGTTGAACAAACTGTATCGTTATATGCATTTTTCCTATAGCGTTAATAAGAATTTATTTTTATTTTAGCGATGTTCTTTTTCTACATTAATTTAGACAAAAATATAGTATTAATTTTCAAGATATACTTGATCACCTCTTTATAATATCTTAATTTTTTTTTTAGATACATCTTTTTTAAAAATGATTTATTGAAACTTAAACTTATCAAAATATTACTAAATATTAAAATTAATTTTTTACTCAATACAAAATGCTTTAAAAATTAAATTATTTTTTTAAATGTTATTAAAGACATAATAATTACTATTGTTTTAGCAATACATAATCAATTCCCTTGGTTTTTAACACGTCTTTTTAAATGATATTTTACTTTCCACACATTTAATAGCATATGGTGTCTATTTTGTGACAATTTATTCATTATATCTCTCTCTCTCTCTCTCTCTCTATATATATATATATATAATGTTAGTGTTTGAATCGTGTTTTTTATGGTTGAAATGGAATCAACACCATCAAAAACCCTCGAGGCACCTATAATATTTAAGTTTTAAAGCTATAACCTAGATTTCAAAAAATTTCTACCAACGTTTATCAAAATCATGATAGATTTTCCATTCTTTTCTGGGAAAAAATGAGACCTTTTTAGACTCTGACCAATTTCCTATTTTATAAAATTTGCTAACATGTTGATTTTGACGTAACAAACTCCATATGATATATTTTCCTAACAAGTCTCCTAACCCTCTCTTGTTGACATCTCTTTCCTTCATGTGTTCTAGGAACACAGCTTGAGGCGGATGCTCTCTCCAAGCCTAGGGTCTCTCTCCACACTGATTAATATCTTTTGTGTAAAACAACCAAAATTGGAAACCAAATTCCACTGTATATTCATAATGTTGTGGATGAATGATGTGCATAATGTACATATAAATACAAGAATAAAACTATTAATTCAGTTTCCTAGGTTTATTGCACTCTAACAACTAATTACAATCACACACTAGCCCAAAACATAACCCGTGGATTAGGTGTCTAACATTCCCCCCCTTAATCTAAAGGGATGTATCAAAGTCCAAGAATGAAAGCTAAAAATGCAAAAATGCATCTCAGCCAAGAGTTGAATGTCTCTCAGAAATAGTTTCCAAAGGATGACCACAAATTAAGGATGGTGCTTTTTAAGAGAAAACCAAAAACAATACCAAAATATGGGAGAAATCAAGGTATCAACCAACACCAACTTTGGAAACTTCATAGAAGTTCTCAAAATAACCAGAAGTGTGGTTTTAAGGTGACCACTAACTCTAGAACTATCCATGTAGTTCCTTGAACAATTTCGAATATGGAAGTGCTCGTTCACAAACAACTCATTTAGAAAAAACTAGAGTCTCTCTGGCTAAAACTCAGCCTCTAACTAGTATAGGTTGTGGGTCTGGCTCACTTGTGGATCTCTGACTCAGGCCTGTTTGAAAAAACCTCGAAGTTGTAGTAGACCATCAATTCTATTAATTCCATCAATTCCCCCCTTGTCAGATTCAGAGTGAGAAGATGAATTACTCTTCATCATTGCAAGGCTAGTCAATACTCTTGAACATATTCGATGGTATGATGCATAAAACATCTTCATTGTTTTGGACCAATCCGAAGACAAAATCCATCCAAAATTTAGTTTCTCTCTTGCAATAATATTCTTTCTAAAACATTTGTTTGAATGGTGATTTTGCTTTCCACAATGCTCACACGGGTGAAGATCAAAACACCAATCTTTCACATGTCCAACTCTGTCACAATGCTAGTATCAATCAATTTCTTCTAGAATGACGCCATCGATAAATCTAGCACTCTGAAATTGTCTAAGTTTAGAAAATTCAGGAACATGAAAAGGTACATCCAAAATATCCTTATTGTATCCAAAACTGGTTTTGTTTTTGTTGTGTACAATTTCTTCCCATAGTCTTCTAAAGGTTTTGGAAACTCTAGGTTTCATAGCTATATGCAAACGAATCTTGCATACCCTTTCTTGAACATTACTTTCTATTGCATCCAAATTTTATCTTGAAGTGACTTCATTACTCTTTGATTGTTATTTGAAATTAGGATCATCTCCCTATACTTGAGACTCAATATGGAGAAATTCAACTGTCTCCAATGCATCATGTAAACGGACTCTAATATTAACAAGAATTACTATGTTTATATTTACAGTTTCATCAGCAGTAGAACTAATGAGATTGTTTAATATTTCTAATACATTTTTAATGTGAGACATTTGATTCAATCTCAGGTGATGGGTTCAACCAAAAATGCACCCGTTTACAATGAAAATTCAACAAGTAAGACAAATAAGTTTTAGTGAGAGAAATAAATGATAATTCTTCAGGGTGGAAATAATCCTTATACCAAGTTTCAAAATAAATAAATAAATTTAGCTCTAATTGACCGATTGACCCACTTGAAGCATTTTTCACTTAAATAATACATGCAAATAAAATAATCTCACTTCAACGTCATTCACACTATCATTTTTCACTTAAATCAAATATGCCAATAAAATAATTTGACTTAAACATCATTCACACTTAAAGATTTAAATTCAACTCTTTCACAACCCAATTATTAGAACTTTAATTTGAGAAAAAAAAATTAAATCAAAGTTCATAATGCATTTATGTCTTCATAGTCATGTTTATTATATTAATTCATGAAAATTAATTTGTGAGAGTGCTTACCTTCCACATTTTCCCCAGTTGAATATTATTGTTTTTGAGTCGATTAGCACAGTGATTCCTCAGATGCAATACTGGAAGATCATGTCCACAATGACAGATACGTCTGATGTAGGCTTTCCAAAGGCCTTAAAATACTTATTCCGAAATAGACAAAATACCATCTTCTAAGCACATTATTATTGTCCTCTAATAATGGAACAAACCTTGTTTGTTGATAGTATTTTCATCCATCCACAAGAGAAGTAATTCATTGCAGGAATAAGTTCACATGGTCTTTAACAAAATGATGATGCTTGCTTCATTTATACTCCTTGCAACAGTTGTAGGTCTTCAAATAGGGCTTTAAACAAAAATTTATTCCACCAGAGAGCACTCAACTTTGGGCATCAGCTTCAACTCTGTCTACACATAATCTATTAAATCCTCACAAAATTCATCTCAAAATGACTGTATGTATGAAGGCATGCTTCAATCTTTGGAAAAATTTTACAATGAGATGGAACCAATTTCGGGTCTTTGTATCCAGTGTCTATCCATGCTGAGTTACAAATAGTCAAGGGTGTTGTGAACTTAATGAGTTCCTACCAATTTTTTTGACTAGTCTATCAATAAATTCAGCCCCTAGAACTTTTCGTCACTTACAAAGTCAATGGAATTAGTGTAGCCATTTCTATTGCTTAATAAGGAAGCTAACAAAGCAAACTAGATGTAAATTTTGGCAACAACTGCATGCCATACAATGAATCAATCATCAACCAATTGCAACGATGACTTCCAAATACGTCGACTGGAGCTATAGCATATTATACTAATCTCAACAAGGGTTTGGTGCATTAACAATAAAAATTACAGTGAATATGGAAATTTATTTGCAAACCTTGTCTTGTTACTCACCGATAATCTTTCCTTTGTGTGGAATTTGCGACTCCTCTTGACACACGTCCACAACTTTGTTGATTGACACTCTTAGTAGTCATAGTTAAGAAATTCGAACAATCTCACATTATGAGATGGAAAATAGAGGTTCTAGAGTCACCAAACAATATGCAACAAGATGAATTGGAAAATGCGAGGAAACTTTTCACATTTAGTAAGAGAAACAATGACCTTCTTCTAGATAGACTAGATAGGTTTTGTATTTTTGCATGAGTTACCATATGCAAATGGAAACAGGGTCTAATTTGGCTCACTCCTCATTTCTCTATTCTTTCCAAATATGTAACATGAAAATCCCCGCTACAACTTACCACAACTTGACCTTCAAGTTTGGTATCCAATCAAATACATAAATTCCTCCAATAGGTCATTTTACGGGACCGCTTACAACTCTATGGTCCATCATTTGAGGTTTCCAATTGAAACTCCTTACGATGTGTAGGTACTCCTAAATAATAAGAAACTATCATGAGATCGACAAGATCACCACGCTTCAATACTAGGGATCACATAGCATAATTATTTTCCCTCAACTATGATTGGTCATCACAACATGCATGTCTTCATTTACTTCAAAAACAATCACAAAACAATAACCCAAACATTCTTTCAGTGAGAGTTCTAGGCAACAACCCCTTCAAATATTAAATATTTCACCAGTTGCATTGTCTTGCCTACTCACTGACTTCACCTGCTCACTTTCTTGTGTAGGAAACAATGAGAACGTGCTTAAGAAAGCAACAAACAAGTTGCTCAATTTACTCAATAGGGTGAATGAACCTCCATTCTGATACCACTGTAACACAAACAAAATTGGAAACCAAATTCAGCTATATATTAAGAATGGTGTCGATGAATATATGTAATGTACATATAAATACAACAAGAAAATAGTTGATTTAGTTTCCTAGGTTTCTTGGATTCTAACAACTAATTATCATCACACAAACCCAAAACATAACCTAAGGATTAGATGTCTGGCATTTTGAACTCTTGATTGATGAAATTTTTTTGCGACTGAGGATCGGCTAACTCTCTCTTTGCCTTTTTTTCTTTGTGTGTGATTTGTTATGCCTCTTCGAGGTGTCTTTGTGATCACTTCAAGCTTTCAAGTTCCATTTTTTTGTCTTGTTCTGATGTTTGGGGAATTTTCCTTCTAGGCTTCTTCTACTCATTTTGACCTATCTCATTCTATGTTGACTCTCAATTTGTAGTCCTCTTTTTTTATGCTATTTCTCATATAATGCCAAAGAAAATTTGTTGTAGATCATCTTCCAAATTCACAAAATTATGTTTCTTCCTCTTTATAATTAATTAAGGAATTAAGTTTTTGGATTGAAAAATAAAAAGTCTCCTCACTAGACAGGCCAACGTGTTTTCCCATAGTTATTTTCGACTTCTCAGAAACCATAGCCATTCATAAAATTCACAAAGATGATAATCAGGAATTGAAGTGGGGCATAAAGATGAAGAAAGTGTGAGGAAATTCTTTGATATACACCAACCCTATGTAATATTCATGACAAGCCAATGTAAAATAATTGGAGGACTACACATAAGTGTTGGAAATATTAATCCCAACCACTGCCTTAAACACATTGACAAACACCATGCTTACCCAGTCAACTATTACATAGTTGCGATTTTGTTTTCAGGCAAAAGGACTGAAGTTAGATCAGAAGTACAACACTGACAATTCCGCAACAAACCAGAGAGTTTAAGGCATTTACTGAATTTTGGTAAATAGGTATGGGCAAACATTCACTCTGCAACTATTTCCCACCCTCCACAACACTTGCAAGTTCAGAAAACCAATTATTTTGTATAATCGCCATCCAGTGTATTAATTATTTTCTCTGTCATGTATTAATTTCAAATTTGTATGTTGAGATAAATATGAATGTAAAAGACATTTGCATTTTAGAGAGAGTAAGAGAGGGTTAAAGTTTGTGAGGTAGTGAGGAGAAAATCGTGGACTAACTATTGGTGGGTGCATGAAAACCAATTTTACAGAGTTTTACAGTAAGTCTTTTGTGTTTTCACTTGGAGCTGCAGCCTGCATCTATCATGCGAATGTATTTTCCTATGTTTTGTATTATAGTCAAAAGTATGTTATGTTTCGATGTGGTCTTAAGCCTTCATGAGTATATTTACCGCAACCATTTGTTTTTACCTTGTTTTACTCTATTTTTCCGTGAGTGAATTCTGTGTTTTATTAAGCCTTTGTGTAGTTGCGATATCCTTGTAGAAAATGAAGTTGAATTTGTCACAAATGATTTCCAAACCAAACTCTTCTACTATCCTCTGCCCCTATGAAATATTTTTTCCAACATGGTATTAGAGCAGGTTAAACTCTGTTAGTGTACAAACAAGTGTTTTTACTAGCAATTAAAATTGTTTTCAGGGTATATTTTTCTTTAGCATATTTACCAGCAATTAGAAATTTGTTTTTCACTCAGAAATGGAAACATCAAGCACAATCTTGACTAATCCTCAGATACCTTAGTTTAATGGAAAAAATTATGATTATTGGGCTATTACAATGAAGGCCATGTTTTCTTCTCAAGACGTTTGGGATTTGGTGGAGAATGGCTTTCATGGACTAGCAAATGCAACAACGTGCAATGCCTTGTCTCAAGTAGAAAGGGATTTTTTGAGGAACAATAGGAAGAAGGATAAAAAATCCCTCTTCTATATTTTTCAAGTAGTTCATGAAAGTATTTTCCCAAGGGTTGCAACAGTAACGAAATCCAAGCAAGCATGGGACACCCTCCAGACAGCCTACCAAGGCATGACAAAAGTCAAGAAAACAAAGCTCTAAATGTTGAGAAGAGACTTTGAAACACTTTGTATGAAAGAGTATGAGAATGTGGACTCATTTTATACACATGTAATTGGGTTGGTTACTCAAATTAGGTCTCATGGTGAGACACTTGAGGAAAGGAGAATAGTTGAGAAAGTTTTGAGAAACCTGCCAACAAGTTTGATGCCATTTTTGTCGCCATAGAAGAGACAAAGGATCTCTCACAATTATCAGAGGATGAGCTTCATGCATCACTGATTTATCATGACATAGAATGAGTAGAGAAACAAGCTCCTCATTGGAGAATGTCTTCAAGACACAAGTTTCATTTGGTCAAGGTCAAGGTAGAGGAAGATCATATGCTAGAGGAAGAGGAAGAAGCCCACACAGAGGTGGAACAAGCAACCCTTCAAGCTCAAGTGGAAGAGGTAGGAATAAAAATCCAAGTCAAGGCCCAAGCCAAAATCAAGCACAACGTCAAAGGTATGATAAATCTCAAGTCCAATGTCATTATTTTAAGAAGTATGGTCATTATGCAATGAATGTAGAAAGAATAAATATGACATTAGTAACAAACAAAATGTAAATTTCAAAAACGAAAATCAGAACCATGATAGCATGTTCTTAGTTTGTAGTGTAGTACAAGAAAAACAAAGTGATATATGGTATCTAGATTCAAGGTATTGCAACCACAAGTCAAGGAACATAGAAATGTTTTTCAATCTAGATGAAGGTGTGAAATATGAAGTGACATTAGGGATTGATAACAAAGTCTCTTTCATGGGAAAATGGAGAGTTAATATCCTAACAAAGAATGGGGAGAAGAAGTACATCTCAGATGTTTACTTTGTCCCTGATTTGAGGCATAACCTCATAAGAATTGGACAATTCATGCAAAAGGGCTACAATGTCTTCTTCAAAAATGATGTGTGCACAATTTTGGATAGGCCTCCGAGAAGACAACTAATTCCAAAGGTTCAGATGAGAAACAATAATATGTTTCCCCTAAAGATAAGATCAGATTTGAAGGAAGAAGGTGCACAAGTATAACTATCAATGAACTCACAAGAGGATGGAAGAAAAGATGCAGATGTCATGCAAGTAAATTTTCAAGCAAAGGTCAAAGATGAAAGTTGGTTATGGCATTTGAGATTTGGACATCTCAACTTTGGAGGTTTGATTTTTCTGCATAGCAAAGGAATGGTGAAGGGATTACCACTCATAGAAAAATCGGACAGCTTATGTGAAGGATGTATCTTCGATAAGCAACATAGAGAGGCATTTCCAGTAGGAAAGTCAGTAAGGGCAAAGGCACCTTTGGATATTGTCCATTCAAATTTATGTGGACCAATGAAAACACCATCAATTGGTGGCAGTCACTATTTATTGACCTTCATAGTTGACTACGCAAGGAATACATGGGGCTATCTTCTAAAACATAAAAATGAAGTGTTTGAGTGCTTTTTCCAATACAAGGCTCTTTTTGAGAAGCAAGGAGGACATTACATCAAATTCCTCATGACTGACATAGGTGGCAAATATATCTCAAATGATTTCCTTCGTTTCTGTAGGGAACCTGGAATTCACAAGCAATTTACAACAAGATATACACCTCTGTTAGCTACCTGTACCAATAGGTTTCATATTTCATGATTGGCAATGAAAAGTTCCAAAAATGCTATGCTTTGATGATGCAAAGATCCCATATTTCCAAGAGGAGACAAGGTGTGTACATAGTTCTATGTTGACTCCATTTTGATGGATGGTCCAACAGCCTAATCTGGATCATGCCATGTGTTAAATTTTCAGTTGTAGACTAGAGAAAGAAGTTTGTCCAAACTGTTTAATCTTGGCAGACAAGTAGCTTAGGTAGAGAGGTAAGGTTCCCAACTGCTTAATCTGGGACGTTGGAAGTAATAAGGGTAGCATTAGATAGAAAATCAAAGGAAAAAAGCCAAAGAAAAGAAAAGGAAAATAAGGGTCTGCAAGTCCAAGTGCACCCTCCCAGAAGAAACAAAAAATGCTAGGCAAGTAGATGGGTAGGCAGATGGGGTTGCAGAAGTGTCATTCCTTACAATTGAATGTGTGCTAACCTATTCACAAAGCAAAATCAATGGATTGAGAAGGTCTTCTTCTCCATCAGGTTGCAGCAAAGCAAAGAAGCATGTCTAACTTCCCAATTTTCCCCTTTCCCATTCATTACTAATATCCCCTCATCAGTTGAGATTCATGGAAAAATTGGTGGTTTTATGGTGGTTCTTATTCCTTTAAAAGCCACATTTCTTGTCTAAAAATATTTTCATTTTGATCTACTCCCTAAGCTAAGTGATTTTCAAATAAACTTAGTGATATCACTCCTCATCCACCCTTTTCATCCATATTAACCCCTAACATCTATTATATAATTCCCCTATGTTACCCTTTCCCTACTATTATAAAACTATGGTGTATAAACCCCCAAGCATTGTATAAATATCCCTCGCCTTGGCATTATAGCCATATATTCTCTGTCAGGGATCAAATTGACATCTGGTCAGTTTGAGAAACCTAAGCCTTACCCCCTCCCCCCTTTCTGAATCCATTTTACCCATTAAACCCTTTATTGTCTAGGAAAACCTTGAAAAAACCCCCTTTTACCTATAACCCACTTCATTTGCAAAAATCACACAAAAACCCACTTTTTCGATGTTATCCAAAGTATCGGCGCGATATTATTTTTATTTGAAAATACATTGAAAAACCATCAAAATCCGCCGCATCCCAAAGGTTTCCGCTGAGCACAAGTCCCAAAAGATATATTATTTTAATCCCGCCCCCCTTCCGTATTGTCCGATCACCTCACCGATCCGTCAACCGTCCGATCGAGCGCCTTTGATCGGACGGCCATTATGCATATCGGGTTGGGCCCGACGTCCGAAGTTTAGTACCCGAGAAACTGTCAGAGGGTGACGTCAGGCCTCTGCCACGCGTCGCCCTCACAATTTCTCGGGTCGCCCTCTGACAAAACCGCGACCGTATCAAAGGCGGTCCGAGAAAAACCATTACCGCTTATGATTTACCGCTGGTCCCGCTATGCTTATGTCATCGCCACGTCAGGCCCACGTCATTGCCACCCCGCCGTCGCGTCAGCACCCTTGTCCGCCCCTGCGCTGATATGTCTGCCACCTCACCATCCCCGTGGACCACTCACAGCTTGCCACATCACCCAGTGACGTCATGCTGACGTCATCCGACCTTGACCCCACCTGATGACGTCATGCTGACGTCATCCAAAAAACGCGCCAATATGCCAAAAATCCATATTTTGGCCAAAAATTCATGTTTTTCCCACTTTTTGCCAAAACAACTATTGTTATTCCTGCATGCTTTTTACGATCAAGCCAGCGCCAACCTACCGAATTCGACTCTGAAACCGTCGGGGCCTCCGTCGTACCTGCATTTGCAACTGTTATCGGTAATTCGCAAGGTATTTCTCAAAATCATTCCCTGCACCTGGTTTTATCCATATTTCTGCAAGCAAACTGGTTTAAGAGATGTAAAGCACTGAAATCACCATCAAGCATCTAGTCACCTGTACCCATTTCCAACTGGCAAGGCAATAAACCTTCTGCAGAGCCTACATTTGACAAAATTGACCTGAATTCACAGGTAGTTCGCGCAGTCGTGAACTAGAAACCTCAAATACATAAATTCACCATAGAAACACTCTGGTCAGTCCTGGTACTGGTGTCATCAGTCTTCTAAACGGTATTTCAATTGTTGTTTTCACAAATTCACCCTCTGTTCCTTACAATTCACATTTCCATTGCAAAGAAACTCCTCTGTATTGTTCTGCTCACTCAAAACAGTTTACATACAAGTCAGAAGCCTCATTAGCCATGGAAACACCAATAGCCCTAAATATTCAGCCTCTGAATGCCCCTCAAAGGGAGTTAGAATGGAAAGCCCTGGGAGATGTAGATTATCAGATGTTAGACTGGTTCCCAATGAACTCCAAATTTAATATTCATATGCTCAATGAACTAAAAGCCCAACACCTTAATGGAGCTGATATTTTAGGGATTTGGGACTCAAATTTGCCCATTTACAACCTCCCTCAAGTCAACCCCCTTCCAGACTTGATCCATAAATGCCAGGAATGCTATGATCCATGCCAAAGAGCTATTCTCAGTCCTACAGGCTCAGTTTTGTTCCGTATCACCCCAGAGACCATAAATGAGATGCTGCATTTCCACACTGCAAGGCCATTGACCCCTCTTTCCATGTTGGACCTAGTAAAGAAGGGGAGTAATTTGTCAAGTGCCCAGATCATCAAAATTAATTAGTTATTCGTACATCCAAGCTCTGAAACTATGAGAACTCCTCCTATTGGATATGAGTACCTGAATGACTTGGGCAGAATGCTGGTGGATTTGATCAGCTACGTCCTGGGGTACAGGGGAATTGAGGATGTTGATGACACTATAATGGCAATGCTGTCCATATTTTCTCCTGGAAGGCCTCCAGCTGTACACTATGACTATGCCACATATATTGCAGAAAAGATTCATGAGCAGCTAATGAATCTACCACGGGAAAGGGTGTCCAGATACACCTCATACATCTACCATATGTTCTTATTTTATCAACCAGACAGCTTCTCCGTTCCCCTCAAGAAGCTAAATGCCCAGGGAATTCCAAGGTCAGTTGTGTTTTGGACTTCAGTTTTCCATTGTACTTCTAATTCACCATACACATACTGTGAATTCATAGACCTGTTCATTCACCCAGCTATGACCTTGCTGTATGGTGTTCCTCCTCCAAGGTTGACTGATAACATGCAAAGAGTCCTCCATCTCTCCAAGGCCTACAGCATTGGTGATTGGTATTTTTACCAACAACACACAGTAATCAGAATATATGGCTGTGATTTGAACCCTTATAGGCTGCCAAGATATGTCCCTATGAGAATTTTTGCCCTAGAATACTTCAGGCAGTTTGGAAATGTCGACTACATCCATTTCCAAAGTAAAAATAAGAAGGTGCAGCTGAAGGTAAGGAGCCAGCTAGGTCCTTTCCTATACAACAAAAGAGAAGAGGGATGGAAGGAGGTAGATATGATCCTAGAGGGCCTCAGATTACAAACCAGTTTCAAATGGACACCTTATGACCGTAATCATTTTATTTCCCTCAGAAGGATAAAATACAAATTGGGTAACTATGCACATGTAAGGCTGCCTCATATTGAGCAATATGCCAATTCTTTGAGCTGGAAAGAAGACACTCTAGAAGAGCCAATTACTAGGGATCAGATGCTAGAAAGAGAGGCTAGGAATATTCAAAAAGAGGGTGACTTGGAAACTTGTGGACAGGTTTCCTTTTCATATCAAAGGAAACTTGGAGCAGCTGCCTCATCGTCAACAACACAGCAGCAACCTGCCATGGACACTCAACAGACATCCAGCAAAGGCAAAGAAAAGCAGGTGGAGAAGGAGCAGCCACCTCCCATGACTGAAGAGCAAACAGAAAGAGAGCAGCAACAACAAGAAGAACAAAGACAGGAGCAGCCTGTGCAGCAAGAGCAAACAGTGGAAGCCCGAAAATACACTGAGCAACAGCCACAACAAACTATGACTCCAAGGCAAGAAACATCAGCTGAAGCATCAATCCTCCAAACTCCACAAAAGGAGGATATAAGCAGGAAAAGAGACAGAGAGACTCCCCTTACATCATCCATAAATCAGGGAGAAAAGAGACAAAGATTGAATCCTCTTTTTGAAGAGGAAATGCCAATGGGATAGTCTTTGGGCATGGGCCCAACTAGCAGGGAAGCATCCGCAAGTTCCTTCCAACAGGAACAGGACAGAACAATGGGAGCAGAAGTCAGCTCCTCAAGCCAGTAGAGAGAAGGTGAACTGAGCATCAAACAACAGTTCATTGACATAAAGAGGAGGAATGAGCCAATAAAAATACAACTATATAATCACTTGTTGAAAATGGCTCCCACTAACCAGCAAAGACTGATGTCCGCTTATGATGTTAGTGAAGGCAAAATGATCATGAGTCACTTCATGCCAACTACATTGCAACCACAGTCACCTTCAGACTACTTGAGGACCAATCTTGAGGTCCTTGCCAAGGACATCCACCCAATGGACAAAATCGAATTGCATAAGCAAACAGGTGAGATGGTGTATGCCTCCTTGGCAGACAAGACATTAGACAACTATAGGCTAGAAAATAGCCTTAATAATATAGCTGCCCAACTTGAGTTGGAGAGAGCCTCCTCCCAAGCAAAGGACAACAGAATAAGGTCCTTAGAAGATATAATCATAGAGATTGGGCATGATCCCAAGGACATTAAGGGCATTCAAGAAATATTGAAATTGAGGGATGCAGACATGGTAGCTTTGAGGAGAAAGATCAAAATCCCAGCCTCAATTCACCCTCAAACAGATGAAGTAGCCCAGCAGAGGCATGATCAATATGCCTCAGCTTTGTTGGTGTCTCTATATAAGCAGCTAATCCAGACTCAAGAAAAGTTGGGAGAATCAGAGGCTGCACAGGCAGCATTACAGGTAGCTTTGAAGCAAAAAGAAGAAGGTCAGACCTCCCAGCCTCCTCCTGAAATAATTAACCTTGAGGAAGCTGCTCCAACTACTGTTCCCCCTCCTCAACAAACGGAACAGGCAGCACCATCCACCTCAGCACCACCACCAACAACAGAGCAGGCCCCAAGCCTGGACATGCAAAAGCTGAGAAATGAAATTCAAGCCTTGGAAGCACAAATGACAGAATTAAATGAGGCCAGGGAGAAATTAGCCAAGGTAAATGAAATATATGACAAATCCAAGCAGACTGTGGCAGAAAAGGGCAGGGAAATAAAAGCCCTTAAAGACAGGATAACGGAGCTAGAGAAGGAGCTTCAACTGGATAAAGTAGTGGCTGAGATCAAGACAGTGCTATGGGCCAATATTGGCCAGTCTATCACTGACCAATGGCAGTACATTGAGACAATTCATGAGCAGTTAGAGCTCATTGCAAAAGCACAGAAGGAAATTCAGAGATCAAGGGCTTCTCTAAGCAATATGCCTGAAGTTGCCACCAGGATGATCAATGTGCTCAATAATAGAACAAGTGCTCAGTTAGCAACTATGGGAATTTCTAACAGGACTGAGACTATTCAGTTAATAAAGAGGGTCCTAACACTAAGAAGCCTCATGCAGACACTAGAGAGAAGGACCCAAGACATGCAGACCGAGGTAAACAGATTTATGGACAAATTTGTGGTATTACAGAACAGAGGTCTCCCTGGCTTACTGAACAACGCAGGAAGACTATTTACACATGAGAAGTATGCCAAGAGGGTGAATACATTCGCCACAAGTCAGATCACTGAAAGGCCCAGCACCTCAGAAGAAACAGGGCCAACTACAGGACAAAGTCTCTACAACAGGGTAGAGAATCTATTCTTTATAATGAATTAAATTAAACACCTGTTTGAAGTGCCTCCCTATTTTTATAAATACACAGAGGCAGATGAGACTATGGATGCAATTCTTAGGCATCAACTGCCCACACATGAATGGTGGACAAAGGCAATACAGATGATCTTATAGATCAGGGAAGCCATTCTTCAAGTTTTTTTCATCAAAAATACAAGTTGGCACGCACAGGAAAAGTTAATAAAATCAGCATGCATAACAGGTGAAGGCTGAGAAAACTCAGCAGAGCTTTCGGTCAGCAAATCAAGATGGACAGCTACAGGTGACAGGGCCGAGAAGTTACAGCAGAGCAGCCACAAAAGCGCATTTTCCAGCATTAATGCAGATCATTCCAACCGACTCGGTGGCCTCCAAAGGCCAAAATATCTTCTGACAGACATAAAGATTATTTATGTTGTATTAAAAGCAGCAATAACTTCTTATCTCCTGTTCTGTACAAATTTGGTGAAACATTTATTTCTCAGATGACTCAACGCCTTAGATATTTTGTATTGCTGTTTGTATATATTGGCCCCTCGCACAAGCTTGCAGGGGTTGTTGTTGATTTCTTTTGAAGAAATTTCTTATGCTGTAATCTTTTCAGAGTTTAATAAAGGAAGTGATGGAATTTCTCAAGTTCTGAGTTGTTTGAATGTGTTCGTGGTGTTTGTTAAAGGTTGCAGGATCCCTGTGTATCTCACAATACAATAAGTTTTCTTTAAACTCTCTTCGTTATGTGTTTCAATCTTTTACAATCCATATATGTTTCTAAGTTCTAAGTATTTAGCAGCAAAGAAAAAGAATAGCCTTCAGGATTTATTCATGGAATACCCTGAGCTCAATCTATGTTGTTAATGAATGTGTTCCTCAGTTATAATCTTGATAAGTGTAATTCTTAATTGCTACACTTTCAGAAAATATCTTTCACAGTGACCCTTGTTTCAGGAATTCAAGTTTGCTCCTGAGCAATATACTTCACTTTCACACCACCAGCTTAGTGGAGAATTCTTGATTGCTCTCCATTGGCTAAACATACATCATCAATTTAGCTTTGAATTTGTTTGTTGGGATACCCAATAGGCCCTGCAATCCGAACATTCTCACGGAAGCATCTCAAACATTTCACAACTCTAGACTCCATTGCCCAATGAATTACAACTGTCTAAACACTACACCTTAAGCATTGAAAGACAGCCTTCAACCAAAACATAAACAAAACCTGAGCATAATAGCTAGCCTAAAATACTATCAATACAGAGATATATCATAAAGAGAGAGACCTCTCTGATTGCAGTTTGGCTAGAAACTGCAATCCAAGGATTGGTTAGTGGTTACCCCGGCCGTATTCCCTTGGGAGTCAAAGGGAACAACCTGGGTGTTAACAACCTCAACGAAATGGTGTAGAGAAAAGGAATAATAATACCATTATGGAAATGGTAAGGAGTATGTTGAAGGAAAAGCATTTTCCAAACAATTATTGGGCTGAAGTTGTCACTTGTGCAGCATATATCTTGAATAGATGTCCAACCAAAAGCATCTAGAACATGGTTCCTAAAGAGGCATGGAGTGAAAAAAAGCATAGTGTTACTCACATGAGAGTCTTTGGATGTATGGCATATGCACATGTCCTTGATGAATTGACGAAGAAGTTGGACAACAAGGGGGAGAAATATATATTCGTTGGATATAGTGATGAATCCAAGGCATACAAACTCTACAATCCATTAACAAAGAAGGTCATAATTAGTAGAGATGTGAAATTCATAGAAGAGTAAGCATGGGATAGTAGTTTAGAGAAGACATTCAATGTCAAAGCATTTATACCACATGAGGAAAAATAGGAATTGATAGTAGCAAGTAATTCATCAACAGTGACTCCCTCCACACCTATTCAAGCGCAACAAAGTAGGTAGCAAGTAACACCATCAACAAATAATCGGGCAACATCGTGCAGTCAAGCAAGTGTTTCTCCAAGCACACCGCAAAGCACAACACCAAGTGACATGTCAAGCCCATCTTTAGCAAGCACAAGAAGACCAAAAATAAAAAATTTAAATTAAATTTATGAGCAAGATGAAGTTGATAGCAGCATTTGTCTGAATTCCTTAGTTGCATTATTTTTTCATGTAGATGGCTCAATCCATTTTGAAGATGCAGTCAAAAAAGAAAAAAGGGTTGCAGCAATAGAGGAAGAAATAGAAAAGAATGACACATGGGAGATAGTGAACCCAGATCCACCAGCTGTTTTTGAAAATCCTAATACAATCCCTAGGATCATTAGGAAGCAGCAGGGACAGCAAACTCTTGCTGATTCAAGTCCTGAAACAGTTCATCCAAACCCTGTTCCAACTCCAATCAAGGTTCTGTTTCGATCTACCCTTGATTCCCCCAGTTCCCCTTCTACATCTCAAAGCCCTCCTTTCACACCTTCATCCACTGCACATATCCCCTTAACCAACACTCTAGTTTCTACCGGTCCCATCAACCCTGTAGTACCAATCGTTCCTGTTATCCCATTTATCTCTATCAATCCCATAAATCCTGCAAATATGGCCAATAGGTATGCACCCTTGCAGTTACCTGCTAATGTTGCAGCTTTACCCCAAGACTATCAATCTAAAATCTCATATTTTGACTCCACTGGCCCTTTCACAGCTATTCAGCATGCAAGAAAGATGCAAGACCATTTTGAGAACTATGAAATAGATGATGACAGTGTGAGAATGAGAATTTTTGTTCAAAGCTTGACTGGGGATGTAAGAACTTGGTTTAGATCCTTGAATGCAAATTCCATCACAACTCCTGATGAGCTTTATCAAGCCTTTACTAACAGATCAGAGAAAAAGAAAGATCCTCTGCACATACTTGGTGAATATGACACTATCAAACGAGGTCCTCAAGAGACCGTTCTGGAGTATTGTGCAAGATTCAACAATGTATATAATGCAATACCACAAAATCTAAGACCTCCTCCTGATTTGGCCTTGTACAAATTTCCTGATGGTTTTGACCCTGATATGGCCTATCAGCTGAAGGAGAGAGCTCCTGAAACCCTTGCAGATGCCCAAAAGGTGGCTGTCATAGTAGAAGCTAACCTAATTGCTAAAAGAAACAGGGCAAGGTTGGAAAAGAGAACCACCTCCAAAGAAGAACCCTCAGCTTTTGATCAAAAGCTGGATGCAATACTCAATGGTATGAAGAGATTGGGTGATAGAGTGGAATCTGTGGAGAGAAAGTCATCATGGGAAGCACCACAGAATAACCCTACTAGGAATCCAAATTTTAGGAGAACTCAAAACCCAAACATGGGCAAAACAGGTGCTGATCCAGACATAAGACCCCCTTTTCAAGAAAACTATGCTGAGACTTCCACATCTAGTGAACCCAATGAAGATCCTCACATTAATTTAATGGGTTTGGATGGTGAAAGTCAAGTCTTTTTAACACAAGAAGATCATGAGGATGATGAAATCAAATTGTTCCAAACCAAATCAGGTGAATCATTTGACTTTAAACAAGGCTATGACACAGCTGTTTATGAAGTCCATATACAATACAAGCTAAGGAGCAGAACTGTGAATGTAACACAGCCTGAAAAGATAAAGGATAACCAGCAGCCTAAAATGGCCACAATCATAGAGCCAAATGACAAAACGAATTCCCCTGCAAAAGAAGTAACCGTTGAAGAAATCACTGAACCAGTTTCTTCAAAACAACAGCCCATGGCTACATCATCCTTGCACCCCAATCCAAGTGTCACTCCTCAAGAGATGAGTAAGAAGGACAAGCCTCGAGATCAGGATAAGAATCAAGAAGAAGAATTACTGAACAAGGAAAAGAGTGTCATCCACCACACAAAGACTCAACCTGATAAACCTTTTGACTTAGAGACTGAAATTGGGAAACTAAAGATAGCAATTCCTCTCTCGGAATTGGCCAAACACAGCATTTATAAACATCAAATCGAGAAGTCCCTTCAACTCACCAACAACAAAGATGATGCCAATGTGTTGGATGACACCCCAGAATTACTGTTTGGACCAGAAGTGGATGGAAAGACGGTAGTCACAGGAATCTTACCTTTTTATGTCAGCTTACATATTCATGATAAGATATTACATAATGCAATGTTTGACTCAGGTGCCTCTCACAACCTCATGCCAAAAGCAGTCATGGAAAGATTAAATCTAGATATAACAAGACCATATAAGGACCTATTCTCATTTGACTCCAGCTAAGTTAAGTGTTTAGGTCTCATAAAAGACCTATGTGTGTCCCTTGTTCAGTACCCAAATAAAACAATTCTAATGGATGTTGTAGTTGCTGACATCCCACCCAAGTATGGGATGCTGTTATCAAGGTGATGGGGGGCTAAACTCCAAGGTTCCCTACAATTAGACATGTCATATGCCACCATCTCTGTTTTTGGGCAACCAAAAAGACTATACAGAGAAACACTCATGAAATACATGGTCAGCAGTGAAGAAAAGCCCCAAAACTTTCCCATATATGCTGTTCATTCAGACATAGACTCATACATTCTCTTCAATGACAATACAACTCTCTCAAAAAATGATGTTGAAACCAAGATGCTCATACAAGAGGAAGATACTAATGAACAAACTCCTGCCCAAGGAACAATGGTTCAACCATCACTAAACACAGCTGCTGCTCTACAAATCAAATTGATCCAATCAACTGATAAGACTGTCCTAAAAGACAAGCTAAATGAAAAACCAGAACTTCAACTTACAATTCCAGCTCATGAACAGATCATTAACTCTCCCCTACAACAAGATATCCTATGGTTCCTTGAATTTGATGGCTCAGTCAACAAATTAGGGGCAGGAGCTGGAGTTTGGATACATAATAAACAGGACAGTCATGCAGAAGGCAGAGCCTATAGATTAAACTTCAGATGTACTAATAACATGGCAGAATATGAAGCTCTTTTACTAGGCCTCAAGCTAGTAAAGTTCTTACAAGCCACAAAAGTCTCAATTATGGGAGACTCAGATTTAGTCGTCCAACAAGTAAAGGGAAATTTTGTCACCAATGACAAAGGATTGAGGTCTTATAGGTCTGCTGTTGCTGAAGTACTGAACTCCTTCTCTGAATTCCAAATCACCAAAATTTCTAGGACGCATAATCTTCATGCTTATAGTTTAGCCACATTTGCAAGTACCTGCAAATTGCCTTTTGAGCCCCATCATTGCTTTACAGCTGAGGTAAAACACAGACCTTCTGTCCCAAACAATGTCAAGGACTGGCAAGTATTTGAGGATGATATACAAATAAACAATTTTTTAACTTTGCAACAAGAATTTGCAGGATTAAATATTGACACTGAGAGAGCAAGTCAATCACAAATACTTGATGGAGCAAGTCAATCACAAATACAGTCTGAACAGAATAATCACCCAATATCACCCAGAACAGCAGAACAAATACTACATCCAACCATTTTCAACAATGAAAACATACAACAAATTCAACAAGCCAGCTATGAAGAAATGCCTGTTACAGAGGCTGAAATCATAGAGCTGAAAGACAATTTTCTTCCAACAGGCCTAACTCCATTAGAGGACATCTTTGATTCGAATGATATCCCTAGAAAGCCAAAAATGCAGCCCTTAAATGCATCCATTGAAGAATGCAACATTGGCACCATCGACAAACCCAAAATAATAAAGTTGTCTGCATCTTTACCTCCTGATCAAAAACCCAAATACATTGACCTCTTCAAAGAATTTCAAGATGTCTTTGCATGGGGTTATGAGGATCTAAAATCCTATGATACCTCTGTTATCCAGCACACTATCCCTCTCAAGCCTAATCAAAAGCCATTTAAACAAAAATTAAGAAGGATCAATCCCATGCTCCTTCCTTCAATTGAAAAGGAATTACAAAAAATGTTTAAAGCTGGCATCATAGCACCAATCAGGTTTTCTGATTGGATTTCAAACTTAGTCCCTACAAGAAAGAAAACTGGTGAAATAAGGCTTTGTGTGGATCTTAAGAACTTAAATCAAGTGTCCCTCAAGGATAACTATCCCTTACCTAAGATGGATCACATTCTCCAAAGAGTGGTAGGAGCCTCAAGGATATCACTTCTTGATGGGTTCTCGGGTTTCAACCAGATCCTAGTACACCCTGATGATAAAGACAAAACTGCATTTACAACCCCATGGGGAACTTTCAAATATGTAAAAATGCCTTTTGGATTGAAAAACGCAGGGGCAACATTTCAAAGAGCAATGGATATTGCTTTTGCTAAGGAGATTCATGACTTTCTAGTCATTTACTTAGATGACCTCACACCCTTCTCAAAATCTGACCAAGAACATCTGAAACACTTGAGGCAGATCTTCTTAACATGTAGGAAATATGGAATTTCCTTGAATCCCAAGAAGTCTCTGTTTGGTTTAGAAGAAGGTAAGCTGTTAGGACATATCATTTCAAAAGATGGCATAAGAATTGACCCAGATAGGATACAAGCTATCTTACAAATGCCCCACCCAAGGAATATCAAAGAATTGCAAGCATTCTTGGGAAAGATCAATTTCTTGAGAAGGTTTATCCCAAACTTAGCAGAACTGATCAGATTGCTGAATAATATGCTAAAGAAGGATTCAAAAGTAAAATGGACTGTTGAAGCAAATCAAGCCTTTGAAGGTATAAAATTGGCCCTTACTCAAACCCCAGTCTTAACAAATCCTCAATTTGATAGAGAATTCATCATTTTCTCTTTTGCCTCCCAGCATACTATTGCTGCTGTTTTATTACAGAAAGATGACCAAGGAAATGAAAAACCCATTGCTTTCTTTAGTAGAGCTCTCAGAGATGCACCTCTGAAATATCAAATCATGGAAAAACAAGCCTATGCTTTGGTCAAGGCCATTAAAGACTTTAGGATTTACATCCTTTATTCCCATGTTGTAGTTTATGTGCCAAGTCCTATTGTAAAAGACATTCTCACCCAAGAAAACCTAGAGGGCAGAAGAGGAAAATGGATTGCCAACATCTTGGAATTTGATATTGAGATAAAACCTACAAAATTGATAAAAGGGCAAGGTTTGGCTAAGTTAATGACAGAAGCAAACTTTCAAGCCTTAGACATCAATCAGCTGGACAATGAACCGGAGCTGGCGACTCCAAAGATCAATGTAGCCTTTGAACAATCCCCCTGGTATTCTGATATTTGTTATGTATTACAAAACCTGTGTGCTCCCCCAGGATTGTCCAGAACTAAATGTAGGTTCTTAAAACTGAAAGCCTCAAGATTTTGTGTAATAGATGGAAATTTTCTTTGGAAAAACCATGAAGGGATATTACTGAACTGCTTGATTGAAAATGAAACTAACAATATCATGAAAGAATTTCATGCAGGGGACTGTGGTGGACACCTGTATTGGAAGTCCACTATGGACAAAATACTGAGGGCTGGTTACTATTGGCCCACTATGTTCTCTGATGTCAGGAAATTCACCACATCATGTCACAAATGCCAAGTGTTTGAGGGAAAGAGAAAGTTACTACCACTTCCCTTAAGACCTATTGCAACAGAAAGACCTTTTCAACAATGGGGCTTGGATTTCATTGGGGAAATTCATCCCTCATCCTCAGGCCAACATAGATGGATTCTAACAGCTACAGACTATTTCACTAAGTGGATTGAAGCTGCTCCATGCAGACAAGAAAATGATTCAATAATCATTCAGTTCTTGGAGAATAACATATTGGCTAGATTTGGCTGCCCTGACAAAATAATAACGGACAATGCTGCTGCTTTCAGATCTAAGAAAATGGCGAATTTCTGCCACAAATTTCACATAACCTTGGGCCATTCTACTGCATATTATCCCCAAGGAAATGGCCTTGCTGAATCATCAAATAAAAGCCTTGTAAACATCATAAAGAAGGTGCTGGAAGAAAATAAGAAGAATTGGCATAAGAAGCTGGTGAATGCTTTATGGGCAGATAGACTAACAACCAAGAGATCAATTGGGACCAACCCATATGAGTTAGTTTATGGATTAGAAGCCAAATTCCCCTCATCACTAGGAGTTCCTGTTATGAAACTTCTTCAAGAAAGCCAAGCTGAACCAAATGATATGAAAAGAAGGATCAATCAAATAATATGTTTGCAGCAAACTAGAGATCAAGTCTACAGCAGAGTTCAAGTTTTACAAGAAAAATTAAAGAAGGCCTTTGATAGAAGGACCAAGGTAGAAGATTTAAACATTGGTGACAAAGTCCTCAAGTGGGATTCAAGAAGGGAAGATAAAGGAAAACATGGAAAATTTGATTCCCTTTGGAGAGTACCATTTGCTGTCCAAGCAGTACAAGGAAACAATACTTATTTCCTTAAAAATCTTAATGAAACTGATTTGGATGAAGGTCCTGTAAATGCCAGGATGCCGAAGCACTATTTTGACTACTACCCATAAGTGCAGCATGCGTTTCCCTGTACATATTTAGGTGTATATATTACTTTCTGTTAAAATGTAAAAATGCAGTTCCTCAAGTCTTATTAACTGTCAGGAAAAGGCAAATAGGTTCAGAGATCTACCAGGATGGGAAGAGCACAATTTTAGCATTTTAAAGCAGCATACTTCAAGTGTTGGTGAAAGCAGGCAAGGGCCAAGGCATTCTGACCTGCTGTTCTTGGTCTTTCTAATGAAAAACCATCCCCATGTGGAGCCACTGTTAGCTACCTATACCAATAGGTTTCATATTTCATGATTGGAAATGAAAAGTTCCAAATATGCTCTGCTTTGATGATGCAAAGATCCCATATTTCCAAGAGGAGACAAGGTGTGTACATAGTTCTATGTTGACTCCATTTTGATGGATGGTCCAACAGCCTAATCTGGATCATGCCATGTGTTAAATTTTCAGTTGTAGACTAGAGAAAGAAGTCTGTCCAAACTGTTTAATCTTGGTAGACAAGTAGCTTAGGTAGAGAGGTAAGGTTCCCAACTGCTTAATCTGGGACCTTGGAAGTAATAAGGGTAGCATTAGATAGAAAATCAAAGGAAAAAAGACAAAGAAAAGAAAAGGAAAATTAGGGTCTGCAAGTCCAAGTGCACCCTCCCAGAAGAAACAAAAAATGCTAGGCAAGTAGATGGGTAGGCAGATGGGGTTGCAGAAGTGTCATTCCTTACAATTGAATGTGTGCTAACCTATTCACAATGCAAAATCAATGGATTGAGAAGGTCTTCTTCTCCATCAGGTTGTAGCAAAGCAAAGAAGCATGTCTAACTTCCCAATTTTCCCCTTTCCCATTCATTACTAACATCCCCTCATCAGTTGAGATTCATGGAAAAATTGGTGGTTTTATGGCGGTTCTTATTCCTTTAAAAGCCACATTTCTTGTCTAAAAATCTTTTCATTTTGATCTACTCCCTAAGCTAAGTGATTTTCAAATAAACTTAGTGATATCACTCCTCATCCACCCTTTTCATCCATATTAACCCCTAACATCTATTATATAATTCCCCTATGTTACCCTTTCCCTACTATTATAACACTATGGTGTATAAACCCCCAAGAATTGTATAAATATCCCTCCCCTTGGCATTATAGCCATATGTTCTCTGTCAGGGATCAAATTGACATCTGGTCAGTTTGAGAAACCTAAGCCTTACCCCCTCCCCCCTTTCTGAATCCATTTGACCCATTAAACCCTTTATTGGCTAAGAAAACCTTGAAAAAACCCCCTTTTACCTATAACCCGCTTCATTTGCAAAAATAACACAAAAACCCACTTTTTCGACGTTATCCAAAGTATTGGCGCGATATTATTTTTATTTGAAAATACATTGAAAAACCATCAAAATCCGCCGCATCCCAAAGGTTTCCGTTGAGCACAAGTCCCAAAAGATATATTATTTTAATCCCGCCCCCCTTCCGTATTGTTCGATCACCTCACCGATCCGTCAACCGTCTGATCAAGCGCCTTTGATCAGACGGCCATTATGCATATTGGGTTGGGCCCGACGTCCGAAGTTTAGTACCCGAGAAACTGTCAGAGGGTGACGTCAGGCCTCTGCCACGCGTCGCCCTCACAATTTCTCGGGTCGCCCTCTGACAAAACCGCGACCGTATCAAAGGCGGTGCAAGAAAAACCATCACCGCTTATGATTTACCGCTGGTCCCGCTATGCTTATGTCATCGCCACGTCAGGCCCACGTCATTTCCATCCCGCCGTCGCGTCAGCACCCTAACCATCCCCGTGGACCACTCACAGCTTGCCACATCACCCAGTGACGTCATGCTGACATCATCCGACCTTGACCCCACCTGATGACGTCATGCTAACGTCATCCAAAAAACGTGCCAATATGCCAAAAATCCATATTTTGGCCAAAAATTCGTGTTTTTCCCACTTTTTGCCAAAACAACTATTGTTATTCCTGCATGCTTTTTACGATCAAACCAGCGCCAACCTACCGAATTCGACTCTGAAACCGTCGGCGCCTCCGTCGTACCTGCATTTGCAACTGTTATCGGCAATTCGCAAGGTATTTCTCAAAATCATTCCCTGCACCTGGTTTTATCCATATTTCTGCAAGCAAACTGGTTTAAGAGATGTAAAGCACTGAAATCACCATCAAGCATCCAGTCACCTGTACCCATTTCCAACTGGCAAGGCAATAAACCTTCTGCAGAGCCTACATTTGACAAAATTGACCTGAATTCAGGTAGTTCGCGCAGTCGTGAACTAGAAACCTCAAATACATAAATTCACCACAGAAACACTCTGGTCAGTCCTGGTACTGGTTTCATCAGTCTTCTAAATGGTATTTCAATTGCTGTTTTCACAAATTCACCCTCTGTTCCTTACAATTCACATTTCCATTGCAAAGAAACTCCTCTGTATTGTTCTGCTCACTCAAAACAGTTTACATACAAGTCAGAAGCCTCATTAGCCATGGAAACACCAATAGCCCTAAATATTCAGCCTCTGAATGCCCCTCAAAGGGAGTTAGAATGGAAAGCCCTGGGAGATGTAGATTATCAGATGTTAGACTGGTTCCCAATGAAATCCAAATTTAATATTCATATGCTCAATGAACTAAAAGCCCAACACCTTAATGGAGCTGATATTTTAGGGATTTGAGACTCAAATTTGCCCATTTACAACCTCCCTCAAGTCAATCCCCTTCCAGACTTGATCCATAAATTCCAGGAATGCTATGATCCATGCCAAAGAGCTATTTTCAGTCCTACAGGCTCAGTTTTGTTCCATATCACCCCAGAGACCATAAATGAGATGTTGCATTTCCACACTGCAAGGCCATTGACCCCTCTTTCCATGTTGGACCTAGTAAAGAAGGGGAGTAATTTGTCAAGTGACTAGATCATCAAAATTAATTAGTTATTCGTACAGCCAAGCTCTGAAACTATGAGAACTCCTCCTATTGGATATGAGTACCTGAATGACTTGGGCAGAATGCTGGTGGATTTGATCAGCTACGTCCTGGGGTATAGGGGAATTGAGGATGTTGATGACACTATAATGGCAATGCTGTCCATATTTTCTCCTGGAAGGCCTCCAGCTGTACACTATGACTATGCCACATATATTGCAGAAAAGATTCATGAGCAGCTAATAAATCTACCACGGGAAAGGGTGTTCAGATACACCTCATACATCTACCATCTGTTCTTATTTTATCAACCAGACAGCTTCTCTGTTCCCCTCAAGAAGCTAAATGCCCAGGGAATTCCAAGGTCAGTTGTGTTTTGGACTTCAGTTTTCCATTGTACTTCTGACTCACCATACACATACTGTGAATTCATAGACCTGTTCATTCACCCAGCTATGACCTTGCTGTATGGTGTTCCTCCTCCAAGGTTGACTGATGACATGCAAAGAGTCCTCCATCTCTCCAAGGCCTACAGCATTGGTGATTGGTATTTTTACCAACACCACACAGTAATCATAATATATGGCTATGAGTTGAACCCTTATAGGCTGCCAAGATATGTCCCTATGAGACTTTTTGCCGTAGAATACTTCAGGCAGTTTGGAAATGCCGACTACATCCATTTCCAAAGTAAAAATAAGAAGGTGCAGCTGAAGGTAAGGAGCCAGCTAGGTCCTTTCCTATACAACAAAAGAGAAGAGGGATGGAAGGAGGCAGATATGATCCTAGAGGGCTTCAGATTACAAACCAGTTTCAAATGGACACCTTATGACCGTAATCATTTTATTTCCCTCAGAAGGATAAAATACAAATTGGGTAACTATGCACATGTAAGGCTGCCTCATATTGAGCAATATGCCAATTCTTTGAGCTGGAAAGAAGGCACTCTAGAAGAGCCAATTACTAGGGAGCAGATGCTAGAAAGAGAGGCTAGGAATATTCAAAAAGAGGCTGACTTGGAAACTTGTGGACATGTTTCCTTTTCATATCAAAGGCAACTTGGAGCAGCTGCCTCATCCTCAACAACACAGTAGCAACATGCCATCGACACTCAACAGACATCCAGCAAAGGCAAAGAAAAGTAGGTGGAGAAGGAACAGCTAGCTCTCATGACCGAAGAGCAAACAGAAAGAGAGCAGCAACAACAAGTGTTATAGACATTTTTGTGCCTCGCAGCATGGAGCATGAAATGTCAATAATTACAGGGATCCTCAGTCCCTAAACATGTTGTTCTTACCCCTAGAAGAACAAGGTCAGCAAACCACAGCACTTCCCATCAGTTCTCCACCTGAAAACACTCAAAAACAGGCTATTTTCGGATCATGTCAGCTGCTCCACTGAGAAACTGCGCTGAATGTCAACTACTCCTCCTTGTACCTGCGCTGAAAGTCAACTCCAATATAGGCTACCTGCGCTGGGCGAGATTGGCCAAGTGGCACAGTCATTCTGCAAGTTGTCAACTGCCCAGGAAGCTTCCAAACTGACACTTGGTTCAAGGAATTCGCCCTGTGATGAGTAAGAAGGTCTTGATCTCCAAGTGGAAGCAAGATTCTCCAAGTGGACTCAAGAACTGAAGTTTAACTGAAGAGGGAAAGGACACAAGGCAGCTTTAGGTCAGTCTCAAGCTGACTCATCCTTTCTCCAAATCTCCTATATATAGAGCTCTTCTATGAAATCTAAGGAGGCTGGAATTTTGTGCAAAGCAAGGAAGTGCTGTTGGTTTACAGTTAGAGCTATTGGGTGATTGCTTTTATAGAGGAGAAGAGGGGATTTTCTTGCTGCTGGGGAGGTGCTGCTGGATTGGAGCCATTGATGGTTGTAACCTTCTCAGAACCTTTTTACTTCTATCAATAAAGCTTTGAATGTTCTCCTATATACTTGTATTACATTGATGTATTGTTTTTACTTGTATATCTGATTCACTCTAATCCATGCATCAGTTATGAGTACATGTTTCTTGTAGTTTCCCTCTCTTGTTTTTGCAGGATCTTTGTGTAGCTGGGCCGGCAAAAGGAGCAAGGAGCTGGGAACAAGAGACAAAGAGAGAAGACAGGATCGACAAAAGCGAAAGACACCAGTTGGTCAATCTTTTCTTCCTTCTCTGTACTTTCATAAAGGAAAATATCAAAGCTTTACTTTCAGTTGTTGCTAAGGAACTATCACCCTTAGAGTAGGGATAGGGTCATTCCGAGTCGGATACTTTTCCCCACAACAAACTGGCGACTCCGCTGGGGATCGTATCCGTTTGATTTGTGTTTGTAGTATCTTTGCTATTCATTTCCTGAAGAAAAGAGTACCAAATCGAAAAGCTTTTGACTATATCAAAAGCGAAGTAGAGGGGCTGCTACTCTTGCTCATTTTCTGAGCAGATTCATGATTTGAAGAGCTGATCTACAAAAGACTCTTGTACTCTTTGTGATAGCTTTTCATCCTCTTGATCATCCCTTACCTTGTACTTGAACTATAGCTTTTTATTTCAGCAAAAACAGTGAATTTTTGAGCTTTTTATGACCCTGAAATCCTTGTAAACGCAACTCTCGTGTCTCAGTGCAGGCTGTCCAAAGGCAGTATGCATTTCAGCGCAGGTACTCCCTTCGGGAACTGCGCTAAGAGTCAGTTTGACAGACCAGAGCCTGCGCTGGACCAATTAGCCAGTGTCTTGCTGAGGTTTCCCACTGAGTCTTGGCCCTGTTTTCACTGTTATTTTGCTGCTGATTGCTTGTCATTTGTACTTGCTGTAAACCAACTTTCCTTGACATTATTCCGCCTCAGTTGTATGATGAAACTGTGATTGTTCTTTCAGTATTTCTTGTTTCAGTTACAGTTTCCCATTGTGAAAAGCAAACCAGTATAGCTGTGGCCTCTTACATCCTGAACTGTAAAAGTGTCTTTGTGATCTTAAGAGCTAGTTTTGTTACTGTTCATGGCTGTTTGAGTTTGTTTGTTTTTCATTTTGTGGTTTGAATCTATACATTTCCAGTGTCTAAACAAGTCGATCTTAAGGTGTCTTTTGATTTTGGACAAGCTTGTTTACTTTCACTTGAAATTAGATTCAAAGTTATACAACAGTTTCCTTTTTGTCTTACATCAACATTAAGGAAAAAGAAAAGAAATATCTGCATTGTGCATGTGCATTATTGACAGTTTGCATGTGATTTAGGAAAAAGTGCATTTAGTGTGTGTTCTATGATCTGTGAGAAAAGTTGATGTCTCTCTTTTCCCTCAGTAGATTAAGGTTTTCAAAGTTGAAAGATTGAAAAGTTTTGCTTCTCATCTTAGATTGCATTTAGGAAGTTGTATATATACATCTCGTGGTGATCCTTAAAGGCAAACTATTAAGCAAGATCAACATTAAAATAAATCCAATTTACATAACAACGCTTTGTAACATAACGCAAACATCTAGAGGTCTAGGTAGAGACGTGTTCCAGCGTCGTTAAACATAGTGACTGTCGATCTCTACGAAGGTGGGTGATTCCTCCTGAGAGTCGGTGGCACTAATACGGACTTGTGCTCCCACGTACCGTCGAGTATATATTGGGAGACCCCTATAGGCAATCATCCTTTATCCATAGGAAGCCGTGTCGACCGCCCTACTGATCGCGATGCAGTGAACACAGCATTCACGAAGATCGACCACCCGTACCGTAAAACGTATTCTGTGGTTTCGCGAAAAGTTTGGCACACCCTCTGCCTAGAACTCCAGAGCAGTTTCTTTTGGCCTTTTTCAAACTCTATAACTGAAAAAGTCCAACCGAGCATTTGTCACTTCGGGCTCGTTAATACATCGAAGGCGACTAGAGTCATCTTTAGCTTTTTCTCGACTCTTAAAACATGAAAAAGCAAGTTTGTGTCTAAAAGCGTCGTTAATAAAATTTATTTTAAGCGGAACAAAATCACCTGTTATTCCCACGTTGATCTTTCAGTTGAAAAGTATGGAGCCCACCAACCAAGGAGGCAACCTTGGCGGAAGTCCAAATCCCTTCTCCTCTTGGGGAGATGTTGGTGCGCCTCATATGGCGACATTGTCACTTCCAGGATTGACAATCGGCCTCCCTATATGGCTCTTTTCAACTAATGTAGTCCAGATCGCCACTAATCCTGAGCAGTCGAATCAACAGTCTGAACAGTCTAGAACTACCCACCAGCCTTCCACTTCTTACAATACTTCCTCTGATCCTTCATCTTCGCAAGGTAGAGCTGGCAAAAGTCAACCTCCCAAGGAGAAGAAGGAAAAGAAGAAGAAAGAAAAGAAGCAGAAGGAGCCTATGGCGAAGGCGACTGGGGGCAAGCAAAAGACAGCTGACAAAAACCCACACACTGCACCGACCGGGCCTAAATCGCCATGTGTCATTTGCAAAGGGGCCCACTTCCATCGTGATTGTCCTTGTATTCCCCGGATACTAAGGGACTGGTCCCCAAGGTTGCACAATCCGGTAGCATCAACCTCTGATAGTCATGTTGATTGCAGTCCGTCAACTAGCGAGAGTGAAGGACGAAGAGGGAGACCAAGATCACCCTGTGTATTGTGTGAAGGCAAGCATGCCATCCACAAATGTCCATTCTTAGATGAGGCAAAGAGAGTTTTGGAAGATCGTCCGGTTTCACCGTTACGACTTCCTCCTGGATACCAAAAACTCGCGCCTAATCCCTTGATAGTTGAAAATCCAGCTGACCCGCCCAAGTGGTCAGCTGAAGTGTCGGTCATTGAGAATGAACCCACTGAATCCAGACCAGACGAAAGTCTAAAGGTCGAAACGGCAGTTGACCCGATTCTTCCTTCAGAGGTTTCATCGTCCAATGACTCTGTCATTGAAGACCCATCTTCAAATGACGCCGTCGCCGAAGAGTCATCTTCATGCGACACCCTCACTGAAGAGAATAAGGATGACACCATCCAGGTTCTTTTCATTAGCACCGACTCTGATGAGCGTCAGGGCAATGCGCCCATTCCTTTATCGCAGGAAGGAACATCATCAGGGTCATACCCGGCCGTATATTCGGTCCCACCACCAAGCAACCTGGTTGTATCCTCTGATTGGGATCAACTAGGCAGACCCCGGTTACCAGCCAGTATACCATTCAGAATCATTGTCCAGATCTATAGAATGATTATGGCTAGTACTATCATTGATGAGGGGGCGTCTGTGAGTATCGTTTCCTCTGTTGCTTGGAAAGCACTGGGTTCCCCGGCGCTTTTACCTGAGTTAAGAAATCTCTCAGGTTTTGATAAAGGAACCAGTCGACCATTAGGAATCCTCCCCAATGTGCCTGTTACATTGAAAGGGAAGACCGTCAATTTGAACGTGATGGTCGTCCAGGGACCCTTGGATTATAACCTACTCCTTGGACGTGACTATATTTATTGCATGGGAGCGATAGTCTCCTCACTCTTTAGAGTAATGTGTTTTCCGCACGAAGGAAGGATGGTCAAGCTCGTAGACCAACTTTCGTTTCCGGGATCTCGCATCGCAAATAGTCAAATACCATTCCTAAATGGTCTGTTCACTCAAGATTCGCCTCCACCCCCAGTCCTACTTCCCGATGAGTGCGAGTGATTCGGAAAGAAAGACTGGAACCCAGGGGGCATGCACCCTGGTCTGCTTCGGGCAGAAGAAACCCCGAGTATAAGGTAGAATTTTCGCAGAAGAATAGACTAGTCCGTACCCCGTCCGGCGGTGGAAAGGAGGGTTGTTCGAGAATAAAATTCTTTTGTCAAAGTTATGTGAGCGAAGCGGTCGCTCCATTTGTCTAAAGAGGTGGGCTCTACTAAGGAGGGGGTCCATTTGTGACAGCAAGAAGTAACCATCTTTGGGGAAAAGCAAGCCTCACCCATTAAAACAAATGTTTTGAAGGATAAGTAGGGGCAGCCTCCAAAGAAGGAGACTCTGTTGTTGTGACAGAGGGTAACCATCTTTGAGTAACCCAATGATAGACATCGCCGAAGAAAGAGATTGATTTGCGGCAGCAAATAGAACCCTCTTCGGATAATAAGAAAGAGACAAGCCTCCCTCAATAATACCAATGTTTTGTCTTTGAGTAGTGTTCTTCTCTTGTCACAAATAGCTGTTCGTTAAAAGTTGGGCCGACGGGAAGACTGAGTACCGCGTAAGACCCCTTAAAATAACGAGAAGACTAGTATCGTTAACATTAGATTGGCAAGATGACAAGTAGCTGTGAACACCCAAAGAAAAGCAGAGGTAGGGGAGAGGAGGGGCAGCCTCGAAATTCTATCCTATGTCTGGGGGCATGCAAACTTTTGGAATGTGAGCGAGGGACGACTATTTTTTTTTTTTAAATTTTTAGGTCCTCCCTTTAAACCTGTAGGTCTAACCCTTTAAACTCGTAGGATTAGCCGATTCCGACCTTGCATGAAGAAAGTCTGTGGGGCAAAAGTAAAAACTTGCCAAAATTGGAGCATAGCTTCGTGAGATAAAGCTCCTTAAAAAATAGCTATCTCACAGGAGGCGTTCTTATTCTATGACTGGTATATCGAGCAGTTTTAGCACATAGTTCATGCTCGTTAAAAAATAAACGCAAGATCCGAGCAGTTTTAGCACATAGTTCATGCTCGTTAAAAAATAAACATAAGTTGTGAGCAATCTTCCCCTAGAGTTCAAGCTCATTTAGAAAAAATGAACCGGTAAATAACCTTTTGAGATCGTAAATTCATCAGCCATAAAAGCCTTGGTCGTGTTTGTGCACCGTCACCTCCACTTTTCATTTGGCAGATCATTCACCTCCATTTGTGTGTTTACCTCTTTTGAGAAACAGCTGCGAAGAGTGATTTCACCTAGCCATCCTTGTGACACTGCCGTGATTGGAAAATTCCAATTTGTACCTGGAATCTGCTGCTATCCCTGTTTATCACTCGTTCCTCAAAAGACGAGTCTTCTTTGAGCTCTTTTCACTGACTCGTAAAATATGAAAAGTTTGCCGAGTTTTGGCCTTCCAGCTCGTTAAACGACTGGAAGAGCTATCCCTCCTCTAAATTTTAATCTTTTTGGACCTGAGGGATTATTGCACAAAAAGATCGAGCGCTTGTTTTGTTCGGCTCGTTAAAGCAATCGAAAATTCATCCCTTCTGTATTGTTTTATACTTTTTCGGACTTAGGGGATTAGATGACGAAAAAGGAATTCTGGAGTTGACTTTCTGTACCTTTTCAGACTCTCTAAAAATGAAAAGGACCGAGTTATCCTTGTCGTTAGACTCGTTAAATTCATTAAATAGCGACAAACTTGTCTTTAGACGAGAACGAGTTTCCCTATCGCTAAGCTCGTTAAATCATAGCGATGGGCTTGCCCGAAGGGCAGGTTATAGAACAAGCATATGTTATCCTCCTCAAGCTTGACAAAAATAAAGAGGTACTGGTCAGAAATGACTAGGGAAAAATTGGGAGAACATCAAAGCCTAATGGTAGCAAGTCGCTCTTGAACATGACACTTTTCCTCCGTACCACATCGGGTTGGGTTGTTTCATTCACCAGTCTCATCACCATGGTCTTCGCCAAACCATCCACATTTGGGGTAATGCTACCGATCCATCGCATGAGTGTCGTTATATGTTCAAGAGAGGTCATTCTGAAAGTGTCAACCGTGTCCCATCCACTGCCATACATTATCCTTCATCCATTTATGATCGCCACCCTGAATCATATGTCACAGTTTGTTTTCACCTCCACTAAAAATCATTAGCTCCGTTCCGTGTCATTGATGTGGGATTCATTAAGGCCCTCCTTTGACGGATCGCTTCTTGTCGACTTCAGCTCATTATCCAGGAAGTTGATCTAGGAACAACCCCATCAGTACTTTGAAGCTTGCATGCCTCAATGGCAAGTTTCTCACTTCCGGCGACAGGTATACATCAATGGCCTTCGACCAGAAGATTTTGCGTGGCGTTCGACGCCAAGTCCTTTATTCACGCCACGTGAATTGTACTGCAGTACCTTGAGGGTCATTATCATTATCGGTGATTCCTCTCGCGCTTGTTAATGGTTTTCATCATTGACCGGTAATCAAGCGATGTCTTTCCATGTTCGACTTCAGCGAAATTCTCACATGGATCGACTTGTACTTAGAGTGAAGATCGAACGAGTTTGAAGACCCCAGATCTAGTTTCACCCATCCGGGCTGCGATATATATTCAGGAAATATAAAAGCATTTGTCATGTACATCATTGCAGCAGATGATCATCCTATTCAAAGGATGACAATTTCAGCAGAGAATTATCAGTCTACCATCAGACGATCGTCTGTTCTATGTACCAAAATGTATTTATAAAGCTGAGCATGGGAATGCCCGCCTCAGCTAGATCATGAAAACAGAATGAAAAATAATGTATTGTATTGTATTGTATTACAGGGCACCTCTCAGCACTTGAATGAACTTCGGACCCTCTAGGTAAAGCATTTCACCCGATAAACGGCCTCATACTTTAGGGGGCAACTGTTATAGACATTTTTGTGCCTCGCAGCATGGAGCATGAAATGTCAATAATTACAGGGATCCTCAGTCCCTAAACATGTTGTTCTTACCCCTAGAAGAACAAGGTCAGCAAACCACAGCACTTCCCATTAGTTCTCCACCTGAAAACACTCAAAAACAGGCTATTTTCGGATCATGTCAGCTGCTCCACTGAGCAACTGCGCTGAATGTCAACTGCTCCTCCTTGTACCTGCGCTGAAAGTCAACTCCAATGAAGGCTACCTGCGCTGGGCGAGATTGGCCAAGTGGCACAGTCATTCTGCAAGGTGTCAACTGCCCAGGAAGCTTCCAAACTGACACTTGGTTAAAGGAATTCGCCCTGTGATGAGTAAGAAGGTCTTGATCTCCAAGTGGAAGCAAGATTCTCCAAGTGGACTCAAGAACTGAAGTTTAACTAAAGAGGGAAAGGACACAAGGCAGCTTTAGGTCAGTCTCAAGCTGACTCATCCTTTCTCCAAATCTCCTATATATAGAGCTCTTCTATGAAATCTAAGGAGGCTGGAATTTTGTGCAAAGCAAGGAAGTGTTGTTGGTTTACAGTTAGAGCTATTGGGTGATTGCTTTTATAGAGGAGAAGAGGGGATTTTCTTGCTGCTGGGGAGGTGCTGCTGGATTGGAGCCATTGATGGTTGTAACCTTCTCAGAACCTTTTTACTTCTATCAATAAAGCTTTGAATGTTCTCCTATATACTTGTATTACATTGATGTATTGTTTTTACTTGTATATCTGATTCACTCTAATCCATGCATCAGTTATGAGTACATGTTTCTTGTAGTTTCCCTCTCTTGTTTTTGCAGGATCTTTGTGTAGCTGGGCCGGCAAAAGGAGCAAGGAGCTGCAAACAAGAGACAAAGAGAGAAGACAGGATCGACAAAAGCGAAAGACACCGGTTGGTCAATCTTTTCTTCCTTCTCTGTACTTTCATAAAGGAAAATATCAAAGCTTTACTTTCAGTTGTTGCTAAGGAACTATCACCCTTAGAGTAGGGATAAGGTCATTCCGAGTCGGATACTTTTCCCCACAACAACAAGAAGAACAAAGACAGGAGCAGCCTGTGCAGCAAGAGCAAACAGTGGAAGATCCAAAATACACTGAGCAACAGCCACAACAAACTATGCCTCCAAGGTAAGAAACATCAGCTGAAGCATCAATCCTCCAAACTCCAAAAAAAGGAGGATATAAGCAGGAAAAGAGACAGAGAGACTCCCCTTACATCATCCATAAATCAGGGAGAAAAGAGACAAAGATTGAATCCTCTTTCTGAAGAGGAAATGCCAATGGGACAGTCTTTGGGCATGGGCCCACCTAGCAGGTTAGCATCCGGAAGTTCCTTCCAACAGGAACAGGACAGAACAATGGGAGGAGAAGTCAGCTCCTCAAGCCAGTAGAGAGAAGGTGAACTGAGCATCAAACAACAGTTCATTGACATAAAGAGGAGGAATGAGCCAATAAAAATACAACTATATAATCACTTGTTGAAAATGGCTCCCACTAACCAGCAAAGACTGATGTCCGCTTATGATGTTAGAGAAGGCAAAATGATCATGAGTCACTTCATGCCAACTACATTGCAACCACAGTCACCTTCAGACTACTTGAGGACCAATCTTGAGGTCCTTGCCAAGGACATCCACCCAATGGACAAAATCGAATTGCATAAGCAAACAGGTGAGATGGTGTATGCCTCCTTGGCAGACAAGACATTGGACAACTATAGGCTAGAAAATAGCCTTAATAATACAGCTGCCCAACTTGAGTTCGAGAGAGCCTCCACCCAAGCAAAGGAAAACAGAATAAGGTCCTTAGAAGATATAATCATAGAGATTGGGCATGATCCCAAGGACATTAAGGGCATTCAAGAAATATTGAAATTGAGGGATACAGACATGGCAGCTTTGAGGAGAAAGATCAAAATCCCAGCCTCAATTCACCCTCAAACAGATGAAGTAGCCCAGCAAAGGCATGATCAAGATGCCACAACTTTGTTGGTGTCTCTATATAAGCAGCTAATCCAGACTCAAGAAAAGCTGGGAGAATCAGAGGCTGCACAGGCAGCATTACAGGCAACTTTGAAGCAAAAAGAAGAAGGTCAGACCTCCCAGCCTCCTCCTGAAATAATTAACCTTGAGGAAGCTGCTCCAACTACTGTTCCCCCTCCTCAACAAACGGAACAGGCAGCACCATCCACCTCAGCACCACCACCAACAACAGAGCAGGCCCCAAGCCTGGACATGCAAAAGCTGAGAAATGAAATTCAGGCCTTGGAAGCACAAATGACAGAATTAAATGAGGCCAGGGAGAAATTAGCCAAGGTAAATGAAAGATATGACAAATCCAAGGAGACTGTGGCAGAAAAGGGCAGGGAAATAAAAGCCCTTAAAGACAGGATAAAGGAGCTAGAGAATGAGCTCCAACTGGATAAAGTAGTGGCTGAGATCAAGACAGTGCTATGGGCCAATATTGGCCAGTCTATCACTGACCAATGGCAGTACATTGAGACAATTCATGAGCAGTTAGAGCTCATTGCAAAAGCACAGAAGGAAATTCAGAGATCAAGGGCTTCTCTAAGCAATATGCCTGAAGTTGCCACCAGGATGATCAATGTGCTCAATAATAGAACAAGTGCTTAGTTAGCAACTATGGGAATTTCTAACAGGACTGAGACTATTCAGTTAATAAAGAGGGTCCTAACACTAAGAAGCCTCGTGCAGACACTAGAGAGAAGGACCCAAGACATGCAGACCGAGGTAAACAGATTTATGGACAAATTTGTGGTATTACAGAACAGAGGTCTCCCTGGCTTACTGAACTGCGCAGGAAGACTATTTATACATGAGAAGTATGCCAAGAGGGTGAATACATTCGCCACAATTCAGATCACTGAAAGGCCCAGCACATCAGAAGAAACAGGGCCAGCTACAGGACAAAGTTTCTACAACAGGGTAGAGAATCTATTCTTTATAATGAATGAAATTAAACACCTGTTTGAAGTGCCTCCCAATTTTTATAAATACACAGAGGCAGATGAGACTATGGATGCAATTCTTAGGCATCAACTGCCCACACAGGAATGGTGGACAAAGGCAATATAGATGATCTTATAGATCAGGGAAGCCATTCTTCAAGTTTTTTTCATCAAAAATACAAGTTGGCACGCACAGGAAAAGTTAATAAAATCAGCATGCATAACAGGTGAAGGCTGAGCCAACTCAGTAGAGCTTTTAGCCAGCAAATCAAGATGGACAGCTACAGGTGACAGGGCCGAGAAGTTATAGCAGAGCAGCCACAAAAGCGCATTTTCCAGCATTAATGCAGATCATTCCAACCGACTCGGTGGCCTCCAAAGGCCAAAATATCTTCTAACAGACTTAAAGATGATTTATGTTGTATTAAAAGTAGTAATAACTTCTTATCTACTGTTCTGTGCAAAGTTGGTGAAACATTTATTTCTCAGATGACTCAATGCCTTAGATATTTTGTATTGTTGTTTGTATATATTGGCCCCTCGCACAAGCTTGCAGGGGTTGTTGTTGATTTCTTTTGAAGAAATTTCTTATGCTGTAATCTTTTCAGAGTTTAATAAAGGAAGTGATGGAATTTCTCAAGTTCTGAGTTATTTGAATGTGTTCGTGGTGTTTGTTAAAGGTTGCAGGATCCCTGTGTATCTCACAATACAATAAGTTTTCTGTAAACTCTCTTCGTTATGTGTTTCAATCTTTTACAATCCATATATGTTTCTAAGTTCTAAGTATTTAGCAGCAAAGAAAAAGAATAGCCTTCAGGATTTATTCATGGAATACCCTGAGCTCAATCTATGTTGTTAATGAATGTGTTCCTCAGTTATAATCTTGATAATTGTAATTCTTAATTGCTACACTTTCAGAAAATATCTTTCACAGTGACCCTTGTTTCAGGAATTCAAGTTTGCTCCTGAGCAATATACTTCACTTTCACACCACCAGCTTAGTGGAGAATTCTTGATTGCTCTCCATTGGCTAAACATACATCATCACTTTAGCTTTGAATTTGTTTGTTGGGATACCCAATAGGCCCTGCAATCCGAACATTCTCACTGAAGCATTTCAAACATTTCACAGCTCTAGACTCCATTGCCCAATGAATTACAACTGTCTAAACACTACACCTTAAGCATTGAAAGACATCCTTCAACCAAAACATAAACAAAACCTGAGCATAATAGCTAGCCTAAAATACTATCAATACAGAGATATATCATAAAGAGAGAGCCCTCTCTGATCGCAGTTTGGCTAGAAACTGCAATCCAAAGATTGGTTAGTGGTTACCCCGGCTGTATTCCCTTGGGAGTCAAAGGGAACAACCTGGGTGTTAACAACCTCAACGAAATGGTGTAGAGAAAAGGAATAATAATACCATTATGGAAATGGTAAGGAGTATGTTGAAGGAAAAGCATTTTCCAAACAATTATTGGGCTGAAGTTGTCACTTGTGCAGCATATATCTTGAATAGATGTCCAACCAAAAGCATCTAGAACATGGTTCCTAAAGAGGCATGGAGTGAAAGAAAGCATAGTGTTACTCACATGAGAGTCTTTGGATGTATGGCATATGCACATGTCCTTGATGAATTGACGAAGAAGTTGGACAACAAGGGGGAGAAATATATATTCGTTGGGTATAGTGATGAATCCAAGGCATACAAACTCTACAATCCATTAACCAAGAAGGTCATAATTAGTAGAGATGTGAAATTCATAGAAGAGTAAGCATGGGATAGTAGTTTAGAGAAGACATTCAATGTCAAAGCATTTATACCACATGAGGAAAAATAGGAATTGATAGTAGCAAGTAATTCATCAACAGTGACTCCCTCCACACCTATTCAAGCGCAACAAAGTAGGTAGCAAGTAACACCATCAACAAATAATCGGGCAGCATCGTGCAGTCAAGCAAGTGTTTCTCCAAGCACACCGCAAAGCACAACACCAAGTGACATGTCAAGCCCATCTTTAGCAAGCACAAGAAGACCAAAAATAAAAAATTTAAATTAAATTTATGAGCAAGATGAAGTTGATAGCAACATTTGTCTGAATTCCTTAGTTGCATTATTTTTTCATGTAGATGGCTCAATCCATTTTGAAGATGCAGTCAAAAAAGAAAAAAGGGTTGCAGCAATAGAGGAAGAAATAGAGAAGAATGACACATGGGAGATAGTGAACCTTCCGCAAGGAAAGGAAGTCATTGGAGTGAAGTGGGTCTATAAGACCAAGAGTAATGTCCACGGTAAGATTGAAAGGAACAAATAAATGCTAGTTGTCAAATGATATAAGCAGCAACATGGAAGATATTATGTAGAGACGTTTGCGCGAGTCGCAAGGATGGAGACAGTGCATACAGTTGTGGTGATTTCCATGCAACATAAATGGAAAGTGTATCAAATGGATGTAAAATCAATGTTCTTGAATGGAGTGCTAAAAGAGGAATTGTATGTTGTGCAACTGCCTGGTTATGAGGTAGAAGGAAAAGAAGACAAAGTGTATCGGTTGAGGAAAGCTCTTTATGGGCTGAAGCAAGCACCATGTGCATGTTACTGCAGGATAGATTCCTACTTGTTGGACAATGGTTTCGACAAATGTGATGGAGAGACTACCCTCTACATCAAAGAGAGTAATAGTAAGATTCTTATTGTCATCGTATATGTAGATGATTTGATTTTTATGGGCAATGATGATTTCCTCATCTATGATTTCAAAGGAGTCATGAAGATTGAATTTGAAATGACTAACTTGTGGTTGTTAAGATATTTTTTGGGCATAGAAATAAAGCAAACAGAAAATGTCATTTTCTGATCTTTCTCAGATAATGCGAGAGAAATTTGTAGTAGATCATCTTCCCATAGTTATTTTCCACTTCGCAGATGCCATAGTCATTTGTAAGAGTCATAGAGACAACAATCATGAATTGAAGTGGGGCATAGAGATGAAGAGAGTATGAGAAAATTCTTTGATATACACCAACCCTATGTAATATTCGTGAGAATCCTATGTAAAATAATTGGAGGACTACATAGAAGGAAAGTTACCGAATATATATGAAGTAAATGTGCAAAAATGTGGGATGAATTCCATAGAAAGGCATGGAAAATAGATATGTTTTGGTCTTTGGTTGACTTGATTCAGTTCGTAGTCTTCCACTATGACAAAACACTATCCATACCAATTCTAGCCTGAGATGAATCCATGAGGTGTGAAAGAAGTAAGGGAAATTAGTAAAATCAGTCAATACTATGGATCAAGTAATCCGAAATAGTTGCATGATGTGCAATATAGAGATGAAGGAAGTGCGGGGAAGTTTTTAGATATACATCAACCTATGTAAAGTGCGTGAGAAGTTAATGTGAAATTATTGGTGGACTACAAAAAATAAAATTGGGGCAAGATATGAAGAGAGTGATGACAAATGTGTGATATGAATTTAATAAAAAGAGATGCTCCGTGGCCTATTATCTCAAATTCTTCTCTCTATCAAATTATTTTACCAAGAAATTCTCTAGATATGTATCATATGAATTAAAAAGTAGTGTGGGAAAAAGAGGTGGTTAATAATATTGTGATTTGAAATTTTCCTTTTACAATCAATTTTTTTGTGGGTTAATAATCAGACACTCGATATGAGAAGTAAAAAGTAAAAAAATGAAAAGGAATGTTTAGAGTTTTATTTCATCAATAAATTAAAATATACATATATACATACACACACACACAGATATATATATATATATATATATATATATATATATATATATATATATATATATATATATATATATATATATATATATATATATATTTCTCATGGAATTATTATGGGTTGATATCATGGGTTAATATCATAAATTATGGAAAAAAATGATGAGGGATTCTTGGAGCTCTGCAACCCTAATGACCTTGCGGCCATGAGGTAGGTGTCTAGTCAATTTAACGTCTTAAATTGCTCTACATAAATTATCAATCCAGGTATCGTAAACTGATGAAGTGTGGTGCACCATATGTGCTTAGTTAACCTTTTCTTACTTCGTTGTTTTATAGTTTATGTTGTTTTTGCGGTTTTGTTCTTGTTGGTTTCCTTAAGTGTCTTATGCAAATGGAAATCCTATTCTAAGGTCTTAAGAATACTTTTAAAGGACAAGTATGGATTTCAAGACAAGGCCTATGTCCCTAATGGTAACTTCCAAAACTTAGTACTTCGAAAGATCTTAAACAAAAGTGTAAATATGCAGCTACTTAAACAAAAGTGTAAATGTGCAGCTGCTTCAATCAAAATAGAATGCAACAACCAAACAATGAGCTAGTGACTATGAGACCCAGTATCCTTGCTGCTGTATAACAAAAGAAAGTAAAAACTGAACTTAAAGCAACTCAAAGACTGAAAGCAAAGCAACTAATTCATCGCACTACTTCAACTCTTCTGATCCTTTACCCTTCAGCTCAATCTACCTTATGGGAAGAAATCATGAACAAGTTAAGCAATATGATATCTAAATTGTAAGAAATTAAATTACATAAAGGAAACTAATCACACTACTTCAACTCTTCTGATCCTTTACCCTTCAGCTCAATATACCTTATGGGAAGCAATCATGAACAAGTTAAGCAATATGATATCTAAATTGCAAGAAATTAAATTTCATAAAGGAAACTAATCACACTACTTCAACTCTTCTAATCCTTTACCCTTCAGCTCAATCTACCTTATGGGAAGCAATCATGAACAAGTTAAGCAATATGATATCTAAATTGCAAGAAAGTAAATGAGCAAAACAAAACTGAAAGAAATAACAATGCTGGAATTAGAACTCAGAAAATAAATCAGCAGGAGGACAAGATGATTCTATCATGTCATTAGTCATTAAAAGGCTATGTGCATCACTAATCTACAATCAACCAGTTGAACACACTTGCATGAATTAAAATTGCATGAATGAAAAATCTAATCTATCAAACTTGAAAGCAATCAAATGACATAATGAAATCAAAGAAAAATTTACAAAATGAAATCTACTCTACCTTACATTCTAATGTGCTCCATGACATCTACTTCACATCTCCTTCCATGTTGAGAACATCAAAACTTTATTCAAATTCTTCAAAAGTACAAAGTACAACAAAGTTCTCTAAAGCTTTCAAAAGCCATCAAGGAAGAACTACAAACTCCAAGCTAAAAAATTAACAAGCTTAAGCTAAATAGACTAACAAATGAAGGAGAGATATCTCCTATTTATACAAAAATATGAGAAGCCATCTCATTAATGAGAGTCCATGAATCTCTCCCTCTACCTCTAGAGTCCTAATCAAAATAGGAACTGATAAGACACATGCCTTCTCAGAGTTACAATACAATTAGGAGATGTGACACATATCCTCATGATCCCATGATTCTTTCCAACCAAATTCGAATTTGGCCTTAGAGTGCCACATAAGGGTCTTCTAGAAGTCTCCTTTCAACCTACACATGTCAACAACCTCAACCCATTTGTTAGGTATAAGCATATGCACATTATTTTCTAATTTTTAACCACAAATTCACTTAAAAGACTTAGAATTAATAAAGATTGGAAAAACATAAATGTGGCCCAATGATAATGAAAGTGGGATGAATGTAGTGACATAGTAGTGAAATGGAGGTGATATAATGGACATAATAGTGAAAGTGTAATGGAAATGAATGAAATTTTCAAGACTCAACAGTAGGCGGCGTAGAACACCTCGAAAACAAGTGGATCGGTACAGACAGAAGTGGACAGGCGGCTCAAAAATGGCAGAGGAAATTAGGAGGGGAGAGATCCCCTGCTATAGAGATGCAACAGTGGGAGAAGGAACGAGAAAAAGCAAAGCGGAGGCTAAAGAAAGGACATCGAGACCAGTCCTGGGAGCTCGCTAGCAAGCATGAAGTAAAAGAAAATGTCTACCCTGTGCAGCAGAGAAACCGAGGTTTGTTATTCCAATGAACAAACTAGAAAGGTACAAAAGTTATATGAAAGACCATGGAATGATCTTCAAGTTCATTGGAGTTTGGACCTTAGAGAAAGAACTGACAGGATGGATTCAACAGAAATGGTAGCCACGCAGCCACATTGAACTAAAGCTAGGCGCACGAGAATTCTTTACAGTAATCTTCTCAAACCCACAAGACAAAGAAAAAGTTTTTGAAAATGGCCCATATTTCCATAACAATGTAGGTTTATTTATGAGATATTGGGAGGAATACTATAATCTGGATAAAGAAAAATTCTTAGCAGCACCTGTATGGGTTAGACTGTTTGGTCTACCTATGGATTTTTGGGACCCAGAGATACTTGAAGGAAAAGGGAATACCATATTTAGCTTTGTAAGGATAGCAAAATCAACTAAAAAAGGAAGATATACCTTGTATGCAAGAATATGTGTTTATATGAACCTTGCAAACCCTATACCAGGTGCAGTTGTGTTGCACAAAAAATTGTCACCTTGACATTATGCAATCTGTGTCAGTCCATTACCATTCATACTTTCGTCATTTGCAAGTCTTAAGCCTTAGTTCTTCATATCAGGCCTTGAAAATGAGAGAAAGCCCTCAAAAGTTTCTAAAATTATGGTTCCACACTTTCTCTCAGCATTACCTGCAGTCCCGCACCTAATGGTCATGTCTCCTGCATACCTGACCGCTCTGTCTCTATGTTATGGGTGCAGACCTGTGTAAAAGTTAAAAAGGTGCAAGTATATTCTTAAAAACTCACTTTGAGTCATTTTTAGAAGCTTCTGGAAGGAATCTTGAGGTGGAAAGTTCATTCCTTTAAGGTTCATGCATTTCATACCTTAAGGAGCCAACCCGTTGATGTGAGGAGCTTATCCCTTTGAAGGAGGACTCTATCCCTTCATAGGTGGACCTGTAGCCTCCTTCCTTTGCACTATAAAATCAAGCATTGGGCTGGTTACGGGGAGGTTGAAAAGATGAATATTTTTGAGGTGAAATGCTGTTGGAACTTAGTCTTCTTAATTGAGCTTTTATGAGGAGAGATTACATATCTCTTTGATCTCATTTGGAAGAGTGTAAGCTTGTCAAAGTAAGGCGAATCCTATTTCGGATGCTGGGAAGAGCTTGTTCAACATCAAGGCTGAAAAGGTTGTAAGGTTCTTCTACTTCAAAGTTAATACAAATAAGTTTGTTTTTCTCAATAAGCTATTGTGTTATGGTTTATTTTATGGATTCCTTTATCACCATAATGGACATTATTTATGATATTAGCTATGCAGGTGCTCTTTGATGTTTGCTTGTTTGTGATTGTAGGTTCTCAAAAGGAAACTCTTTTGAACGGTTAAAGGATGGTTGCCACAAACTAGCTTTGGACTTAAGGTAGGGTCTAAAACACCTCTATAGTTTTTATTTATGAATCGCATATGTTTAGAGAAAAATAGATTTGTTTGTCCTACATGTTGCTAGACTATCTTCTGATACTAGGGAGATCGGTCTTGTCTACAAGATCGATTTATCCGGCCAACAAATTGGCGACTCCACTAGGGAACTGAATTTGGTTTTTGATTTTCCTTTTTCTTTGACTTGAGAAACTTGTTCTCATTTATGGTTTTTTCTTGATGTGTGCTGGATTGGGTATTTTTTAGAATCTGGATTATTTTTTGTTTTTTACGAAGTTTTCAGGGGACCGCACTTTCTATTTACAGATAGTGCAGGCATCTACACACTTCTCCTTTATACACAGAGCGGTACCGCATCTGGTTCTTCTAGAAGCCTGTGGTCCCTATGAAATTAAAAAAAAAAAAAACACTTGAAATTTTTACTTCCAGTTAAGTTTAGGTTTTATTTACAACTTTTAGTGTCTACCTAGATCTACATGTGTTCAGTCAAAAATCTCTTGTGAGTAAGTTCTAATGGTATTTTTTTTAGATGATTTTCTAGAAGTTTTACATGCCTGGAGTGATTTTCACTTGGTCTCTGTAGTGACTCAAAGATCAGAAGCCTAAGAAACCTTAGATCACCCTGGTTTCTTTTTTCTTCTTGACGAGTCTGACTGGTTTGTGAAATCTATCCTTGGTGAGAAATATATTTCGTTTTCTCTTTGCAAATCTTTGAAAAAACTTGGTTATAAGCTTTGAATTTCATTTTTATAAAAGAAAACATATTTGGATGTTTTTGATTGATTTTTTATTCTAAACGAATGAATCCTTAGTTTACTGAACAACTAAGTAAAATGTCCTCAAAAAGAATTGAAGCTTTTATTCAATTAGGTTTTTAGAAGTTTTTAAATCTCAAGATTAGATTTTGTAGTTTTGAGTGCTTTCTAGAACTTATAGGATCTCTTTTGAAAGAAATTGTTTTTGTAGTTTCATGTTTTGAAATGGAAAGGGATTTATTGTGAGCATAATTAGTAGTATCGTTTTGAGTTTTTATTGAAAAATACAAAAAGATTTTCTTTTCGTTTACATGTTGAAAGAAAGATTTGTTTCTCAAAGAATTGCATTCTCTAACTCTTTCTTTTAGCTAGAAATTCATTGAAAGAAAAACAAATTGTTTATCATTTTAGGTGCATTTTTTTAGTGTTTTTGGAGTCGAGTCTTCACACCATCAAAGTTTCATTTCCATACCTATTGAATTAAGAACAACCCATAAAAGTAACGCTTAATTTAAATTGATCTAGTAATATTTTTATTTCTAGGGCTCTTATCACCAATATAGCTTAGGCTAGTATCTTGGAGTAGGGAGTAATTAACTCTCCAAGATAGTTAAAACAAAAAAGTAGCTATATCTTGTGGTAGGAAATAAATCCAATTGTAAATGATACATTATGGGAAGACCCTCTTAAAGGAGTCAATCACGAGATCATGTCTGAACCTTTGAGATAATCAAGTTTGTTTCATTTGGAAAGATAGAATATTTGCGCGTATTATAAACAGTAAACCTCAGATTAACCATTGTCGACGAGCCTGGGGTCACTTATTGGTAAGCCTTGCATTGATCATGTTGAGGAGCCTTCAAGGGGATTGAGCTTTGTTATTCTACCCTTGCGTGTAGATCGGATCATAGACTGTTCCCCCAATTGTATTTGTTGTTGTTGGTAACCTTAATGTCCATAAACTTAAGATAAATTCCTAAGGTGACGATGAAGCACGGATCTCACTGTACCTGGAGCAGACGTCGACTAGAATCACTTGGACTCTCTGGGGGATTCTCTTCACTCGAGATGGTTTTGTGAAGAAACTTGTGCTAGTACCTTTCATTAGGCAGGTTGTTAGGGTAACTGCTCCAACCACCCTTTTTGTATTAAAATTCTACGACGTTGGATTTCATCACCAACTAGTGTTTTGAGTATGGGAAGTTATTGTTTGTGTGTGGTTTGAACTCTTAGATTTTTTAGGCGTGTGATTCAATTGTTTGTTTCTTTAGAGACTTTAGGTGGATTTATTGAAATTTATCTTTCTTTGCGTGTGAGTAATTAAATATTTAATCATGCTCGAATTACCGAGACAATCTCGTAGGCTTCGGGGGCAACCTCCTGAGTATTCACTGAGCCAACTTGAAGGGATACGAGCTCTTGTATCACCTAGTGACAGTAGAGTTGGGTCACTAGAAGCTGAAGAGTCATCCTTATTTGTTCATCCTGACTATCAAGTACAGACAACGGAGTATGTTTCTGAGCCCATTTCACTTTCTAACGTTATTGGTAGTATTTCTCCTACCAGTGGATTAGATGAAGAACGTCAAATTTCTTAGCCTGAAACTGAAACTACTCCTACTCCATCTTTAGGATTTGCTTCTCCAACTTCTAGTGGTCCTGGTTCACCCAAGGTAGGAAATATCATTACCCAAAATCTTCCTTCTGGCCTCATTTCTATTGAAGAACTTGTTAGTCCAGACGAAGACATAATTCTTCCTGAAAATCAACCAAATTTAGAACTTAGGGAGCATGAATCAATTTTCTACAGTCCTTTTAGAGGTGACGCTTGGTACATATCATTGACAAATTTTTTAGAAAATCCAGGACTTAGTTTTTCAACACCCAGAGGTTATTATCCTCCATTGAATAGGTCGAGATAGTCATCTATGTTTTCTCAAACACTGGAAACTTTTTTATATGGCAGTCCTTTTGTTCCTTCGGGGTACCAGTCACTCACTAGTACTTTTTCAGGAGAATCTCCTCAACCCATCGGACATGAGATATCAACTAGTAATAATGGAACTCAACTGTTGAGTGCAAAAGAAATTCTTATGATGTTTGGTAGTATTCCAAATCCAAAACCTCAAGGTAATCAGTTACCACCTGGGGGGCAACCCTAAGGTAGTCAATTACCACCTAGAAGGCAACCTCAAGTTAGTCAGTTACTGCTTGGGGGGCAACCTCAAGGTAATCAATTATTGCCTAGAGGGCAACCTAAAGGTACTTAGTTACCACCTAGGGGGCAACCTCAAGGACAGTACATACCTTCGGGACAGTACATACCTCAAAGTCAACCCCAGATTCAGTACATGCCTCAAAGTCAACCCGAGTTTCAATATATACCTCTAGGTCAACCCTAGTTTTAGTACACGCCTCAGGGTTATCAACCTCAAGTTCAGTACCGAACTCAAGGTTTCCAACCACCTTTTGGTCAACCATTTGTACAAGGAGCTGGAAATGTGCCGCTTAATTATCAGCCCTACGCTCAACCTGGTTATGGTCCTCCATATGCACAACCTTTTATGGGTCCATACCCTGAAATGAATATGATGTGGGATCCATCTCAAATTCAACAGACCATGCAACCTAATGTGTAGTTATCAAGTCAACCTGGACAAACTATGGTTGCTAGTCCAACCTTGCAACTTGTCTAGCCTACTGTTCAAACTTCTGCACCTGGTTCAGTTGAGCAGTCTCGGCCTAGTTCACCTCGGACTCCGCCTCAAACTACTACTACAACTATTGTAGTTTCTGTTCAATCCACACTTGTTTCTGGAGTATCGATACCTCTGATTTCTACTATTCCTATATCAGTGCAAACTCCTCAAGCCTCTTCACCATAGTCAGGACCTACAATTCAGACTTTGGTCCAGATGCCTGTAGGACAAGCTGGTCCAAGTATGATTGTCACAAGTCAATCGCAATTCACTTATCAACCATACCAAGGACAGTATCAATTTGGTCCTACTGTACAAAACCCAGTCTATCAGTATCAACCGTACCCTGGCTACACTCATCAACAACCTTAACAACCCCAATTCGGTCTGGTTAATCCTAGTTTCCCAGGAGGTTATAATATTCCTAATGCAAATCCAATTCCAGGTTATCCTAGATATCCTCCTCCTATGGATGGTCTTGTTACCCAAGGTTTTCGCGACCCTAACCATCAGTTACCATTTATTGCAACTTTGGATTTACCTGATTTGTCGCGCCTTACGAACGATCCGATTTACTATCTTCCATATTGGCCGCCAATGCCTAATAAGTTGCCTAGTGATATCTCGAAGTTCAAGGGTAGGTCAGGAGAACATCTGTCAAATCATGTGATGACTTATCACCTCTGGTGTGCATCTAATTCCATTATTGATGATTCAATTCGCTTACATCTTTTTCAATGAACTCTAATTGGTCTTGATGCCAAATGGTACATTGAGTTACCATGAGGCTATTTTTATAATTTTAGTCAGTTAGCCACTTCTTTTTTAACTCATTTTTAGTTGCTTGTCAGATACGACAATGGCACTGAATTGTTAACTTCATTAAAAAATCGATGTCCACATATATTTCTGATCATCTTCATGAATGGCAACGTAGATGGTGTTTGGTGAAAGTTTTCATTCTGGATCAAATTTTAGCGGAATGGTTTGTAAAATCCTTGTTACCTAAAATCACTAAAGATGTAGCTAAGGTAGGAGTTGTTACTGAAGAGCAAGTAATTTCTCAGGCTTAGTACTTTGACCTCGTCTATACATAGTCAGGTACTTTACATGAAAAAATCCCCAATCTTTCAAACCATGGACAAATAACTGCAGCTCCTTCAGGGTCTCATGCCGTTGATGGTATGATTGGTTCAGTTAGTACTAAAAGCAAGAAGAAATCCTCAAAGAATTCTTCTCATATTATAACTTTACCAAATTCCCCGACAGGAGACTCTTTCACTAAAATTCCTACCAATATCCATGCTATAGAATCATCTATGGCCAAAACAAATTCCGGTAGCAAAAAGAAGGGGAAGAAGAAAAACAAACAAAACTCAAAAGAGAAAACAGATAAAAATGAATCTACTGATGAGAAACCTAAACCTCACTATTGTTGTCTCATTTGTGATGAGGATCATTTTACTAAAGACTGCCCACATTGAGTAGAGGTTTAGAAAATCGTCAAAGGTTCTCAAACGCCTACTATCTTGAAGGATCCTTTTCCTAATCAAGATAGTAAGATGATTGGTTCTTCCTAAAATGCCTCAGAAGACCCATTATGATGATGTCTCATGTCAGGATTGCGACGCGATCGCAAGATTATGGTAGTGAAAATCCTTTTGGTGGTAAAGAAGCAAAATATTGTAATTCAAACCCATCAACTTCAACTCCTCTTGGTTCTGATCCGCTACAGATCGAAACCTAACCCTAACTTAGTAGTCAAACTGCCTGCTAAAGGTATACTTTGGAAATCAGCTTTCAATCCACATGCGAGAGCTGCTTAGAATTATAATTGTTGAAGATTTAGATATTTCCCCTTCAGCAATGTCGGCTTTGGTAGTGTTGCAATCATGCCCAGCACAACATAAATTACTATTGTCTACTATAGGAGTTGTTGATATTTAGGATTCGAACCTAATAATCTTTGATTTAGAGAATAGTACACCCCACCTACGTCATCAAATGGCTATCCAGATTCAAGTGTTAGTCAAAAACAGACCTTGCTTTCAAACTGTGATTGATGAGGGAGCTTCTACATGTATTATGTCGATCCAGTTTCGAGATTGCTTGGTTCTCCTAGACTCAATCAGTCTCCAATGGTTCTAAAGGCTTTTGATGGTTGAGGGTTCCATCATTTTGGCATTTTGTAGGATTTACCTATAGGGGTCGAAGGCAAAACTGTAAATCTAAATGTGGAAGTGGTTGATGCCCCTCTAGATTACAACCTTCTCTTGGGTCGTAGTTGGTCTTATGCTATGACTGGTATTGTTTCATCAGTCTTTCGGCTTATCAAGTTTCCTCATAACGAAAAGATCATTACGATAGACCAGCTGACTTATTTTTGGATTCATTTGGTAACGCGATGCCTTTAAGTCCCTTTGAAATTGCATAGCAGGCTATACAGTCGTTTTCTGACTCTTGTTCAACCATTACTGATCCAATGAATGTGGTCCATGGGGAATCACTTTCGATATCAACCTTAGCTTCAACAACATTTTTTGATCCTGTTCATATTGATGAGCAGATTCATGAACTTTTGTCTGTTGATGAATTACCATGGGAAGATCTTCATCATTGCTCTTTGTTTTTACCTGAGCTTGATCATTTTGAAAATGATTTTTCATCTATTTTTACTACTGACTATGTCAAAGAACCACAGAATCCATTTCAACATCCTGATTTTGAGTTAAATTTGGGAAATATTTCTCGAACAGTTCCTATTGACATTTTAGTTAAACCCGGAATTATTGAAAACATTCATATAGGTGCTTCCTATATGGACGATGAAATCCAATCCTATAAAACCTTATTTCAAGAATTTTGCGATGTGTTTGCCTGGTCATATGAAGAAATTCCAGGAATTGATCCATCAATTGTTGTCCATGAAGTTAAAACGTACCCGGATGCTAAACCTATCCGGCAATGTTTGCGTCAGATACATCTGAGAAAAGTCGCTGCTATTAAAGCTGAAGTTGAAAAATTACTTTGTGCAGGTTTCATTTATCCAGTTCCTTTAACATATTGGGTATCAAATATTTTTCCTGTTAACAAAAAGCAAGGAATGATAACAATATGCATCGACTATAGGGATATTAATCAAGCTTGTCCTAAGGACAATTATCCAACCCCCTATATCAATCAAATTATTGATGATTGTGACAGAAGTGAAATGTTCTCCTTTATGGATGGTTTTTCCGGTTACAATCAAATCCACATACTCCCTGCTAATCAACCTAAAACAACTTTCATTTGTCCATGGGGGACATTTTCTTATTGCAAATTACCTTTTGTATTGAAGAACACTGGAGAAACTTTTCAAAGGGCTATGTCTTACGCATTTCATGACATCAAGCACATTGTGCAGCCTTATCTCAATGATTTACCTGCCCATTCATTACGTAGAGCCGATCATCTCACTCATTTATGAACTATCTTTAAGAGATATAGGCATTATCAAATTAGGTTGAATCCACACAAATGTGTATTCTGTGTAGAAATGAGTCATTTACTGGGATTTCTCATTTCAAAAGTTGGCATTCATGTCGATCCCTCGAAGGTTGAAGCTATCGTCAAATTACCTCCTCCTTTGACTCTTTGCCAACTCCAAAGTTTGCAAGGGAAAGCAAACTTTTTACGTTGTTTCATTCCTAACTACACCGAGAAAACGAAAGGTTTTACCAAGTTGTTGAAATAGAATACTCCATTCTTTTTAGATGAGATTGCTGACAAATCTTTTGATGCACTAAAACACACGTTAACCCATGCGCCATTACTGCATCCTCGCAATTACAACAAGGATTACTTTTTATACCTCGTTGCTTCTCATTCCACCATTGGGATGGTTTTAGTTTAGGAAGATGAATTCAACAATGAACATGTGATTTACTATCTTAGTCGAACTTTGCATCCAATTGAGATTAAATATTCACATGTGGAGAAATTAGCCTTAGCAACTGTTCAAGCTATCCAAATATTTCATCACTACATCTTATTATGCAAAACCACGGTAATTTCTAACTGTAACCTTATGATGTATATCTTGACCAAAAAATTGCTAGGGTGCAAGTATTCCAAATGGATTGTTATCCTGCAGGAATTTGATTTGGAATTTGAAAAATCCAAAGGAAAGAAATAATTGGTTTTTGTAGAACTGATGTGCAATTTCTCACATACTGATATTGAAACTGTGGAGGAAGAGCCCGTTGCGGACGAATCCATGTTTCTTATCAGTACTCTTGATCCATGGTATGGAGATATTATTGTTTATCTCCAAAACCAATCTTTTTGGCTTGAAATCTCACGATCTCAGCGACAGAAAATATGTTTCGAATCCCAACAATACAATATTATTGGTGATACACTCTATCATCGTGGGGCGGATTATATTTTCTAACGTTGTCTAACTCATGAAGAAGCATAAAAGGTTCTGAATGACTGTCACTCTGGAGCATGTGGCGGTCATATGTCTAGGTATGCCACAGCCCAAAAGATATTGCACACTGGTTAATTCTGGCCATCCTTATTAAAAGATTGTATCTATGAAGTCTAGAATTGCCACAACTGTTAAATTTTATCATAAGATGCGTGCTCCACCCGCTCCTCTCGACCATATAATTGTTGTCGGTACTTGCGCAAAGTGGGGTATCAAATTTATTGCATATAACCCTCACTCAACCGAGGAGCATGCATATATCATCCTAGCGGTATATTATTTTACTAAGTGGGTTGAGGTGATGCCTACATTTTCGGCAGACGGAAAAACTGCTGCAACTTTCATTTTCAATCATATAATTGCTAGATTTGGTGTTCCTTAAGCTATTATTATTGATCATGGAAGTCATTTTCAAAACATCATGATGACTGAACTAACAAATCAACTTGGCCTACATCACAATAGTTCTACTCCATATTACCCACAGGCTAATGGTCTGGTTGAAGCTATCAATAAGGTTCTAATCACTATGATCCGACGAATCATTAGTATTCATAGGTCGAATTGGCATAACATGTTATTTTCAACACTTTGGGCATGTTTAACCTCAGTAAAAACATCAACTGGTTTCACTCCTTTTCAACTGGTCTACGGTTTGGAAGCAGTGTTACCCATTAAATGTGAAATTCCATCATTACAATTAGCCATAGAATTACTCCCAGCCACTTCTTAAGAGGAGAAACATTTTTTGTACTTAGCTCAGCTAGATGAGAATTGACGCAATGCTGCATTAGCAATCGAGGCTCATGCGAAACGAATAAAAGCTCAGTATGACGGAAATGTTACACCTTGTAATTTTTTGAAAGGAGATATAGTTTTACTATATGATCAAGCAAACGATAAGCTAGGGGTTGGTAAATTTGTACCTATGTGGCATGATCCTTATATTGTTAAGTGAAAGCTGGCAAAAGGGGCCTATGAATTGGTAGATTTTGACGGTGTCTCTTTAGGTAAACCTAGAAATGGCCTTTACCTGAAGAGATATTATGCTTAAATTTTGGTGTGGATATTTTTGTTAGATTAGTTTCTTTATAGCTGGTGTGTTTTAAATTAGGAAAGTTTGCCTAGTGTAGAGAGTGCTTTTATCATTATTTATGCTTATCATGATTTTACTCTTGATATTGCAGATGTTGACGTCTCTTCAAACATACATTGGTTTTGCTGATGGTGCTTATCGTAGTACACAGAACATTTCTTCCACAGCTTGGGTTATCTATTCGCCCTCTGATGAGTTAGTATCTATGCATGGGGTAAGCCTCGGTCAAACAATGAATAACATCACAGAGTATAGTGCAGTGATTGAGTTATTATCTGAATCCACCTCATTTGGGATTCAGAGTTTGATTGTTAGGTTAGATTTTGAACTCATTGTATTACAGCGTAACAGGTTTTATGCCATTAGAAATCCAGTGTTATTTAGATTATTTTTGAGAGTTCGTCTCTTGGAATGTGAATTTGATTATATTGAATATCAACATATTCCAAGACATTTAAATACATTAGCAGATGCATTTTCTTCTCGTATGATAAATATACATTCGCAATAATCAAAACAATAAAATTAAAACAAATTCAATAACATGTTACACAAGAGAGCCAGTAATAGTGATATATTATAGCATAAAAGTGTGTCAAAATATACATCGTCTTCAATCATAGGTTGAAAAACACCTTATGATCGGCAAAATGATAGTACAAAAGACAAAAATGTCATGTGAGTCTACAAAAGTGATCATCCTAGCCCTGGTGATGATCACAATAAGAAGCCATTGCTTGGGCCACCCTAAAAAGGAACCTCCTAAAAGGTCCTGGGACCCCAATCACATATCGTTGTAACCTAAGTGGGATATCATCTATGCCAGTCTCTGGAATATCTGTCGTCAAACGCTCTAGATGATTCTCCAAATTAGTCAGGATCTCTGTAGATTGGTCCTATGGGGTTGGTAGTACTGCAGCTGGGTGTCTTCTCTCATAAGGCTGGAGAGCAGCTGGTCATCGTGGACCCACATTTGCATTTAAAACTTTTATTGTCAGTTTTGGACGATTTAAAAAGAAAAAATTAGTTAAAACTTAGAAAGTGTTGAAAATGATTTTACCTGAATCATCCCACTGCTCTCCTGGTGGAAGAATCATGTCCGGGTCACCGCGATAATCCATCCCAGCATATGGAAAATCCTGAATCACAAAAAGTTGGTTCCTCAACTAACGAAAATACTCAGGCGGAAATCGAACAACCTCTAAACCCTCCTCAGGATGAAAGACCATCACTGCAACCCAACACATTATCCTGGGCTCTCGAGGAAGATTAGCCTCAACAGAAAGCTACCGTGGGACCAACATAGGGACCCTCTCTAGACCAAAACTCACAATGAGGAAACCATATCCAAAGTTTTTTAGTTGTTCGTTCTTTGCTCTAGTTAGTTGGCCTTTTACATTCACCAACACAGCCTCGCACCAGTTGAATATGGTACCTCGATAACAATCTACTCCCATTTTCATTTGGGATCTAGTAGCTACATGCAATGTTGCACTCCCACATAGTCTGGAGATAGTGAATGCAATAACCTTAAGTTCATGATGGTCAATAGTTTTAATATCGATTTGTTTGTCCTTCGTTTGTTCATTGCAAAACTCCAATCAGAGACTAGCGACAGACTCGCCACCTGGCCTAGTCCCGAAAAGAGATAATTGTTCACCTCTCTTGGGCAAACCAGTCAAGAAATATATGTCCTCTAGCTCAATTTCGAGCCAGTAGCCACCAATCATGAAACAATGGTCCTGTATGTTCCACCTGTCTACCAACTATTGCAAGAAGTCTACTTGGGCCCTCATGCCTGGTATGGCCCAGAACTTAAGCAGTCTGCATGCTTTCAATGGCCGTATTATGGGTGGATGATTTAATGTAGTAAGGTCCACATCCTCATGCTTCGTTCCCACGAAACAAGCATTTTGTATATCCTACAATGCAAAAACAACATATTAGAATAGTTTAGTTCGAAAAAATTTCGGCGGAAATAGAGAAATTTGAATTTTTAAAATCCATTTCGCGGGGTCCACACCCACTAGTTACAAACAGTGGATAGGTCTGCACTCATTGTAAGCAATAGGTGTGGACCCATGACTTTTTCCTTTGTAGAAAAAAGTTGGGGTCCGCAGGGGCCGCATGTTGCACCTGTGGACCCCCACGAGCGATTTTCTAAACGAAATTCTCCTTAAAAAAATCACTTTTAAAGCCTAAAAATGAAATGTAAATAGTTGAAATGTAAGATAAGGGTGATGTGGATTACCTGGAGCTGACGGTTTTTGATTCGAACAGACGGATTTTCCGCAATATTCACAGGAAGTTTCTTACCCAAAAGCTCTCACTTCTCACTCTGAATCAAATGGTAAAAATGAATTTACAAAAGCCCTTTTTATAAGCTTTTTTGAACAAATGAATTTTTAATTTATTTATTTTTCATTTTAAAAAGGTAACTTTTTGATACATTTTTATTTATCTTAAACAGGTATGGGTAATGTTTTGAGTTTTTGTGCAGAATATTGGATTTTTCGAGGAAAATTGATCATTTTCAACAAAAAACATACTTTTTCACTTTTTCTGACTCTTCCAAAACTTACGAAATAGTGAAACATTGGATTCCTCTTTAAGCTCTTTTCTGACTTGTAAAATATGAAAATATTGCTGAGTTTTTTCCTTTTTAAGCTCGTTAAACAGAATAAAAAAGGAGGTCCACTTACAACTCTTTTCTGACTATATAAACATGAAAAGATTTCTGGACTTTTGTCATTTCAAGTTCGATATTGATTATATAACGATGTGTCTTCGATTGCTTTTTTACTTTTTCAGATCAGAACCACTAATTATGAAAAGTACTCCTTGATTGTAATGGTCAAGCAATTATCTCAATTATTATTTTATACTTTTTCGGGCTCGGGGGACACAAATTTACGAAAGAGGACATGCATGGAGTTTTCTTAAGTTCTTCTTCTGACTCCCTAAAATTGAAAAACACTAAGTTTTTCCTATATTGGACTCATTAAAATTTAACAGTAAAGGACCTGTTCAATTTAAATAGGAAATAACCACTCCTTCTTAGGGTTCGAATTTTAAACTAAGTTGGACTCATCTGAAGGATGAGCTTATAAACAAGCAAATGTTATCTCCTCAAGATTGTCAAAGATAAAGAGGTACTTGCCAGAAATGGTGGGGGAAAAGAGAGAAAAATGAACCTGTTTGTTACACTTTGTGTTTTAGAAAAGCAATTAACCACTCTTGAAAACGACACTTTTTGTTCACCTGGGTTGGGAATCCTTTGCCTAACAGTTAATCAAACCATATTGAAAGTCTTCAACCTGTTTCTGGGTATTAGCTTTGGGTCAATTGTTACCAAACCATCTGTAGTGTCGTTGTGTGTTCAAGAAGTTAGTTCAAACAAACCATTCATTCACAAAATATCTGTCATCCATTTTGACCATCCCTGAGTCAATCCTTGCCAATACGTTTCTTTAAAACTTGATCTATGATTTCATGTTGTGGGCTTGCCTATGACAGATCGCTTTCTATCGACTTCAGCTCATTATCTAGAAAGATGATCTAGAAATCATCAGTACCTTGGAATCTGCATGCCCTAATGGTAGGTTTCTCACCTTCGATGATAGGTTGCATCATTGACCTTCGATCAAAGGATTCTATGATATGTTTGACATCAACTCATTTTTTCACATTTCATAGATTGTACTGAGTACTTTGAGAGCCATTGACATTACTGGTGGTTTCTCTCACACTTGTTACCAATTCACATCATTGACTGGTAATCAAGTGATTTCTACCATGTTTGACTTCGACACATTCATTCACATGGCTAGAATCGTACTAGTTCGGGAAGCAGAAATCAAGACCTTGGATCTAGTTTCTACCATCCAAGTTGCGAGGAATTTTTTTATTCATTATACATTGGACTATTCACAAATAGATGGTTGTGGCCATACTGTGTCTACATATGTCTACACTCTTGATGTATTACAAAATCATTCTTGTATCAAGATAGTTTAGTCAGTTTTCTAGTCATTCTTAATCTGAGTATGGGAATGCCTACCTCAGCAATGATATGTTCACAGATATATATTTTGCATTGAATGTTTTTAAAGGTTCCGACTGGGGTGTCCACAGGATGATCCTTGAAATGATAAAGTACTTCACTCTCCATAATATGACAAACTATATCTTCATCTATTACAAACTTTGCACTTTAGGGGGAAATCTGTTGCACAAACAATTGTCACCTTGACATTCTGCAATCTGTGTGAGTCCATTACCACTCACGCTTTCCTCCTTTGCAAGTCTTAAGCCTCAGTTCTTCATATCAAGCCTTGAAAATGAGAGAAATCCCTCAAAAGTTTCTAAAACTCTGGTTCTGCACCTTCTCTTAGCATTGCCTAGGTCCCGCACCTAATGGTCATGTCTCCTATGTACCTGACCGCTCTGTCTCTGTGTTATGGGTGCGGACCCCTGTAAAAGTTAAAAAGGCGCAAGTATATTCTTAAAAACTCACTTTGAGTCATTTCTAGAAGCTTCTAGAAGGAATATTGAGGTGGCAAGTTCACTCCCTTAAGGTTCATGCATTCCATACCTTAATGAGCTAACCCCTTGATGTGAGGAGCTTATCCCTTTGAAGGAGGACTCTATCCCTTCATATGTGGACCTATAACCTCCTTCTTTTTCACTATAAAATGAAGCATTGGGCTGGTTACTGGGGAGGTTGAAAAGCTAAATATTTTTGAGGTGAAATGCTGTTGGAACTTATTCTTCTTAATTGAGCTTTTATGAGGAGAGAATACATACCTCTTTGATCTCATTTGGAAGAGTGTAAGGCTTGTCAAAGTAAAGGAGATTCCTGTTTCGGACCCTGGGAAGAGCTTGCTCAATATCAAGGCTGAAAAGGTTGTAAGGTTCTTCTACTTCAAAGTTAATACAAATAAGTTTGTTTTTCTCAATAAGTTGTTGTGTTATGGTTTATTTTATGGATTCGTTAATCACCATAATGGACATGATTTATGATATTAGCTATTCAAGTGCTATTTGATGTTTGCTTGTTTGAGATTGCAGGTTCTCAAAAGGAAACTCTTTCGAATGGTTAAAGGGTGACTGCCACAAAATAGCATTGGACTTAAGGTAAGGTATAAAACACCTCTATAGTTTTTATTTATGACTCACATATGTTTAGAGAAAGATAGATTTGTTTGTCCTATTTGTTTAGACTATCTTCTGATACTAGGAAGATCGGTCTTGTCTGCAAGATCGATTTATCCGGCCAACAACTCGAACTAGAATATCATGAGGAGGTTTGGTAGCAGGCGTTGGACTACGAACACATACCTTTTAGATGGAGAAAATATCATGAATATGGACACATTTTCAATGAATTCCCCTTAAATATAGAGGAAGAGGAAAGAAAGACTAAGCTACAGAGGAAAACCACCAAAGACAATGAGGGGTTTCAAGAAATAAAAACCAAGAAACGACCTACCAAAGAAACCCCAAAGATAGAAGAAAAGAACAACAAACCAAAGTAAAAGATACAAATAGGTTTGAAATATTGCAAACAGAAGAAGGAGAAGAGGAAACTCGAGGTATGGACTACCAAGACGAACCAAATCAGAAGGATAGAACAAATCAGGATGTCAACAGCGACAAGCAGAAAACTAAAGGAGAAATAAAGGCAAAGGGGAGAAAAGAAAAGGAAGAAAACTAGGAGAATGAAGTAATGTAAGTAGATATAAATAAAGGGGATGACCCAACAATAGAAGAGGAAATTTTGAGAAACCTACTAGATAAATGGAGAAACCTGGATGAGCGGTTTATACTAGAAGAAGATAAAAAACTATATAACGAAATATTCCAAAAATACAAAGAAAATGGGAGCACGAAACTATATGGAGGAATGAACAGTTAGGAACACCACATGAAAATAGCCAGGAACATCAAAACAAAGGGAAAGAAGGAAAAAACAAGGAAGAAAGAACTTACAAGAATCAATTCCAGTAATGGGAGAAATACTAGTCAATACAAGAAGAGTAGTGACGCTTTCAGCAGTCTTCCACCAAACAACCCAACCTTCCCAATGATTATTACATCATGGAATATAAGAGGGCTTGACAACAAGGGTAACCAAAGGCACCTGGTAGAGAGGATCAAAAAAGAAAAACCTCAAATTATGCTGCTTCAAGAAACAAAAATAACAGGGGTGAAAATGAAGGAAATTCTAAAAAAGATAAAGCCCTCTTATGAAAGTATGACATTAGATTCAAAAGGGAGTGCAGGGGGTATTGAAATCTTGTGGAATCCAGCAAAAGTAATGGTTAACCTATGGATAGAAATGAGAAGGATTCTCTCAGGGAGATTTAGAATGATAGGGCATGAAGGTTGGTTCCTTATATCAACGGTGTATGGACCTCACATACTGACAGAGACAGAGGCCTTCTTAACAAAGATGCTTTGAATGAGTAACCTGTACACAGAAAAATTATGGGTGATAGCAGGAGATTTTAATATGATCACAACCACAATGGAAAAGAAAGGAGGACTGCAATGGGAGGATTCAAATATGGAGAGATTTAGGGAAACCTAGACCACCATTCAATTGATTGATATAAACACTATTAATGGAAAATACACCTAGAATAATAGAAGAGGAGCCAGCAGGTAGATAGCCTCTAGATTGGACAGGTTCTTAGCAACAGAACACTTCCTTGGGAAAGACATATTATATGAAGCAACAATCTTACCATGCTAAGGATCAAACCACTGACCAATAAAAATTGAAATTGCCATTCTCAATAAAAAATAGCACAAACCTTTCAGGTTTGAAGCCTTCTGGCTAAGATACCCAACAGTCATAGAAAAGAAAAATGGTGGCAGAACAGTGAAGAGGAAATACAAGGAAAAAATATGATGCATGTGCTCCAACTGAGACTGAAGAAGTTCAAAAGCAAGCCTAAGACTTGGAACAAAGAAGAATTTGGCAACATACACAAAGACAAGGTACAACTCCAAATAGCAATGAAAATGATACAACCAAAAATAATAGAAGAAGGGAGAACAGAGGAGCTCATGCAAGAAGACGGAGGGGTGCTAATTAGATTGGAGGAAAGACGAAAGCAGGAGGAAATCCTATGGCATCAAAATTCAAGGGTAAAATGGTTAAAAGAGGGAGAATAGAACACAAAATTCTTCCACGGAGTGATGCAACAACATAGGCAGCAGAATAGAATTTTCTCCTAAAAAACAAACAAGGTAACAGGGTAATCCAGAAAGAGGAAATGGAAAATCTCCTAACCCAACATTTCAAGGGAATACTGATAGAGCTGCAAAGTAACAGATAAGAGAAGATAGCAAAGATAAGTCAATACATCCCAAAAAAGGTAAACAGGGAACAAAAATTGGCTCTCCTAAGAGTAATTACCAAGAAAGAGGTAGAGGAAGTCATAAAGACAATGGCAAAAAATAAAGCCCCTGACCCAGATGGATTTACAACAAAGTTCTTTCACGCAAGATGGAGTTTTATGAAAAAATATATTGTTAGCGCAGTAGAGGAATCAGGAAGCAATAAAATAATGCATCTAGCATGGAATTCCACCCTTCTAGCATTAATACCAAAATTAGAACAGGCTGAAGAACCTCATAGCTTCAGACCAATAGCTCTTTGTAATGTAATCTATAAAATTCTAGTGACAATAATGGTAAAAATATTACAACCTCTTCTTCCAGAATTGATAGCAAAAGAACAAATAGGGTTTGTGAAAGGGAGACAGATCATGGATGGGATTGTCGTCACACAAGAGGTGATCTATTCCTTAAAGAAGACCGGAAATAAAGGAATGGTGGTTAAACTTGACTTAGCAAAAGCCTATGATAAACTTAGTTGGAAATATCTTCAAAAGATTCTACAAGCCTATGGATTTGATGATAGATGGATAGCATGGATAATGTCCATGATATCCACACCAAGCATGTCAATCCTGCTCAATGGGACCCCTACAGAAAACTTGAAACCTTCCTGTGGTCTAAGATAGGGAGATCCACTTTCACCATTTCTATTCATTTTAGTAGAGGATGGGTTAGACCAATTAATCAATGCAAGAGTAAGTAGAGGGGAGTTCAAAGGGCTGAGATTATGGGGGGGTGACTTAACCATTACACATCAACAATTCGTGGATGATGTAATGATGTACAACCAAGAAAAACTCAAGGAAGCAAAAAAAACTCGAGGAGATCCTTACAGAATTCACAAAAGCTTCAGGAACAAAGGTGAATAAGGAGAAAACTGAAATATTCTTATTTAATACTCCAAGGGTGAGCCGAGCCTTCCAAGGAAGAATAATGGGGTTCAAAATTGGACAGTTTCCAACTAAATACTTAGGAGTACAACTGAGTGTTTAGCAGAAAATAATTGTGAATTGGAAAGGATTGCTAACGAAAATCCAAGAAAGAATGGACAATTGGACGTTTAGAACGCTTAACACCCCAAGCTACCTTAGATTCTTGAAGTCTATTATTCAAGCTATGTCAGTCTATCAGATGGTGAATCAAGCAATCCCTAAAATCATATGCCAGAAAATGGTGCAACTTTTCAAAAAATTTCTGTGGCAAAGGTCAAATAAATAAAAAAAGTAGGATTTAATTTCCTGGACATGGTTAAGCAAGTTCTTTATAGAGGGAGGCCTAGGACTAAGAGACCCCTACATATTAAACCAAGTCATGGGGGAAAAATTATGGTGGAGATGGGTGCAAGGAGGGAACGACCTATGGAAATGGCTTTGGGGAAAGAAATATGAGATAGCAAGGAATCCGAAAGGAAAACACCAAAAAATATCAGAAAGGAAAGGCCCAGCCATTTGGAACCTGGCAAGTATGAACAGAGCCTTGATAAGTGACAAAATCTTCTAGGAAATTTGAGAGGGGAATAATGCAGACCTTTGGAAGGAGGCGTGGCAATAGAGAGGAATCATAATCTAGGAACCCCAGCTCCAAGAAATCCAACAATACACAACCCAAATAGTGGAAGATGCAGTAAGAAACTATTGGATAGAGGAATAGAATAGTTACTGGAGAAAATGGAAGATGAGGAGTGGTTGGCCCGAATCCTTAGAAACTGATCAATGGATAATCTATCAAAAAGAAATGGAAACCAGGAAAATTGCAATTAAAGGAGGAACATATATAATAAGATGGGAAAAACACATAAAAGGCATGTTCACAATCTTAGAAGGTTACCATATAAAGACAAGAGGAGGTGGAAACGCAGATATAGAAAAATGGAAAAGAATATGGTAGTTAAAAACTTGGCCAAAAGTGGCGTTTTTTACCTGCATAGTGCTGCATGGGTATGCCCTGACTTGGGACCAATTAAGAAGGAAAGGGATGCATGGGCCCTCGCGATGTGCATTATGCTGAAAACAAGAATAAACCATGGATCACATCACAAACTCCTGCAATGTAAGTAACAACTTGTGGCAAAAACACCAACAACTATTTGAGATTATAGATAGGAATATAGGGAGCATAAAAACAACAATAGAGAAGTTGAGAAGTAAGATTTAATACAACACAATCCTAAACCATGCACAAAATAGGGTAATATTCAGCGAAGATAAAAAAGACAAAGGAGAATTATGGAACCAATTCATGAAAAGCATAAGAGAAACAGTAAGTCTGGAAAATTTGAAAGAGGACGACTGGAAGATGGAAGGAACTCAGACCCGCATTATGAACCGACTGGAAATCAAAGTAAAAGGAACAAACAGGATAGGGAAGGAACATGATGCAGGTAAGTCTAGAGCCAAAGAAAGAAATCGGAACCTGCCGCAAGGGGTCATAAAACTAAATCTCGATTGAGTGGCCAAAGGCAATGCAAGGGAGGCTGGCATAGGAGGGATATTCAGAGATGAGGAAGGGAAGATCAAATGGGCATATGCAATGGACTATGGCATCACCACGAAAAATGAATTAGAATACCATGCACTAAACAACGGACTAGAGATATCGATAACAGAATGGTACCACAGTGTGCAGATATAAGGCGACTCCATGCTGGTTATAGAAACAATGAAACAACTCTAGCAGGGAACAACAGGTGAAAAGTTGAGCAAAAGCTGGAGGACGGATTGGGTAATAACATAATTACAATAGAAACTATAGAAGATGGCATACACCATACCTTCCCATGTGAAAAGGAAAGGAAATGCCTTGGCAAACCTCCTTGCGAACGGGGGATGTCGAAATAGATAGCAATAGTTAGACAAGGGAGGGGAAGAGCTTAGTCAGGATGAGGAAATGAAACAAATGATAGAGGCATTCGAAGAGGATAGGCGTATTGAAAAGTGTGCAACAAGAAATGTTAAATTTAGAATGTACTAAAAATAGATTTGCTAAAAATAGCGGTTTGGCCAGTGAGGTCATTGGCCACACTAGGTGAGAGGTGAAACTGCTAAAAATAGAAAGTTCTAAAAATAGCATTTCTAGGTCCCTTCCTATTTATAGTACTCCCTAGTTTATCTATAGGAAGCAAAATTAATTTTGGTCTTAACAACAGTTGGAAATATTAATTAATTAATTCAGTTGAGTTGATTAGTTAAGGAAATTCGAATTTGAAGTCTTTGTGAGCATGAAAATGAGTTGTCCCACTGATTGAGGAATTTATCCTTAATTTCCTCCACTGATTGAGGGAATAAGTATGAGTTCTATAACGAGAGAATCAGTTGACTTAGTTCTAACTAGTCAAGTCCACATAGATTATTTTAACAAGTTGTTAAAATAATAAAATATAGTTTGTTAATGCTTGCATGCATGTGACAACTATTATTTTAGATAATTGAGGATTCACTCATGGATAACTGTTGCATGTCAGTTTTGTCAAAAACCCAGTTGAGATCAGATGTGGAATAGTGTACTATCAGATGCTTGACTATTTCTAGTAAGTAGTTTTTGCGTGATTGAGGAACTAGTGTCCTCAAGGATTGTGTAGTTGGACCATAGTTTTACTTGGTATGTATGGAATTAATTGCATATGATTTTGCTATTATTTCCTAAGAAAACTGCAAAAGGAAATAAGGATTGGACCATAGGTGAAGCCTTTATATACAAGGCTTGGTTAGTTCATGAGACATATCTTCATAGTTCATTGAGAACTAGATAGCTTGAGAGCTGATTCTTTTTGTATTGTGAAGAGGATTTCCACTTGATTGATAATACATGGTTGGGGTTTTATGCTGGTGCTTTCCCCTAGATATATCTTGTGTTATGTGTGATTATTTCTCTTGATCAGTTATACATGTTTCTACTTGATGTTTCTCATGAATTCAATTATGCTTCCGCTTAATGTTTTGTAGAAGTAGATCATGTGTTTTGCTTTAGTACATTGCGTTACCATTTTGATCTACAGGTGAAATTTCTACATGGTATCAGAGCATAGGTGATCAAGCAAGAACAATATACTAGCAGGAGAAATTCGAAGTTTATTATTCGGGATATAGATCTCAAGTTCTTATCACATCTATTTCATTGATGGTGTTCTATGGTTTGAGGCTTGAGTATGCCCTTGATGGCAGCTCAAACTATATTGCTTGGAAGGATCGCATGGAGGCAGTTTTGGAAGATAATGGCCTTAAGGATTTCATTGATCAAGAAATCCTTAAGCCTATCAAAAAGACTAAGCAGGTGGAATGGAGGAAGTGTGTGGCTAGAGCTAGGAGGATTCTCTTGGAGGGAGTGCGAGATCACATTGTCTCGAGCCTCCATGGGAAGGAGACTCCACATGTAATGTGGAAAACATTGAAAGATTTATATCAAAATAGCAGTGATCAAAGGAAGCTGGATTGAAGGATAAACTTCGAAAGATCAAGTGTGAAAGGGATGAGACGATCTCTATGTATCTGACCAAGCTTGTCACATGCAGTGATGAGCTTGCAGGTGGATGGTTCGTGACATCGGATGAGGATATGGTGATTCTAGAACTCCTTGGCCTTCCTAAGAGTTGGCATAGCTACCAGGACTCGGTGAATGGAAGGGGGAAACTGCCAGACTGGGAATGACTATGGTCAGATTTGATGCAGGAGGAGATCGCACGGAGCACCAAAGATAGTTCTTCATCCATGCATGATGAGGAGGACTCTGCCTTAGTGAGTAAGGTGAAGAAGGGGAAGGGGAAGGTTTCTCTTTTTGAATCTATTTATTCCAATGATGGGAAGAAGGATGACAATTGAAAGTGTGATGCTTTTGTTGTCATGAGGTGGGCCATTATGCTGCAAATTGTCCATGGAGGAAATCCAAGAAGGGATCCGGGGAATGATCTGAAGGTGAGGCACTTGCTTCACAATTTGAGTTGGATTTCACACTCTTCGCATGCATGGTTTCATCCATGGTGGGAAGTGGTTGGTTTCTTGACAGTGGAGCTTCTTTCCACATGACAGGTGACAAGAGTTTGTTTAGTACTTTGGAGGAGAAAGATTTCCAGATACTCATAGAGATGGGTAATGATGATAAGTATAGTGTCTTAGGTGTAGGCACAGTTATTTTTCAAAGCGAGCATGGATCTTGCCTTACCTTGACCAATGTCAAGTATGTACTAGGACCGAATAGAAACTTGGTGTTGATTGTGATGCTGGAAGACATAGGCTATGATGTAGTCTTCAGTAAGGGAAAGGTTTTCCCTAGACACATCATCAATAGATAGGTGAAGAAAATTGGTTCATAGGTCAAGAACCTATATGCTCTTGAGGTTCAAGATGAATGCAAAGCCTTGATCAGTAAGGCAATTGATGGAGACATGGTGGTTGAGAGGGAGGGTATATTACCTCTCAACATGCAGAGCTAGAAGAAGTCTCAGACGATTGTGGAGAAGCCATGATTGGTGCAACAACTTCAGGAGGTTGTGGAGCAGCCACAATAGGGGAAGATGAGTGGATATCGAGTAGAAACATCTACTAATTCAGAGACCTCCAGTAGGGGGAAACTTTGAGCCAGGTGGGCTAAGGGATCACATGCAGCCATACTTGCGGGTAAGAGGTGGGGCGATATAGAGTGATCGTCCCATGTAGGAGGGGAAGGATCCTTGAGGTACCCAACCTCTTGGATGAGACTTTGCTATGGGAGCCCTGATGTGGAGTAGTAGGAACTTATTGATTAGGTAGAGATAGATGCGGATGGAGCGACAAAGAGAGTGATATTACAGGGAATCCCAGGACAACGCATAGCTAGAAGGTTGCAACAATGCAAGAGTTACAAGTGTAGCACAGATGTTAGAGAGGGAGAACTTGTTAGTAGTAGGTAGAGCTTTAGCATCAGAGTATGTTCCTAACCCAACAGAGTGGTCCGTTGGCAGTGTTTTTGGAGCAAGTGGACCGGGTAGATGTGTTTCATGCAGAACATTCCAGAGTTATAGGATCGGGTTCGAGAGAAAACCATTCTTGTTGAGAGGGAGTGTTGAAAAGTTTGCAACAAGAAATGCTAAATTCAGAATGTGCTAAAAATAGCATGTCAAAAAATAGCAGTTTGGCCAGTGAAGTCATTGGCCACATTGGATGAGAGGTGAAACTGCTAAAAATAGAAAGTTCTAAAAAGAGCATTTCTAGGTCCCTTCCTATTTATAGCAGTCCCTAGTCTATCTATAGGAAGTGAAATTAAATTTGCTCTTAACAACAGTTGGAAATATTAATTAATTGATTCAGTTGAGTTAATTAGTTAAGGAAATTCGAATTTCAAGTCTTTGTGAGCATGCACGAGTTGTCCCACTGATTAAGAAATTTATCCTTAATTTCCTCCACTAAATGAGGGAATAAGGATGAGTTCCATAATGAGAGAATTAATTGACTTAGTTCTAACTAGTCAAGTCCATATAGATTATTTTAACAAGTTGTTAAAATAATAAAATATAGTTTGTTAATGCTTGCGTGCATGTGACAACTATTATTTTAGATAACTGAGGATTCACTCATGGATAACTGTTGCGTGTCAATTCTGTCAGAAACCCAGTTGAGATCAGATGTGGGACAATGTACTATCAGATGCTTGACTATTTCTAGTAAGTAGTTTTTGCATGATTGAGGAACTAGTGTCCTCAAGGATTGCATAGTTGGACAATAGGTTGACTTGGTATGTTTGGAATTAATTGCATATGATTTTGCTATTATTTCCTAAGCAAACTGCACAAGGAAATAGGCTTTGGACCATAGGTGAAGCCTTTATATACAGGGCTTGGTTGGTTCATGAGACATATCTTCATATCTTTATAGTTCATTGAGAACTAGATAGCTTGAGAGCTAATTCGTTTTGTATTGTGAAGAGGATTTCCACTTGATTGATAATACATGGTTGGGGTTTTATGTTGGTGCTTTCCCCTGGATATTTCTTATGTTATGTGTGATTATTTCTCTTGATCAGTTATACATTTCTCTACTTGATGTTGCTCATGAATTCGATTATGCTTCCACTTAATGTTTTGTAGAAGTAGATCATGTGTTTTACTTTAGTACATTGCATGACCAATTTGATCTATAGGTGAAATTTCTACAAGGTGGCATAGCAAACATCTAGTGAACTCGGTTGATGTTGATAGGAGGGAATAAGGACGAAGGCAAGTGCAGGCAGGATAGAACAGATCACACCCAGAATAGCAAAGGATGGAGGAAAGGATAGAGATGAATCAAATGACGGAAGAGGGCAGTGAATTCACAAACTCGGGAAGAGTGGGGGTAGAAACGGAAAGGTGTGGAAGACGGGGGGGGGGGGGGCAGGACATCAAGACTGAGAAAGGGCAGCAAGTGGATGCCAAATGGCAGTGCAGAGTTAGTAAGCAGACGACAAGAGCAACTAAGAGAAGAAAGACATAAATGAAGCATGGAGGAAAAGACAAATGGGTAGCATCCCAAGACAAGTGGGACAGAAGACGAGCCAAGGAAGGAAGGAAAAGTGGACAACTAGCGGTAGAATTAAGCAAGGAGGATGTTAAAGGAGTAAAGTTAGAGGGAAACCATGCATTTTGCATGAGGATGCCAAAGACGAAAGGTGGCGAGAGAGAATGCTCAGAGCACAAATGAAAGCTGTAGGAGAGAGAACAGTGCATCCAGGTAGATGGGTATGTAAAACTCTCGTCTCCATCCTTCGAAATAATCTTTAGCTTGAAGTATAGAGCAGGCCTGAAGATAGATAGGGATGATCCTTAGAATCTCAGAAGTAAGTATAGAGATAAGGTAGTTGGGGATAGGGAAGAGTCCTTGGGGGCTATGGTTGAGAAGGGAGAGCATAAAAGTAATGTGAGGAGGAGAAAGGAAATGGAGGACCCAACCATCCACGATCCTGTAACATAATGGAGGTGTCGGGCGATTCCAACCCGAAGACTTAGTCTATTGAGATGAACCCTATCAGGAAGGAAAGGAAAGCCCAGAAAATTCGAGGGAGGAAGTAGGATCACCTCATGGGGAGAGGAGATTTTGAAGAAAAATGTGAGGGTGACTTTGGACCAGAGAAACCCAAACCTAGGAAAGGGATAAGCAGGCCTAGGAGAGAAAGGAGTGACCTTCAAAGAAAGAAGGAGCACTCGACCCAAGAAAAGAACTATAACTGTCATAGTGCAAGTTAAAGTGATGGGGGCCCTGAACCTAAAAGAATTAGAGAGGTCGTAGTATTGCATCAAAGAGAAAGAAACTATAAAAGAAGAACCATGATGGGGGGGGGGTAGAAATATCCCTTTCAATTATATAACCTCAATGGCCAAAATTGATAAAAGTGTTTACCATGTGATAGGTGTGACCATTGGTAAGGGCGTAACTGCAACCTAGACAGAGCACTCTAAGGATAAGAGTACCAAGGCATAGACAAGAAGAGACATGGCACCCAAGCGCAGCCAAAGGAACGTTAAAAAAGAAGAAGGAATGAGCGACACAGGGAAGAAAAAAGGAAGGAAATTGAATGGCAAACAGATGAAGAGAATAATCGATGCCTACATGGAGGTAAATCCAAAGGAGGTCAGAGATCTAATTTGGGGATGGCAAAGAGATCTGAGAAATAACTTGAGAGGTCGAGACTTCCCCATAGATGAATGGGAAGAAATGCTACAGGACCCGGGTACCACAAATGGTCAACATTCTCTCTTTAACAGAACTTTGCAATAATATTGGATAATGAAACACATTGTCACCCGCGCCACGACCTTGCACCAAGGACATATGGAAGGGGAAGTGTTGAATAGGCAGGAAAAAAAATGAACTAGACCCAATTTGGGGGGAAATAATGAAAGAACTGGTGACAATTCAGATACAAACATATAATAATAATCTTGCACTGTGCAAAATTGAACAGACACTGTTGGAGATAAAGTCGAAAATGTTCCAGCAGGGATGAGAGCTTCCAGGCCCATGGGTGAAGATGCAGAATCCTGATGGGAAGGTGTTGAATCTGAAAGGAAAGATGACAGTTCAGATAGCTTCCTCTGATGAGGATTAGTTTAATTATCTTTGGTTTTTGAATGTTTTTGTTTGAAATGTGAAAGATAAGAAATTGTGTAATGGCTAGTAAAGGCAAAGTGGTTTTGATGAACTTGTTTAAGTTTTGGAGTGGATATAATGTTGACCAATGGTCACTTGGTTTCCTTCAGGCAGGTGACTGATCAGAGGATTCGACTGTAAATTTCTGAAAAAGGTAAATAAAGAGTACTACCATGTTTACAACAAAAAAAAATTAAACTATCAATATCATATGCTCAAATAGCTATGACTTTTAAGGATCAATATCATGTGCCCAAAAAATTATAACTCTTAAGCTCCATAAATAAAATTGAGAAACATGAAGTAAAATTACCATATATTTTAATTAGTTGCATCTTATAGACCCTCTCCAACCCAATATGGTAGAGATGGTGTAATGTTTAACATTTTGACTAGGTCAAAATAAAACAAAACAAAATAAAAATAAAATAAAATAAAGTAGAACACATGTAATTCTCCAACTGAGTGTGGTAGAGATGTTGTAATGTTTTGGAAAGTAAAAAATAAAAATAAAAAAGTTAAAAAAATAAAAAATAATTTTTTTTTTTATTTATATTTCTAATTGATATTAAACCAACTTAGATCGATGTTAAATCACCCCAGAGAAATCTTAGATGCAAGTCTTTTTTAGAGTGAAAAGAGATTCTATCTCTCTTGGCCCTTAGTAGATCCCAAGTTAAGATGGATCTAGACTATTTTAATTTGAGTGGGTATCATGTCTAAAAATCTGTCACTTGAAACCATATAGAAGTTTGAGTGAATATTTTTTCTACTGTTTCTATCGCATTGCTGCTAATCCTTTCCCAAAGTGTCTTTCATAATATTTGCATAACCAACCAAGTTTCTGCAAACCTCCTTACCACCTCAACAACTCCCATGAATTTTAAGAAGAGGGGTGGCGTGGCCATGCGATACATGAATCTTCAATGCATGTTCAAATTCTTTGATCATCTCATGTTTTCTCGATCTTTCTTCTTAGTGGCCTATGTATGATAATGATGTGGGTTATTCGACGGTCACAGGGAGTTTTATAGACAACCCCGCAAGCCCAATGTTTTGTTATAATTATGATAAGTATGGGAATGCGAGGTTGTAATTATGATAAGTATGGGAATATGAGGTTATATACAGTAGGAAATATTGATTTGGAGAATAAATTTCAAAGCCGCCCGATAGGAAAGGGCTCTTGAAGCAATAATCTTCCATTTATGAAATTCTATGACTCCTAATGTCACGAGGTAGTAGATCAAAAATAAAGGGCTCCTAGCTTGAGGGAGATATGTTACCCTCTCGCTTGGTTTGGCTTCGACAAGAGACTTTTTTAGAATCTCACTTAGCAATAAGTTCATGGTGGGCTACAACCCACATCTCCAAGTTGGAATTGAGATATTTTTTTGTCTATGGTTGTTTCAGCTCTGCTTCATCTCTTTGGTAAATTGATGCATTTTTTTAAGTTTTTGGAGCCTTTGGCAAATTAAGGTGTTGATCAGTCTCTTTCCATTCATCCCCTCTCCTTTAATTTCTTTGTCAAATTGTTGGGCTACAAATATTTAATATTCATCTACTGGCTTCTGCTTTCATGTAGGTGTGGAATTGTTGGGTTGAAAGTTATCTTTCTTTTTTAGCCTCCCATATACGTACTCATAGCATATTATTGTATCTCTCGCATGTTAGAAAATTAATCCCAACTACTGCGTCAAACACTATGGCAGCAACCATACTTGACAGAAGTATTTTGCAGGTTGTGATTTTGTTTGCAGGTGGAAGGATAGAGGGTTTGGGTAGTAGTATAGCTTTGACCATTCCGAAACACATCACAAAGTTAAAGCGCTTAATAAGTGTTGGTAAATATTCATCGGTGAAACATTTACTACGCAACTCTTAGTTGCAATCCACAACCTCTGCAAGTTTAGGAAATCTCACATTTTGTATAATCGCCCATACTATGTATTACTTATTTTCTCTATCATGTATTAATGTCAAAGTTTATATGTTGAGATAAATATGAATGTAAAAGTAATTTGCAAAGAGAGCGAGAGAGAGGGTGAAAGTCTAGTGAGGAGAAAATCGTGGAGCAATTTGTGGTGGGCGCATGAAAATTAGTTTTATGGAGTTTTATTGACAGCTACGCCACAACCCTAGTGAAGCATAGATCCATTTATTATACGAATGTATTTTCCTATGTTTCGAAATATAATCTAAAGCATGGTTTGTTACGATATGGTTTTAAACATTCATAAGTAAATTTATCGTAACCTTTTTGGTTTTAATCTATTTTGTTGTGCGTTAAATTTCAATTTCAATTATCTTCTTTGTAGTTGCGATATCCTTGTCACAACTGATTTCTAAGCCAGACTCCTCTCCTCTGCACCTATGAAATTTTCTAACATGGTATCAGAGAGAGTTAAACTTTGTTAGTGTAAAAACAAGTGTTTTTACTAGCAACTAAAAATTGTTTTGAGGGCAGATTTTTGAAGTGTGTTTAGGAGCAGTAGAAAGGTTTTTTTTTCACTCAGAAATGACAACATCAACCACAAGCTTCATTAATCCTTAGATACATCAGTTTAATGGAAAAATTATGATTATTGGGCTATTGCAATGAAGGCCGTGTTTTCTTCTCAAGACATTTGGGATTTGGTGGAGAATGGCTTTCAAAAAGCGACAGATGCGGTAGCATACAATGCCTTGTCTCAAGTAGAAAGGGATTTGTTGAGGGACAATATGAAGAAGGATGCAAAATCCCTCTTCTACATTTTGCAAGAAATTCATGAAACTATTTCCCCAAGAGTTGTAGTAGCAATGAAGTCTAAGCAAGCATGAGACACACTCCAGAAAGCCTACCAAGGTATGGAAAATGTCAAAACAACAAAACTGCAAATGTTGAGAGGAGACTTTGAAATACTTTGTATGAAAGAGTTTCAGAATGTAGACTCATTTTTTACACATGTAATTGGACTGGTGATCCAAAATGGATCTAAGATAGACTTATAAGTCTAAAGTGTTCCTCACAGAGGAAAATGAAAGTCCTAGGATGCTCTTGGAAATAGCCCCATTGCATAGATATTTTCATTTTGAATCTACTACAACTTGAACGGGCTAAAATGGACTTCGGATGAAGAAGTTATCACAAAAAGAAGTTTGCCTTTGTCCTTTGAAAAAGAGGCAAATTCTTATATAAATGAGACTTGAGGGAAAATGTGTTTTAAACATAAAAAAACCCTTAGAAACCCATCACATCGCATTCTTCATCGCATCACAATAAACAGAGGGAAATGATTTAAAACAGGTGCAAAGGCCTTCAGTGGACCCGACGGATTTATGAACCAAACTGGTGGAATTTTTGAATTCTGAAAGGAAGGTCATAAGCGGTATTTTAGGTAGGCCTCAAGCAGTAAGCAGTATAGGACGAGCTCCACCTGAATCCATACATTAGCCAACGCATGGCATGATGGAGGAGAGAGGAAATTGCTTTTTCGAGCAGTTAATACCCATGCAAGTTGCGCGCCCAAAATAGACTATCAGTCGTCGGATTAGAGGGCACAGATCAATGGTTAGGATCTAATCAACGATTAGGATCGGATCAATGGTCACGATCTTATCAATGGTCAAGATCTGATCGGCATGACCAAAGGAAAGAACCCCTGGGTCATTACCAATGTGATATGTCGGTTGCGATATAGCGATGGGGCCAATAGCGATCGACAATATCAGTGATCGGCAATCGGTGAAACCCCATTACAAAGGGTCAACGTGCTACGATATGCCGATATGTGACTTGTGATAAATGGCGGACCCGATGGAGTTTATAAGCGCGATTCCATAATATTTGAAATCCGAAAATTTGGATTTTCAATGTATTTCCTGTGTAAATGGGTTTTTGGCCATTTGGCCATGCGACGATGCGATTGTGATATTACGATGGATGGCGGGCCAAAAAGGGATTATAGACCTGATTTCATAGATTTTGAAATCTAGGAATTCAAAATTTCTGTGTATTCCTGTGTATTGAGGTTTTAGAGCTCCCTTCTAAGAGATAGCGATAAGCGATATTTGGACAGAATCGATAGGTTTATCAGGTTGATTCCATAATATTTGAAGTCCGAGCTAAAGGCCCATGATGTGTTTTGTGTGCGCTTCCTGTGTATTTCCGTTATTTGGCTGACACGGCCAGAGGAAGGCAAAATGACCGGGTTTCCCTGCCCACCTATTCTTTTCCATTTGTAAACGGATTCTTGTGAGGAAATAGTTGGGTTCTTCAATGATGGAGGAATGTAATCGATGCATGATAAAAAAACAAAGAGCACAAGTGTGGAAGGGAGATAAAGGTTGTCGAGGGAGCTGCTTGTTTGAAAGAGGTCACTAGAAGGTTGTTGAAGAATCACTTGTAGGTCAAGCGAATTAGAGAGGCACAGAGAGGCCAAGAGAGAGAGCTCAGAGAAGCTAGAGCCAAGAGCCAAGAGCCAAAGCTAGAGCCATGAGCCAAAGCCAAGAGCTAGAGCCAGAGCCAGAGCCAGATCTAGAGCTAGAGCTAGAGCTAGAGCCTAGAGCCAGAGCAAGAGCCAAAGCTTGAAGCCTAAGAGAATCAGAGCCAGGAATGAGATGGTGTTCTAAACCCATTTTTCTATGTAATACAGTGGAGTTGAGCATGGTGCTTGTAAAAGGAATTTTCCATAATCCAAGAGAGCCTAGTCGAGTTGACTTGAGCTCAAGGAGACGTAGCAAGAGTTTTGGGTGAACTCCATATTATATTGGTGTTTTATGTTTTTTCTTATTTGTTGTTCTATTTATTGTTATATGTATTTCATATCAGCATAAGCAAGTGAATGTAAAGCACTGAACAATTAAAAATAAGCACAAGCATACACCTATTTCAAGAATTTTTTAATTTCGTAATTGGTTAATCATAAGATCTTTGGAATATATAAGCTTTGGGAGTGGGAGAGTATCTTGTAAGCTTGACAAGAAGTCTTTAGTGCCCCATTTTCAGATCAGGTGGTATTAGAGCCTGAGATTGATTAACCACACATTCAAAAAGGTGATATCAAAGCTAATTATACTAGAGCAAGTGGTATCACATCAAAATTTTTGATTGACAGAGAAAATATTACTTGTCTAAAAGGTGTTTAAATAGTCAGAGGTTGATTGTATGCTTGTTTGCAGATTGGCTATTGTTTGAGTTTGCAGAGGTGAAGGGAAGGCTATTGATAGCTTAGTCCAGGAAGGACAAGAAGGAAGAAGGGCTCAAGGCATTCTTCTATCCCTAGGAACCTCATGGTAATCCTTGAAGCACGAGAGGTTTGTTAAAAAAGGTTTTTGAATAAGCTCTTTATTAATCTTGTTTGAAGTTCTTTTGTTCATTGGCATAATGACAACTTCTACAAGTGAGTCCTCAAATTCTTCTTACTTCACAAGAGTCATTAATGAAGACATGAAAGAAGATTTGTCCACCATGATGGATATGGTGAGAGAAATGTATGAGGATGGAAGGAAGAGCAGCATACTTAGAGAGAAATTGAATTTCGTGGAGGAAGAGAAGCAATTTCTTTCTAACAAATTGCAGGAAATGGAGAGGCAACTTCATATTTCAAATATGAACCTGGAAAGGATGCATGAGTTGGAGAGACAACACTTTGTTGCCAAAGAAGCCTTGGTCAAGTATAAGCTTGAAGAAGAGGTAATTAGTTCCTGTTTATCTTCAAATTCTTCTAAGAATGCTTGTATTGGTTCTTTTGAAAAACATACCGGATGCATAGGTTCCAAGCTAATGTCCAAGATGGGCTATAAAGGAAAGGGCTTCGGTAAACATGCACAAGTTATTGTTGAGCGAATAGTAGTTGAGGAAAGGCCTAAGTATTTGGGTCTTGGCTATGGACAGTCTTATGGAGATAGTTCCAAAGCTGCCATGAAGGACATTGAAACAACTCCAAGAAGGAGTTGCATTGCAGGTCTTCTACCTCAAGAGTGTGAAGATTGTATTGAGGAGGAATGCAATAACTTGAAACATCATTTGCAGGATGCAAGTGTTCAGAAGCACACACTTGAACCAAATAGTTCTGGAAACTCTACAAGCCTTGAAGAGATTGATAGTGTTCCAAAGGGAGCTACTTCTTCATTCAATTCGCCTCCTCATGAAGGCAATAAAGGTGAACAAAAAAGCCACATGCAGGAAAATTTTGAAGGAAAGGAAGTGAGAAGCCAAAGTTCCATTGGACAAGGCATGTGATGCTGTCAAGAGGATGCACATGTGGTGCACTTACTACCATAAGCAAGGACATCTTTCTGCAAAATGTTGGACTCTGAATCCAACAATGCTCCCATGAAACTTGAAGAATGTTTAAGGAGAAAATGGAAGAAATGGAAAGTAAGATTCAATGAATGATGTGTTTCAAGATGATTCACATGTTGATGTTGATGTGTAGACAAAGGAAATACGTTTGAAATGGATTGTATTTTACCAAGAAGGGGAATGGAAAAGTTGAGTAGGAGACTCACTTTGTCGCTGCAACATTATGTTCTCCAGCTTCGAAAGTACAATGTGCTTAAGCGAAAGTTGAAGGATGAAATGCATGCATAAGCTTGATGTGCATGAACACATGGATGTTGATGTTGTCCTTGTTTTTGAACATGTGTGTGTGATTAACTTGAAGGGTTGGTTGCTTTGGCATGCATGCACTATTGACTTGAGAAAATTTGATTTGGTCTCCAAGATGGAGATAATGATGAAGTGTTTTATCTTTTGAAAAAGAGTCCTAATGGTATTTTTCTACATGCTTGACTTAAAGGGTCATTTGTTTTAAAGGCATGTTTTGTGGGCTCGGTATCTAGTCCATCATTTGTATGCAGATGTAAGACATGGAGGTGTTCAGAAGATGTGAAAATTTGTTTCTTTTGTTGAAGCAGGAGTTTAGGCCATCCACTTGTTGTTTGTATTTCTGTTGTTGTTAACAGTTGTTGTTGACAACTTGTCAAACAAGTACAGATGAGAATTTTGTGAAGCAGATGTAACTTCACATTTGTTTGAGCCACCTTAGATCAATGATCAAGGTAGAGAAGTTCAAATTGCCTTCTGTGACCATCTCAGCAGGAGTTCTGCATGAAGTCAAGGAGGAAACCAGTTCTTCCTAGGAGGACCAAGACATGAAGGAATGAGAGTGGTCAAAGGCTTTGGTTCAAAGGAACTATGCAAGGCAAGTGTATGGAGGCTGAAAGAAGAGGGTGTTATTCCTCTCATTTATTGTTTAGATCAGTATGTTAGTCTTTTGGAGACCAAAAGTTCTTTTAGTGGGAAGGCGTGATCCAAAATGGATCTAAGATAGACTTTTAATTCTAAAGTGTTCCTCACAGAGGAAAATCAAATTCCAAGGATGCTCTTGGAAATAGTCCCATGGCATATGTCTTTTCATTCTAAATCTACTGCAACTTGAATGGGCTAAAATGGACTTCGAATGAAGAAGTTATTGCAAAAAGAAGTTTGCCTTTGTCCTTTGAAAAGGAGGCAAATTCTTATATAAATGGGACTTAAGGGAAAATGTGTTTTGAATATAAAAAACCTTAGAAACCTATCCCATCACCTTCTTCATTGCATCGCAATAAACAAAGCGAAATGACTTAAAACAGGTGCAAAGGCCTTCAATGGACCTGACAGATTTATAAACCAAATAGGTGGAACTTTTGAATTCCGAAAGGAAGGCCGTAAGCAGTATTTCGAGCGGGCCTCAGGAGGTAAGTGGTATAGGAAGGGCTCCGCCCAAATCCATACATTGGTCAATGCGTGGCGCGGCGGAGGAGAGAGGAAACCGCTTTTTTAGGCAGTTAATCCCCATGCAAGTTGCGTGCCCGAAATGGACTGTAAGTCGTCAGATTAGAGGGCATGGATCAATTGCTAGGATCTCGTTAGCGGATTGACGATCAACATGACCAAAGGAAAGAACCCTCAGGCTATTACCAATGCGATATGCCGATTGCGATATAATGACGGGGCCGATAGAGATCGGCGATATCGGTGATCAGCAATCGACGAACCCCTGATACAAAGGGCCAATGCACTGCAATATGTCGATATGCGACTTGTGATAAATGGCAGACTTGATGGAGTTTATAAGCATGATTCCATAATATTTGAAATCCTAAAATTCAGATTTTCAATGTATTTCCTGTGTAAATGGGTTTTTGGCCATTTGGCCATGTGACGATGCAATTGTGATATTACGATGGATGGCAAACCCAAAAGGGATTATAGACCCGATTTCATAGATTTTGAATTATGGGAATTTGGTATTTCTGTGTATTCCCATGTATTCAGGTTTTTAGACCTCCCGCCTAAGCGATATTTGGATGGACCCGATAGGTTTATAGGGTCGATTCCATAATATTTGAAGTCCGGGCTACAAGCCCATGAAGTGTTTTGCGTGCATTTCATGTGCATTTTCATTATTTGGCTAACATGGCTAGAGGAAGGCAAAATGATAGGTTTCCATGCCACATGTTCTTTTCCATTTGTAAATGGAATCTTGCCAGGAAACAATCGAGTTCTTCAATGATGGAGGACTGTAACCAATGCATGATAAAAACACAGAGAGCATAAGTGTTGAAGGGATCTGAAGGTTGACGAGGGAGCTTCTTGTTTGAAAGAGGTCACTAGAAGGTTGATGAAGAATCTCTTGGAGGTCAAGTGAATTACAGAGGCATGCAGAGACACACACACACACACAGAGAGAGAGAGAGAGAGAGAGAGAGAGAGAGAGAGAGAGAGAGAGAGAGAGATCTCAGAGAAGCTAGAGCTGAGAGCCACAAGCCAAAGCGAGAGCTAGAACCATGAGCCAGAGCCAAGAGCTAGAGCCAGAGCCAAAAATCCTGAGAGCTTCAGAGCCAGGGATTAGATGGTGTTCTAAACCCATTGTTTCTATGTAATATAGTGCAGATGAGCGTGGAGATTGTAAACAGACTTTGCCATAATCCTAGAGAGCCTAGTCAAGTTGACTAGAGCTCAAGGAGACGTAGCCCAAGATTTTTGGGTGAAATCCATATTATATTGGTGTTTTATGTGTTTTCTTATTTTCTGTTCTCTTTACTGTTATATGTATTTTATATCAGCATAAGAAAGTGAGCGTAAAGCACTGAATAGTTAAAAATAAACACAAGAATACACCTATTTCAAGCACTTTTTAATTCCACAATTGGTTAATCATAAAATCTTGGGAATATATAAGCTTTGGGAGTGGGAGAGGTTCTTGTAATATTGACAAGAAGCCTTTAGTGCCCCATTTTCAGATCAACTGGTTACTCAAATAAGGTCTCATGGTGAGACACTTGAGGAAAGGAGAATAGTGGAGAAAGTTTTGAGAATTCTGCCAGCAAGGTTTGATTTCATTCTTGTGGCCGTAGAAGAGACAAAGGATCTATCACAATTCTTAGTGGATGAGCTTCATGAATCACTAAATTCTCATGAACATAGACTGAATAGATAAACAAGCTCCTCAATGGAGCATGCCTTCAAGAGACATGTTTCATTTGGTCAAGGTAAAGGAAAAGGAAGATCATATGCTAGAGGAAGAGGAAGAAGCCCACACAGAGGTGGAAAAAGTAGCCCTTCAATCTCAAGTGGAAGGGGAAGCAATCAAAATCCAAGTCAATGCCCAAGACAAAATCAAGCACAAGGTCAGAGGTATCATAAATCTCAATTCCAATTTCATTACTATAAGAAGTATGGTCATTATGAAAATAAATTTAGAATGAAGAAATATGACATTAGGAACAAACCAAGTGTAAATTTCACGAAAGAAAATCAGAACCATGATAACATGTTTTTAGCTTGTAATGTAGCACAAGAAAAACAAAGTGATATATAATATCTATATTCAGTGTGTAGTAACCACATGTGAGAGAACACAGAAATGTTTTCCAGTCTAGATGAAAGTTTGAAATATGAAGTGGCATTAGGGACTGATAGAAAAGTCTCTGTCATGGGCAAAGGAAAAGTTAATATCCTCACAAAGAAGGGGGAGAAGAAGTACATCTCAGATGTTTACTTTGTCTCTGGTTTGAAGCATAACCCCATGAGCATTGGACAACTCATGAAAAAAAGCTACAATGCCTTTTTCAAAAATGATGATTGCATAATTTTGGATAGGTCTCCAAGCAGACAACTGATTCTAAGGGTTCAAATGGAAAACAATAGTGTTTCCCTTAAAGATAAGATCAATATTTAAAGAAGAAGTTGCACAAGCACAACTATCAATGAACTCACAAGAGGATGGAAGAAAAGAGGCATCTGTCACACAAGTGAACTATCAATCAGAGGTCAAAGATGAAAATTGGTTATTGCATTTGATATTTGGAAATCTCAACTTTCGAGGTTTGAATTTCCTACATAGAAAAAACATGGTGAAGGGGTTTCCATTCATAGAGAAACCAGATAGCCTATGTGAAGGATGTATCTTGGGCAAGCAACATATAGAGACTTTTCCAGTAGGAAAGTCAATAAGGCCAAAGGCACCTTTGGAGATTGTCCACTCATATTTATGTGGACCAATGTAAACACCATCAATTGTTGGCAACCACTATTTATTGACCTTCATAGATGACTACACAAGGAAGACATGGGTATATCTCCAAAAACAAAAAAGTGAAGTGTTTGAGTGCTTTTTCCAATACAAGGCTCTTATTGAGAAGCAAAGTGGACACTACATAAAAGTTCTTAGGACTGACAGAGGTGGCGAATATATCTCAAATGATTTCCTTCAATTTCACAAGGAGCATGGAATTCACAAGAAATTTACAACAAGGTATACACCTCAGCAAAATGGTGTTGCAGAAAGGAAGAATAAGACCATTATGGAAATGGAAAGGAATATGTTGAAGGCAAAGAATTTCTAAAATGATTATTGGGCTGAAATTGTCGCTTATGCAGTGCATATCATGAATAGGTGTTCAACTAAAAGCATCTAGAACATGGTTCCCGAGAAGGTATGGAGTGGAATAAAGCATAGTGTCACTCACATGAGAATCTTTGGATGTGTGGCTTATGCACATGTCCCGAATGAGTTGAGGAAGAAGTTGGACAACAAGGGGGAGAAATGCATATATGTTGGATATTGTTATGAATCGAGGGCATACAAGCTCTACAATCCATCAGCCAAGAAAGTAATAATCAACATAGATGTGTAGTTCATAGAGGAGGAAGCATGTGCTAGAAGTTTAGAGAAGAGAGTCAATGTCAAAGCATGTATACCACATGAGGAAAAAAAGGAATTGGCAGCAGCAAGAAATTCCTCAATAGTGACTGCCTCTACTCCTATTCAAGTGCAACAAAGCAGGCAACAAGTAACACCATCAACAAATAGTAGGACAATGTCGCGCAGTCAAGCAAGTTCTTCTCCAAGCATGCCACAAAGCGCAACACCAAGTGACATGTCAATCCCATCTTCAACAAGCATAAGAAGACAAAAAATCAAAAAATTTCAATGAAATTTATGAGCAAGATGCAGTTGAAAGTACCACTATTTTGAATTCCTTATTTGCATTGTTTTGTCATGTAGATGATCTAATCCATTTTGAGGATGCAATCAAAGAAGAAAAATTGGTTGTGGCAATGGAGGAAGAAATAGAAGCAATAAAAAATAATGACACATAGGAGTTAGTGAACCTTCTACAAGGAAAATAAGTCATTGGAGTGAAGTGGGTCTATAAGACAAAGAGAAATGTCGATGGTAAGATTGAAAGGCATAAAGTGAGGCTAGTTGTCAAAGGATACAAGCAATGACATGGAAGAGATTATACAAAGACATTTGTGCCAGTCACGAGGATGGAGACAGTGTGTATAGTTGTGGAGAAACTGTATCAAATGGATGTAAAATCAATGTTCTTGAATGAAGCGCTAAAGAGAAAATATATGTTGCACAACCACCTGGTAGAAGGCCAAGAAGACAACGTGTATCAGTTGAGGAAAGCTCTTTATGGGCTGAAGCAAGCACTGCGTGCATGGTATAGCAAGATAGATGCTTACTTGTTGGACAATGGTTTCAACAAATATGATGGTGAGCCTACTCTCTACGTTAAAGAGAGTGACGATAAGATTCTTATTGTTGTCTTATACCTAGACGATTTAATTTTTACAGGCAGTGATGATTTTCTCATCGCTAATTTCAAAGAAGTCATGAAGAGTGAATTTGAAATGACTGATTTGGGGTTGTTAAGGTATTTTTTGGGCATAGAAGTGAAGTAAACAGAAAATGGCATTTCTATTTCTCAAGAAAAATATGCAGCAGACATTTTGGAGAGGTTTAATATGCAAAACAACAAGCTCGCACCAACTCCAACTTTCATGGGGTTGAAGTTGAGCAAAGAAGATTGCCACTAGGCTGGATATAATGTATGCAGTGAGTTTGGTGTCAAGGTTCATGGAGACACCCAAGGAGACACATTGGCAAGCAACGAAAATAATTCTAAGGTATGTCAATGGGAGAAAACAATATTGTATTTAGTATGCTGGAACAAATGATTTCAGGCTGGTTGGTTACACTAAGAGTGATTGGGTAGGAAGTGTTGATGACAGAAAGAGCATGTCAAGATATGTTTTTCATTTGAGTTCTGGAGCCATTTGATGAGTCTCCAAGAAGTAGCCAATAGCATCACCGTCAATAGCAAAAGCTGAATATGTCACCGCAACAACAGTAGCATGTCAACCAATGTGGATGAGAAGGATGTTTGGGGATCTTCGCCACAACCAAAAGGGAATGAAAACTATTTTCTACGACAAGACTTCAGCGATTGCATTGCCGAATACTTCTGTCTTTCACAAGAGGACCAAGCATATTGATGCTAAATATCATTTTATTACAGAGTTGATTAACAATGATGAAGTTGTGTTGCAACACTATAGGCCACATGAACAATTTGCTGATATTTTCACAAAGCCATTGACACGTGAAAGTTTTGTTTACCTCAGATACTATTTGGGAATTTTCAATGGAAACATTTGTGATTAAGGGGGAGACTTCGAAAGTTAATCCCAACCACCACATTAAACACTCTTACAGCGGCCATACTTGTCAGAAGTATTTTGCAAGTTACGATTATTTTTGCAATGAGGGGGACAGAAGGTCTAGGTAGTAGTACAATGCTGACCGTTTTGCAACACATCATAGAGTTAAAGCACCTAATGAGGGTTGGTAAATATGTATGGGTGAAACATTTAGTCTACAATCTCTGCAAGTTCAGGAAATCCCATATTTTGTATAATTGCCCATCTTGTGTATTAATTATTTTCTCTATCATGTATTAATGTCGAAATTTGTATGTTGAGATAAATATAAATGTAAAAGTCATTTGCAAAGAGAATGAGAGAGAGGGTAAAAGTCTGTGAGGTAGTGAGGAGAAAACCGTGGAGCAATTTGTGGTGCACGCGTGAAAACCAGTTTTACAGACAGTTACTCTGCAACCTGAGTGAAGCGTAAATCAAATTTTTTTTTTGTGTTTTCACTTGGAGCTCGAGCATCCATTTATCACGCAAATTTATGTTCCTATGTTTTGAAATATAATCTAAAGCATGGTTTGTTGCGATATGGATTTAAACCTTCATGAGTATATTTACCTCAACCTTGTTGTGCGTTAAATTTCAATTTCAATTTCAATTAAGCCTCCGTGTAGTTGTGATATCCTTTCCACAACTAAACTTGACTTTGCCATAACCGATTTCTAAGCCAGATTCCTCTCTTCTGCCCTTGTAAATTTTTTTTTTTCACTTGGAGCTTCAAACCTTCATGAGTAGATTTACCTCAACCTTGTTGTGCATTAAATTTCAATTTATCCTTTCCGCAACTGAAGTTGACTTTGCCATAACTGATTTCTAAGCTAGATTCCTCTCCTCTACCCTTGTAAAATTTTTGTTTTCACTTGGAGCTCCAAACCTTCATGAGTAGATTTACCTTAACCTTGTTGTGCATTAAATTTCAATTTTAATTAAGCCTCTGTTTAGTTGTGATATCCTTGCTGCAACTGAATTTAACTTTTCCATAACCAATTTCTACACCAAATTTCTCGCCTCTACCCCTGTAAAACTTGTGTTTTCACTTGGAGCTCCAACTCCCATTTATCAAGCGAATGTATTTTTCTATGTTTTGAAATATAATTTAAAGCATGGTTTGTTGCTATATGGTTTTAAACCTTCATGAGTAGATGTATTTTCCTATGTTTTGAAATATAAGCTAAAGCATGGTTTGTTGCAATATGGTTTTAAACCTTCATGATGAGTAGATATACCACAACCTTATTGTGCATTAAATTTCAATAATTGTGATATCCTTGCCACAACTGAAGTTGACTTTGCCATAACCGATTTATGAGCCAGATTCCTCTCCTCTACACTTCTAAAATTTTTGCATTCGTTTAAGAAAGAGTCTGCCTTCCTTATAGGTTGTAGGAGTTCGTCGCAGTAGATAGTAAAATGTGGCTAAGATAACCTAATTTCTTAAATGATTTCCTATGGTGTTTTGAATTTACTGGTTTTTTTGGTAACTTTAGTTTTGAGAAGCAATATTTCCTTTTTGATGTAAAAACAGTGAAATGATAAAATAACTTTAGTAAATTACACATTGACCCACATCTAATTTATCCATGACCCCAACCACCAAGATACTAAATAAAATAAAATAAAATAACTCTCAGAAAACACAACCATCCAAGTTGCTTACTCTTTGAATTTAAAATAAAGTAAAATAAAATAAAATCACGCAATGAAATATCAGAAAACACAACCGTCCAAGTTACTTACTCTATGAATATTTCTTTATATGGAGAAAGTCAATGGTGGAGCCCAATCCCCACCATCCTTCTCCCCTTTCACTTTTCTTTTCATGGGAAATGGTAGATTCAAATCCAGTGTTATAGTCAATGTTATATTCCATTCCACATTCCAAGAAACCATCCCATTCCACATTTCGCTTTTTCTTGGAAGCTCATGGAAAAAAAATGTAATATTAATGGAGTTCTCTATTTTCACATCAAGTGTATCTAAATAACTTCAAGGAATTCAATTACAAATTCAGTGTATCCAATTATCTGAAACAGAGTGAAGAATTAAAACTCATGAAGTAGATGGAAGCGTTAGAAAGAAGGTTAGGGAAATAATAAATTATGCCAAGCCTTATGATCATAAGGACAACTCTCATCATCAAATTAGAAAAGATCGAGAGGAGGGTGTTGGGGTCATGCCCTATCCTGAGATGGAGATGAAGATGAAAGAATTAATCAGCTGCATGTTACTTATCCTCACTCTATGGATGCCTCTGCATCTCTTAGAAGCTCAGCAAACTGATATAGCCGAACTAGTTTGGGAAGACTGTGGGGATAACAAATATATAGACGGTGGGGATTTCCAGCATAATCTAATCCGGGTTTTGGAATCATTGTTGGGGAACGCTTCTACGAGCAGATTCCATACTAGTGTTAAGAGGCGGGACAACAATAGCTTTGTTTATGGGATTATCCAGTGTAGAGGAGATTTAAATTCCTTCGATTGCAAAGCGTGTGCTTCTACGGTGAAGGAAAAATTTCTTAAGGAATGTCGTTCTGGATTAATTTATTTAAACGGTTGCTTCTTACCTTACGAAAATCATAATTTTTACAATGATTATGATAATAGTAGTGTTAGAAATATTTTCTGAAATTAATTTTCATTTTCGCAGAGGGGAGAGGCAGAGAGTTATAACTTTCTTGAAGCCACTTTTGTGACACTAGATTCATGCACCGCGAAGCTAATTTCGCACAACTACCTTCGCGCACTGCGAGGCTATTTCCCAGACTTGGATTTCGTGCACCTTGAAACTATTCTAGAGACTTGATGAATACTCACAGCAAAAAATAACAAGATAGGTTTGGACAAACACACTAAAACTTAGTATTCATTTCTTAAACATGAAAATACATCTACATGAGACTGTGGCTCATTTACAAAATAGAATAAAATTTTACAAAGATTTACACTTACACAGAGTAACACATAGTAAAATAGAGTAATTGTTGTTTTCATACGCCCACCAAAAAGTGTTCCACCATTTTCTCCACAGAGACTTCCACTCTTTTCTTATTTCTTACTCTTTAACCTCTCTACACAGCCTAACCCCTACAAAACGACTTTTACATTCATATATATAACTCAACATACAGTTTTACATTTAATTCATGACAGAGCGAAATTAATTTTGATGTTGTTGTTGTGTGTGATCAGAGTCGCGCAGGTGTTTCTGGAGTGTGCGCAAGGTTGTTGAATTAATGTTTGCCCATATCTATTTACCTAAGTACATACGTTATTTAAACGCCTTTGTTGGGTTTCTGAATGGTTCACATTTGACTTCAGACCTTCTACCTTCACGCTGAGACGTAACCTACAAAAATGTCTTCAAGCGGAGATGCAACCTGCAAAAGTGTCTGACATGTATGGCTACAAAAGTGTTTGACATGTATGGCTGTTGTCGCGTTGTTTATTGCAGTGGTTGGGATTATTATTTCCAACACTCCCCGTTAATCACAACTACCACCATTGACAATTCCCAAATAGTTTCTTAGATAAACAAAATTTTCTCCTGCCAATGGCTTTGTGAAAATATTAGCAATTTGTTCCTATGACCTGCAGTGCTGCAGCACAATTTCATCATTGTTAATGAACTCTCTAATAAAATGATATTTAACATCAATATGTTTGGTCCTTTTGTGGAAGACATAATTCTTTGACAATGAAATTGTTGTGGTGGTGTCGCAGAAAATAGTTGTCGCGCCCTCTTGGTCATGACGAAGATCCCTCAACATCCTTCTCATCCAAACTGCTTGACACATTGTTGTTGTTGTTGTTGCGGCATATTCAACTTCTTTTGCTGACAGTGACACTATTGGTTGCTTCTTGGAAGCCCATGAAATGGCTCTAGAACGCAAATGAAAAAAATATCCTGACGTGCTCTTTCTATCATCAACGCTCCCTGCCCAATCACTATCAGTGTAACCAACCAACTTGAAATCACTGGTTGTGTACAAAACGTCAAACTGTTTTGTCCCATTGACATACCTTAGAATCCTTTTTTCTGCTTGCCAATGTGTCTGCTTGGGTGTCTCCATGAATCTTGACACCAAAATTACTACATACATTATATCCGGCCTAGTGGTGATCAAATACATCAAGCTGCCTATCATGCTTTTGTATAATGTCGGATTGACATTGTTGTTGCAATCTTCTTTGCTCAACTTCAACCCTGATTCTTCTTTCCCCTGTAACGGCGCCAATTTATGTTATCACCCCAAGAAACTCACCAAGGTTGTATTTCAGTGATGCTCAGGAACATTACAAATTCAACATTTATGTTGGATAAATTGATGGATGAATGGAAGATATGCTGCACATTCAAGCCAGATAACCACTGCTACTATGATTAACCTCAGACATGGGTGAAGACCCCAAACTACAAGGCTTTTAACCACCAACTACTCACGGTTTAAGGCAAAGGTGATGATGGAGAAGACTGATTACACCAGCAGATGCACAGGACCCTGTGATGGCCAGCCACAACCAGTTAGAAGTTCTGTAAAACTACTATTTAATACACAGAGAGGATGACAACTCTCTGGTATTTAAACAACAGCAATCTGCAAGCAATTTCAATGAGCCACTCAATTATAACACAAAGGTGGGATGACAGCCCCTCTAATGTTTAACATTTATAGCACATCAAATAAATGCAAAGAAGGCATAGCCTGGAACATAGAAGAAGTGAAAAGTGAGCAGGTGATAGCAAAAGAAGCTTGTATTAGTTGAAATCAAGACCAAAAGTTGCAAGTCTCATAGTACTTATAGTCTCCAGAAGTTAAAGGCTACAACAAAGGTCTCATTCATCAAACACTCATCAACCTAATTACATCTCTGTTCTGGGTATATATGGTGTCTCTTTACAAAATATCTCTGCTAATACATGCATGGAGGAGCCAATAAATGTTCACCAACCACATTTACACTTAGAAATGGGCCTTTGGTACAAATCTGGCTATGTTTGTAATGGATTTGACCTTCTCTGGTGCCCTGCAGTCCTCCTTGGGCATGTGGAGTGTGATATGGACAAAGTCCATGATTGATAAATGCTGATCAGTTCAAGGGATGACCTGTTTCTACTCATCCATACTGCGAATTGAATGCAGCTGCCTATTGCGCTGTACTATTTCATGCCTGCTTTAAACAGCTCCGCTCCACTGAGAAATACCGCCCACCTTGCCATTTTTAAACATGAACGGTCAATACATGCATAACTTCTCTATCGGGTCATCTTTCTGGCCGCAATTGTATATCAGAGCCGGCTTCTTTGCTTTTTTTTTATATATTGACTTATGCTTACAAAACATTGAAATCATGAGAAAATGGTTGTTGGCGGACTTGAGAATATATATGCAATAAAGTGTTATAACCGTCGGGTCCGGTTATCGCATCACAAACATGCATGCGAGAAAGGCCCTGACCCTTGGTGAAGCATCGATGCGAACCGCCGATGTGATATCCCCCGATCCGATGTGGGCTGATGTGATCTGGGCCGATGCGATCCCTTGCTTTTCTTCATATATGAAAATACATGAAGAATTTTGCAAAACATGAGAAATTCGCCTTTGGCGGATTTGAAAATATATATATTTCACTTCTCGGACCCATTCGGGTCTGGGCTTCATCTCTATTGGCGCTCGCCTAAGGCCTCCTCTATATTTCATTTATACACAAAAATGCACCAAATACACTGAAAATGGCTTGCGCGCGGACCTGAAAATATATCAAAAATCATTTATAATCGCCATCGGGTCCGACCCATCGGGTTGCAAGCATGCCTTAAATGAAAGCCCCACCCCTTTTGTTTTGCCGATAGAGAAAAGCCGATGTGATGTGAGCCGTTGATCTTTGCACGCGATTAACGACCATGATCGAATCGCTATATCGCAATCGCAATGCCACCGCCGATACCTCCGATGCTCCGATCGCGATCACTGATGGAAGTGTTCCGAGCATATTTGTAAATCCTCCTCTGCGACCTGCCGATCCAATCATCGGCGATCGCTGATCGGCGGTGTTCCGCGTTGCTACCACTGCTTGCCTGTGCCAATTGTGACCCGCCGATGTGATTTGGACCGTTGATCGGCCAGATCCAACGGCTGTCACGCATTGAACTATTAAGCCTGTGATTTGGTATTTATTAGGGTTTTGAAGTGTTTTAGGCCTCTCGATAGTGTATTTCTACCCTCCCAAGGGTTCTTCTCTTACGATAGCTTTGATCGGTGGAAGGCCTTTAATCAAAGCTTGAATACTTTAACAGCATGCATGGATCCTTTGGCATGAACTACGTGTTTTTGTAGACTTTGAGAGTGTTTTGAATCCATTTTATATCCTTTGGTATAGCAGAACTAACACTGGTTCCTTCTGGGGATGAGATCCTCCTTGTGAGGTCTCAAGAACCTACAGATCAATGTCTTTCCAGCAACAAACAAATTAGCCAAAATTCATAGTGTTCCATTGGGCATGGAGTCTACTACACCTATACTAAAAACTGGTAAAAGCACAATATTTACAGCTTTTAAGGCCAAAGACCTTAAATCACATAAGTTTTCAAAAACCGCCCATTAACTCGGCCATCAAAAATTGTCTCTCCTCCCATACTTTTAAGTATGAAGGTGTTGTTCCCTTGAATCTGTGAAATAATGAAAGGGCCTGTCTAGAGAGCATCGAATTTACCATGATTGCATTTATTTTCTTTAAATGCATCCCATTTCAGAACCAAATCCCCAACCTGCAAATTATTTCTTTTTGCCTTCTTGTCAAAGACTTCCTTGATCTTTTTCTGATGTGTTGTAACTTTTTCAACCAATTGCTCTCTAATCTGATACAACTCTGTTAAATCAGTGATTCTGTTTTCCACATCATCTTCTTCATCCTGTGCTGTTTGGAGCAACTTTCCTATAGGGAGGGTAAGTTGAATTGGAAAAATAGCATCAGTACCATATACCAGCTTGAAGGGAGAACTGCCTGTAGATTTCTTGATGGTCACCCTGTCCGCCCAAAGTGCATACTTGAGCTTGGCATCCCAATTCTTTTTATTATCCTCTAACAGCTTCTTAATTATCCTGATCAGACTTTTATTAGAGGATTCTGCTAGACCATTCCCTTGAGGGTAATAGGAGGTGGAATGAACAAGTTTAATGCCCATTGAATCACACATTTCCACCAACTCTTTTGCCCTGAAGGCTGCTGCATTATCTGTTATTAGCTTATGTGGGCAACCAAATCTGCTGAAAATGTTTTCTGTTAAAAACTTCATGACCACATTATGATCAACCTTCCTTGTAGGAATTGCTTCAATCCATTTTGTAAAATAATCAGTGGCAACTAATATCCACCTGTGCTGGCCACTGGAGTGTGGGTTGATTTCACCAATGAAATCCAAGCCCCACTGCTGAAAATGTCCTTTTGCAATTATTGGTTTTAGGGGCAGGGATTTTAACTGTTGCTTGCCTTCAAATCTTTGGAATTTATCACAAGATTTAACAAAAATAAATGCATCAGAAATAAAGAGGGCCAATAATACCCAGCTCTGAGAATCTTATGGGTTGTATTTCTCCAATAATGATGTCCTCCACACATGCTGTTATGGAATTGCTGCATAACCTCTATTGACTGTTCTTTGTCCAGGCACCTTAAAAGCACTCCAGATGGATCCCTCCAATAGAGCAAGCTATTATTGATGCAATATTTCGTTGCCTTGAGCTTTAAAGTTCTTGCTTGACTTTGAGAAAATTATGAAGGGACTTCTAGCTTTAGAAGGAAATTAATTATAGCAACATACCAGCTACATGAAGCTAGATTCTCTGCCACTGACTGTTCTCTCTGTGATTCAGCTGTTTCATCTTCTTCTGTTTGACCATTTTCTGCCATAGTGAACGAGAAATCGATGTCCAAAGACCTGCAATTATCTTCAGCCAATAACTTGGCAAGCCCCTGACCTCTTACCAGCTTGGTGGGCTTCAGCTCTATGTTAAATTCTATCATTTTTTCAATCCATTTCGCTCTTCTTCCATCAGCATCAGCTTGAGTTAAGACATCCTTTATTGCGGCAGAAGGCACGTATGCAACTATCTTGGAATGCAAGATGTACACTCGGAAAGCTTTCAAATATTTGATAAGAGAATATGCTTGCTTTTCAATGATATCATACCTTAGTTCAGCATCCCTCAAATTCTTGCTGAAAAGGGCCACTGGATGCTCTGAACCTTCTTCATCTTGCTGCAACAGAACATCTGCAATGGTATCCTTAGAAGCAAATGAAAACAGGTGAAACTCCTTGCTATATTCAGGACTTATTAATGTGGGAGCTTCCACAATAGCCTTCTTAATTGACTCGAAAGACTTTCTTTCTACATCAGTCCACTTTACCTCTGTTCCTTTTTTCAACATGAAGGTTATGTGCTTGACTAGCTCTGCGAAATTCAGAATGAACCTCCTTACAAAGTTAATTTTGCCCAGAAAAGACTGTATGTCTTTCTTTGATCTTGGGAGAGTCAAAGCCTGAATTTCTTTGACTCTTTCTGGGTCAATTTGAACACCTGCAACAGACACTACATGTCCCAACAGTTTGCCTTCTTCCAAAGCAAATTGGGATTTTTTGCGATTGACTGAAATTCCAAACCTCCTGCACTTCAAAACAAGGATAATTTTAGGGGCAAATGTTCGCCCTTTGGCAAAATTAAGGGGTTTTAAATTTTTAGTGGGCGAATATTTTGTATCATAGTACATTTTTACAAATCACCTCAAATAGCCCACCTTATTTTAAGGGAGAGGGTAAAAAAGGTGAATTTAGCCCTTGAAAATAGGAGTTACAACTTTCCATTCGCCAATTTCCAAGAATAGGTTTTATTTAAGTGAATCCATTCGCCCATTTTCAAGAATAGGTTTTATTTAAGTGAATCCTATGGGCCAAAGGCCCAAATACCATATTTATAAAAAAGTTATGGTAAATTAATAAAAATATAAATAAATGAGAGGTATGGTAAATAAATAAAACATTTTTTATATTTACTCCATAAATCACCTTATATACATGCAAGGGTGTAAACAAATAAAAATATAAATAAAGTGGAGGTAGGGTAAATAAATAAAAAGTCCTTTTATACTTACTCAAAAGGTATGGTAAATAAATAAAAATATAAATAAACTAGACGTATGGTAAATAAATAAAACCTCTTTTTATATTTAGTCCATAACCCTCGTTCTATTTATGAAGGCTCAAGAAAGAGATTTTATTTAAGTGAATCCTATGGGCCAAATACCATATTTGTAAAAGAGGTATGGTAAATTAATAAAAATATAAATAAATGAGAGGTATGGTAAACAAATAAAACATTTTTTTATATTTACTCCATAAATCACCTTATATTTAAGGACATTTAAAAAATGCGTTATATTTAAGTGAAACCTATGGAAAAAATACTATGGGACAAATACCACGGACTACATTGTTATTAATACCATGCAAAAAACATTATTATTAATAAAAATAAAAATGGCACATTGTATTGACCCATGGTATTCACCAAAATGGCACATGGTATTGACCCATGGTATTCACCTGGAATGCAACCTATTCAAATGGGGGAATTAAACCAGCATAGATCCATCTTTACTTTGGATCTACTAACCCCCGAGAGGTATCAAATATCGTGATATGCAAACTAGCATAGAGTGAAAAAATATTTGATCCCTCTCGGGGCTTGGTTAAAATAAAAAATAAAATAAAAATCAACTATTAATTTTATTATTTTTTATAAATTACTAATAGTAATTTTTAAGCTCCAGGTGTATGATAACCCATGGTATTAACCCATGGTAATACCATGGTATTCATGTGAGCATAGACTATTTAAAGGGGAAATTCTATCATCTTAGATCCATCTTAATTCTGGGTCTACCAAGTTCTCAGAAGGATAAATAGATTTCATCCCCCTAAGAGTGGTAGATGTGGAGTTAAGATGGATATATGTTGGTTTTTATGATAATGAAGATATTAAATAAACTTAGGAAATCATATTGTAAAAACATATTAAGGTGAATGGTTAAAGCATAGACATTGGACAAGTGTATTTGTATACTTCTGTTTTAAATTGAAAAAAATCCAGGGTTAAAAGGAATGAATTGATTGCACTAGTCATCCTTCTATAACTTTCCAACATATGCTGGAGTAAACAGATTGTAATTTGGGTAATTTTTCTAACTGCAAATAGGAACATACTTGTGTATTGGCAAGGTGGTTATGAGGTCCCTAGAAGTGATGAATTTGAATTTTTCTTGGTTTTATATATAGTATTAATTTTTTTCTCATGCTTTCTGTGAATGACACGGGTGAATTGTATCCTACATCCACTAGGTTATTGATATGTAATTTCGGTAATTTTGATTTCAAAAGATATTTAAAAAAAATGCAATGATTTCATTCGTGTATTCAATAAACACCGAGATTTTATAATTGAGTAAAATATTCGCCATGCCTGGTGAGAGATTCGCCAAAAAATTATATATACATATTATATTATTGATAAAATCGCCTTCCATTTTTCCTATATACCATGGAGATTCGTCCATTTATTATATATAAAAATTTAGGGGGGGTTCTTAAAATTTTCCCTGCTTCAAAAACACTTTTTTCAAATGTTGTAAATGATCATGATGGCTGCTAGAATAAACTATTATGTCATCAAGATAGATTAGCACAAATTTGTCCTTCTCTCGCATAAAAGCTATATCCATAGCTCTCTGAAAGGTGGCTCCAGCATTCATCAGCCCAAACGACATTTTGGCATACATGAACGTGCCCCAAGGAGTGGTAAATGCAGTCTTTTCTTGATCATCTGGGTGCACAGCAATTTGATTAAAGCCTGAAAATCCATCTATAAAAGACATTACTTTGGCACCTGAGACTTGTTGCAACAAATGCTCCATTTTTGGCAGAGGATAATTATCCTTTTTGGAACATTTATTTAGATTCCTGAAATCAACACACAGTTTGATTTCTCCATTCTTCTTCCTCACAACAACTAGATTGGCCACCCATTTAGAATATCTGAGAGGCATTATAATCTTAGCAGGCAGCAACTTTTTAATTTCTTTCTCAAGCTGAGGAAGGAGCATAGGGTTCATTGGTTTCAGCTTCTGTTTGAAAGGAACAATGTCTTTTTCAAGCGGAATTTTATGTTGAATTATATTCTTGTCATATGTTCTTAGATCATTGTACTCCCAAGCGAACACATCAGCAAATTGCCTCATTAACTTGTAGTATTCGGCATTCTGATCAGCAGATAGATTAGTAGACAGATTTATAAATTTGGGCTGACCTGGACTTCCTATATCATGCTTACAAACTGCAGATTGATCTTCTTTTTGGGCAGCTTTGTAAGGCACATCATTGTGATCAAACAATCTCTCAAGAGGAATTAGACCCTTAGGAATGTGGTTACTAGGAGGCTGGACTATGCTATTCTTACCAATCTTATTTGTAAACTGGGACTTGGGATCTTCTACCAAAGCATCATTATTTTGGTCAAATTTGCATTTCAGAGAACTCATCAATGACTTGAAGGAATCTATTTAACTCATCATTGTCATCAAAAACCTTCCAATGGTGGACATTATCAAGCAAGGAGGGTCTATACTTCATTTGTATCTCATAAACTAGTTTGGGAGGCGATGGAGGGATGAACAAACTAGCTGAAACAGCAAGGGAATCAACAAGCTGATTTTGGGCTCTAGGAATGTATGAAATGCAGAAAAAATTAAAGCACTCTTTAACTCTTCATACCTCATCTCTGTATGCTCTCAGCCTTGGATGCTTTGCTTGGAATGTTTTATTTACTTGCTGAATTATCAGATCAACATCTCCAAATACCTTCAGCTTTTTTATTCCCCTGTCTTTGGCTGCATGAAGGCCCAACAGCAGTGCTTCATATTCTGCTATGTTGTTTGTCACCTGAAAAACCAGCTTTAGAGACAATTCAACTCTTTCTTGTTGTGGAGATACTAGCACCACCCCTGCTCCTGCAGTCTCCTTGGTACATGCTCCATCAAAGAAAATCTCCCAAATCTAACTTCGTATATCATGCTCAACCTGAGCTGTTGGTTTCCTGATCTGCAATGCGACCTTCTGAGATTCTTCTATTTGGAGAATGCATGCTCCAAAATTAGTGTCCACTGCATATATGGGATGTTTTGTAGGATTCTTCTCATCACTAATGATATATGCCAGTTGTGCTTCTCTATATAACCTCCTGCTTTCTCCTCCAAACACTGGGACAGTTTCATAAGATAGATCATTCTGTAATGTCCCACGCAGTCTCTTAATCCACCCTCTAGACAACAACATACCAAACTTAGGAGGGACATCGGCCACCACTATATCCATCATCATACTCTTCATGGGTAGCTGGGTTAAGGTAATGGCCAGATCCTTAATTAATCCAAGGCATTTTACCTTGCTTGAATCAAAAGAGAAGAAATCATGATAGGGTCTAGTGATATCAAGGCCTAACTCTTCCATGACAGTTTTAGGCATTAGGTTGTGGCTGGCCCCTGTGTCTAGCAGGAAATTGTGGAGGATTTTATCATGGATAGTTAATGAAACATAGAAAGATGGAGAACTATTATCAGCAGGTTCAATCATGGGGCTAAGCACAATAGTAGGCTTGTCATCTTGCAAATTGACAAAGTCAATGGAGGTTTGTTTAGATTTTAGTTGAAGGGCTTTAAGGATGGATTTTCTGAATAATTCACTCTTCACCAACTCAGCCAGAGGCATAGCTATTTTCAATTTCTGAACTTCTGACTCAAAATTGAAAGAGGAGAATAATTTATCAGCAGTTTTTACCTCTTGAACATGGGTTTTGAGGGTGACAAGATCAGTTGCTGGTCTTCTTTGCCTGATATTCTGTGGCGCTGTTTGGGCAGCAGCTTCTTGTGCAACATTTTCTTTGGCATTCTTTGCATTGGATCTTAGATTATATTTTTGCTGCTGCTCACCAGATTGCAGAACAACACCACGGTCCCACCTCTGACTGTTTTGCTCTTGTAGCAGCGACTCTTCATACTCGGCCAATGTTAAAAATGCAGTGCTGCCTTTATCTTCCATGTAGTGAATTTCGTCCCCATATTCTTCAGATTTTTCCCCCTCCATGACTACATTTTGAAAGGGAGCCTTAACTTTATGATCTTCTTTCGTTTCTTCACCCCTTTGCATAATTTGTAACTGCTCATTTTCTTTTCTGAATGGGTTTGGATTTCTTGGAACAAATGTGTTTTGCTGCCTTGTTTTGCCTGAAGTCTACTCAACCTTTAGCTTAGAAATCTCAGTAGCCAATGACTCTATCATCTTAGTCATTTTGTCTAATTTAGGCTCTGAAGTTGAATGAGAAGAAGAAGAAGCCTCACCTCTCAGCCTTCTTCTATCAACTTGACTCTTTAACTTCTCTGCTGCCATAATATTGGATTCCACCTCCAGGGATGCTTCTTGCATATCACCCAGAGTAGCACATCTTCTTTCTCTCAAAAATAAGCAGAAATTGGGGTAAAAAGAATTGGCATATGTGATTTTGGCGGTGGTGGGGGTAGGCTTTACCTCAACTGGTATTTTACTATACATTTTATTAAATCTTTTATTGAAGTCAGGCAAAGACTCACCCTTTTCACTTTTCAAGTTTCCAAACTCAGTATGATAATACAACAAGTCCTTCTTATCTCCCCATTGCTTCAAAAATGCATCATCCAATGCTTAAATATATGTTATAGATCCTTGGGGTAATTCTCTAAACCACTTCCTAGCCTCTCCATCAAGGCTTTGGACAAAAACTCTCATCCATACATCATTCTCACTTATATCTAAATTATCAGCATAACTGTAAAAAGCTTCAATATGTTCTTTTGTTTTCACTCCCTTTGTTCCAGTAAATTTAGGCATATATTTTTTATATTCTCCCACATGCATAGGATTTAGAGGCACAGGCAATACCAAAGGTCCATATCTAGTAGCAACAATCCTCTCAATCCTAGTAGGTGCTTGCTGTCCTGCCATGTTTGAAATATGTGGAAGAATACTAGCAGATGGAGCAGTAGGAAATAATGCAATGGATGACAGAGATATTGGGATATTTTTGACAGTATGGGAAGCCTTCTTTGGATTAAGATTCAAAGGGGAACTAACTGCACAAGGGGCTGAACTAATCTCTGAAGGAATTTCTTTATTAACAGTGCTGGGCTCTAAGACTTCAAGGTGTAATTCTCTAGCTATGAATTCATCTTTCAGAGATAAATCAGAGTTTTTAGGCTTACCTGATCCTGATGCCCCTTTCTGTGATGATTTCTTCGATTTAACAATTCTTTCAGGGTCAAGCAACGATTCAGCTGGAGATTTCTGAGGATTTCTTTGAGTATGCCTCACAAACTGAGCCAGAACTTCAATGTGGAGTCGCCAAAGGATGGTCTTCCACCAATGGAGTCGCCAAACAGATGATTACAACGAATGTTTATGTTCAAACCTTGTCTGTCATCAAAGATTGAAACTATGTCGTTCTCCCAGGGAAGCTTGAGCTCCGATTCTTCTTTCCCCGGCAACGGCGCCAATTTATGTTATCACCCCAAGAAGCTCACCTAGGTTGTATTTCAGTGATGCTCAGGAACATTACAAATTCAACAATTATGTTGGATAAAATGATGGATGAATGGAAGATATGCTGCACATTCAAGCCAGATAACCACTCCTACTATGATTAACCCCAAACATGGGTGAAGACCCCAAACTACAAGGCTTTTAACCACCAACTACTCACAGTTTAAGGAAAAGGTGATGATGGAGAAGACTGATTACACCAGCAGATGCACAGGACCTTGTGATGGCCAGCCACAACTAGTTAGAAGATCTGTAAAACTATTATTTAATACACAGAGAGGATGACAGCTCTCTGGTATTTAAACAACAACAATCTACAAGCAATTTCAATGAGCCACTAAATTATAACATAGAGGTGGGATGACAGACCCTCTGATATTTAACATTTACAGCACATCAAATAAATGCAAAGCAGGCACAACCTGAAACATAGAAGAAGTGAAAAGTGAGCAGGTGACAACAAAAGAAGCTTGTATTAGTTGAAATCAAGACCAAAAGTTGCAGGTCTCATAGTATTTATAGTTTCCAGAAGTTAAAGGCTACAACAAAGCTCTCATTCATCAAACACTCATCAACCTGATTACATCTCTGTTCTGGGTATATATGGTGTCTCTTTACAAAATATCTCTGCTAACACATGCGTGGAGGAGCCAATAAATGTTCACCAACCACATTTACACTTAGAAATGGGCCTCTGATAGAAATCTTGTTGTGTTTGTAATGGATTTGACCTCCTAGTGCCCTACAGTCCTCCTTGGGCAAGTGGAGTGTGATATGGACAAAGTCCATGACTGATAAATGCTGATTAGTTCAAGGGACAACCTGTTTCTACTCAGCCATACTGCGAATTAAATGCAGCTACCTATTGCGCTGTACTGTTCCATGCCTGCTTTAAACAGCTCCGCTCCACTGAGAAATACCGCCCACCTTGCCATTTTTAAACATCAACGGTCAATACATGCATAACTTCTCTATCGGGTCGCCTTTCTAGTCGCAATTGTATATCAGAGCCAGCTTCTTTGCTTTTCTTTATATATTGACTTATGCTTAAAAAACATTGAAATCATGAGAAAATGGTTGTTGGCGGACTTGAGAATATATATGCAGTAAAGTGTCATAACCATCGGGTCCGGTTATCGCATCGCAAAGATGCATGAAAGAAAGGCCCTGACCCTTGGTGAAGCGTCGATGCGATATCCGCCGATCCAATGTGGGCTGATGCGATCCAAGCCGATGCGATCCCTTGCTTTTATTTATATATGAAAATACATGAAGAATGCTGCAAAACATGAGAAATTCGCCTTTGGCGAATTTGAAAATATATATATTTCACTTCTTGAACCCTTTCAGGTCCGGGCTTCTTCGCTATCGGCGCTCGCCTAAGGCCTCCTTTATATTTCGTTTATACACAAAAATGCGCCAAATACACTGAAAATGGCCTGCGCGCAGACTTGAAAATATATCAAAAATCATTTATAATCGCCATCGGGTATGACCCGTTGGGTCACAAGCATGCCTTAAATAAAAGCCCCGCCCCTTTGGTTTTGCCGATAGTGAAAAGCCAATGTGATGTGACCCGTTGATCCATGATCGAATCACTATATCACAATCACAATGCCACCGCCGATACCTCCGATGCTCTGATGCTCCAATCGCAATCGCTGATCGGAAGTTTTCCGGGCATATTTGTAAATCCTCCTCTGCGACCCGTCGATCCGATGATCGGCGATCATTGATCGGCAGTGTCCCGCGTCGCTACCACTGCTTGCCTGCGCCGATTGCGACCCGCCGATGTGATCTGGACCATTGATCAGCCAGATCCAACGGCTGTCGCACATTGAACTGTTAAGCCTGTGATTTGGTATTTCTCATGGTTTTGAAGTGTTTTAGGCCTCCCGATAGTGTATTTTGGCCCTCCCAAGGGTTCTTCTCTTGGGATAGCTTTGATCGGTGGAAGGCCTTTAATCAAAGGTTGAATACTTTAACAGCATGCATGGATCCTTTGGCATGAATTACGTGTTTTTGCAGACTTTGAGAGTGCTTTGAATCCATTTTATATCCTTTGGTATAGCAGAACTAACATGACTAATAACCCAACAGTTGAAATTAAAGGGGAGTGTTGAAATTGTAATTTAAACTGCTGCCCAGTTAAACAGTCGCGCATTTAATTCAGCAAAACCACCAGACTTCATCGAACCGCTTTTCTCCAAGCGGTGGTATTCTCTCAAACGCCCCCAATACTGTACGCTGTTTAATGCATGTCCGCAGGCATTTTTCAAAAGAGCCATTTTCCCGGAACGTAATGTCGTTTTGTTCAAGCAATAACCGTTCGATTAAAATGAAGGTTGTCCACCATCCGATTGAAACCAAGTTGTTGTACAGGTCTCTGCCATTGATGCATGAACCTTGTGTGGGGTAAAAATTTCATTTGACTATCGATTTGCCAGTAAAATAATTAATGCAATTTATTTCGCTTCGTAGATTGTTGGTAGAGTTTTAATTTTAATGTTTTTTAACTCACGAGAAGTATGGGCATAGTAAAAAATGCATTTGTTATGTTTTTAGTTTTAGTTGTTCATTGTAACATGTAATGTAAGGAAAAGGGAAGAACGCACAAAGTGCGAATGAATGTATGTTTTTTTTGGTTGAAATGTAATGTAATGGAAATGCAGCAGCATATGTAAGGAATTACATTTACAGCACTAAATGTAAGAAAGTTTTTTTTTACACAGCAGTGTAAAGAATGAAGGAACAAAGCAGTTAATTTTTATGAGACAGAGTAATTTTTTTTTGTGGTCTTGGAGAATCCCTCTGGCAGAGGAAGAAATTTGTAACTACAGTGGTTTGATTAATGAATACAAGTTTTTTTTTGTTCAAGTGTGAAATTCTGTTCTTCAGCAGAAAATAATTTTTTTTGCTTCCATGTGCAAAACAGAGCATCATTCTCTATTCATTATTTTGTTTTGGAATTTAGCAGAAAATTCCCAACAATTTGGAATCTACAGGTTCCATGAAAAATAGAAATAATTTTGAAGTTCATTGATCTGTTGTAGGGGGTTCTACCTGATGCAAGAGAAGTTGCAATTAAACAGCTGAATATAAATTCAAGGCAAAGAGACACTGAATTTCTGAATGAAGAAAATCTTATCAGTCATGTTCAGCGCAAGAATGTAGTGAAATTGCTTGCTTGTTCCGTTAAAGGCTTAGAGAGGCTACTAGTCTATGAATACCACCAGAACGGAAGTCTTGACACAATTCTATTCGGTAGCTTCTCTTTCTTTAACTACTTAATCCCTGCATGGAACCTGGATTTGTTCTAGCTTTTTAATATAGCTTGCCAACGTTTTTACTTCTTGTCATGCAATTATTCAAATAGACAAAATGCCATTTACTTGATTGGAGAGATGGGTATGAAATCATGGTTGGAACTGCAAGTGGGCTGGCCTATCTTCATGAAATATGAGATTCGGATCATCCATAGAGATATTAAAGCAAGAAATATTCTACTTGATAATAAATACAGACCCAAAATAGCAGACTTTGGTTTAGCCAAACTTTTCGGAGAAGATCAGAGCCACATTAGCACCAGAAGTGCAGGGACTCTGTAAGAATTCGCTTTACATTTATCTGTCTTGATGTCCCCAAATTTATTTTATTTAATAAATTGTAGGAAATGAACCAATTAAAATTTGCATATTTGAGAAAGCATCATTTGATTTTAAGAGTGTTAAGATAGGTTGATTTCATTGTGCAGTGGTTACATGGTGCCTGAGTATGCCTTATGCAGAGAAAGCAAATGTATTCAGTTTTGGAGTACTTGTTCTTGAGATTGTCAGCAGAAAAAAGAATCAGGGTTTGCTTCAACACATGGTGTTTCTCCTAGAAGCAGTATGGTTCATGTGGATCCCATCTTTATAGTACAAATTTCCTAAACGCCAATATTAGTGGATTCCTACTGACTAATGTTTTATGTTTTGTTAATGTTTGTCAATTACCAGACATGGAGACTATATAAGGATGAGAGAGCGTTGGAACTTATGGATCCCTCATTGGAGGGAAGTTATTTGTATGATGAAGCGATGAGAGTGATTAAAATTGGTCTTCTGTGCACTCAAGGAGCTGCATCATTGCAGCCTTAAATGTCCCGTGTGGTGTCGATGCTGACTAGCGAGCAAGAACATCTGTCTTCGACTATGAGGCCTATTTTCATAGCTATGGATAATGTGGCCAAATCTCACCAACTTCAACATCCTAGAGTTGTTGATCCTGAGAAAGCATCTAGCAGTACAACAATTTCTCTTGTTATCCATGGGCAATGAGTAGAGATATTACTCTTGTTATCCATAAATGAGATACCGGGATTTTCTCTTATGGGAAGAAAATATCCTCAAAAATAGGATATGGTAATGGGTAAATGGCCGCCACTCATATTTATCATATAAATCAAGCTGATTATTCTTTAATTTGTTTTTTTCCTTTTATATATATATATATATTTAGATGGAATATAGCTAAAAAATTTGTGGTCAAATTTTGATTTGTGTTGTTTAAATTGGTGTTTTTGTTTGAATATATAGATTTAGTACTCTCCAATTTTTTTGCATTTCAACTATGAAGAATTCACTCATCAAACTTGAATAGCTGTCAAATCCTAAAACAATTAAATCAGAAGATAAACAGAGAATTTTTTCAAAATATTACACTTGACTACTCTTAGCTAGACATAGTGGACAAATAATACACATTAGGTTTTTATATATCTTTTATTTTAATTTTTAATTTTTATAATATAAGAAAAATCTATTATAATTTAGTTGTTAAATTAATAGTGTGAAAATTGTTATTGATTTTTATTCAGAAATGCAGGCTAATTCATTCTAATTATTCCATAAAACTCACACTAAAAATTAACTTCTGCATTGCTTATAAAAAACCAATTTTCACTCCTGTCACATACTCTAAATATTAAACAATAATCCCATCAAAATAATCTATTATCTAAATAAAAACAATTTTTTTAAAACATACTTTACTGGACGATAACTAAGTTTTTGTTTACTCGACGACGACGACCCAAAAACACACAACCAGATCTTTACTTATTTCGTTTTGTATAAACAAATTCTTTTAATTAAGAAAATAATTTTAAATACTAACCCAAACACATGTTACTTTTATTTATCAGTATAAAGAGCATTTACTCATGCTATAATGTGTCACTCGTCATGATGTGCTACACCCTCAGCATTTAAACAATTTAATTTGTCTACTTCGAAATCGACTACATATTTCCTTTCAAAAATAAATTAATTCTTCCCAGGTTTATTCAATTCACCTCATCATCCATATGATGAAAGACTTTATAATTTTATAAAAATATGTTTATTCTCTCTTTATTTAAATCGTTAATTATGTCTTTTTAATTTTATTTATTCAATTCATCTCAACATTCGTATGATAAAAGACTGCTTATAATTTTATAAAAATATGTTTATTTTCTCTTCATTTAAATTGTTGATAATGTCTTTTTAATTATATGAAAATTGGATTGCTCTTTATTTGTGTTTTATAATATATAATGTTAATTATTGTTTATGTAAATGTAGAAAAAGATGAGTAGAGTGTGAGCTTGTTGAGCGTGAGTTTACATCTAGTTAGTTAGGCAAAGTTAAGTTTACTTAAAATGTTTAAGATTTTATATTTATTAACTTTGGTGTATTGCTAACCATAGTTAAATCATTGTAATGAGAAATAATTAGATGGAGAGACGAGCGAAAGAACCAAATTTATTTTTAATAGAGTAATTGAGCAGTTCACATGTTTTGTTTATGTTTTCCTCTCCTCTTCTTCCCTTTCCATCAATGTTAACATATGAAAATGCATATATTTTTATAAATTCTTCCTTACTCTGCCTCATCAGGTAACAAACCAATAACGGTAATTTCCTGTTATAGTGATGGATTCCTTACAACTTGATATATCAAATAAAATAATGAATGTTACGTACCAGGCTACACACGGTTAACTTTATTCACATATGGGATGACCCACCTCTTGACCTGCACGTTTAATATATCCCATATCCTTTCATATTTGGTTGGCTAGCAACCACTGATAAAAATAACAATGTTTTTATTAATAAAAATAAAACCCACTGGACCTATTTGTTGTGATATTTGATGCAATGCCGTAATAGAAAATGTAGAGCAGACGATGGTGCTCTGCAACTAGGGTTTGAGCAACCCCGTGACAGCGCAGAGTCCTCAGTAGCAGCGGCGCAGCAGCAGCAACTTAGAGCAAACTTACAACACTCTTCTAGTATAGTGAGGACAAGCATGGGCAAAAGCCCTCCCCAGAAGCTGAAAGAGACCCGTCGGCGCACACAGGATCAAGGCACTCAGGATTGGTACATGAGGATGAGGTTAATAGAGAACCCCCTCAGCCAGACAAAGCAAATGCGCCTCTCAGTCAAGCAGGAAGAAATAATGAGATGCCAGAAAGGGATACAATGCACACAGAAATACCAAAGGTAACCTCGAACACATGTAAACCCATAGCAACTGAAAGGCCTAGAATAGAACTACCCAGTCACAGAATCAATGGGAGAATCCAGTATATGAGGGATCATGCACTCATTGGAAAATTCATCAGATTCTGGCCAACAGAAAGAGCTTTGCATGGATGGATCTCGGCCAAATGGAAACCAAAGGGCCATGTTACACTACAGCTAGGACCAAAAGGGTTCTTTACGGTTGATTTTTTCTGCATCGAGGACAGGAACCGAGTAATGGATGAAGGGCCATACTTTTTCAACTCAGTGGGCCTCTACCTAAGGGAGTGGGAAGCAAGATTCAACCCAGACAAGGAGGACCTCAGCGGGGCACCAGTATTGATTAGAATGTACTCGCTGCCAGAGGAATATTGGGATGAAGAATCACTAAGAGACATAGGAAATGGGCTGGGGGAATTCATAAAGGTAGCAGAAGAAATGAAAATGTGCAAATACACATCCTACGCTCGCATCTGCGTCTTCATGCGCTTGGACAAGGCCTTACCAGACTCAGTAAGTCTTTATCACGATGATTATGAATGGACTCAACCATTGGATTATGAACATGTCCCCTTTCGCTGTTGTAAATTCCATGCGCTTGGACATCTCTTCAGGGATTGCCCTTTGAATGCCAAACCCCAAATCCCCAATCCATCTGACATGCAAAACCAAGACGGGTTCATTAAGGTTTCCAATCGCAAAAGATCGCATAGAAAGCCCTCGAATGGGAAGAAACCCCTTCCAGAAGCTTCATCTCTCTCTACAACTAGCAACAGCTTCAAAATCTTGGCCAATACCTCTGAAGATCCCCTGCATTCAATATCAAAGCTCCAGCCTCTCTCAGCTCCTGTTATCCCTTCCCCCCTTGGATCCTCTCCCCCTCCTAGTCATCTGGAAAAGAACCCTGGGCCTCCTAAAGAATTCATAAAGCTCTTGAGTGGAAAGACAATGGACATGGAGGTGGACGCCCCCTCCACCCATACTATGAGTACAGCCACAGCCCTAGAAGATTTGGATCAACCACAAGTGATGGATGAAGAGCCGGAAAGCTTCGACCTAGGAGGACTCGATATCTTGGAGCTCGAAGCAGCATGCAAAAAGAAGGAGTTTGACAGAATACCAGAACACCAACTCAACATGCTGGAAGTCATCCTAGCCAGGGCGTACCAACAACATCAGCTAGGCATCCAATCGGGCAGCCACTGGGATGGGAGCCTCACTCCAAAAGATTCCAAGAAAAGAGGGAGAAGAACAGACCTTCAACGGACAATTGCATTAGGGAAAATCCTAGTGGACTCAGGAAGATATGCGAAGCTGACCAAGTATTACAAACCCACCACTAGTAGTGAAAGATGAAGCTCACATCATGGAATGTAAGGGGGCTCAATAGACCAAGAAAATGTAGAATGATCAAGAACATGATAAAACAAGAAAGGCCACAAATTTGTTTTCTTCAGGAAACGAAATGTAACAGTGATACTCTGGGAAACATACTCTCCAGAGCTTGGGTAGGTAGCAGATCAGTGGCAGTGGATGCCTCTGGGGCTTCTAGCGGGCTCGCTATAGCATGGAATCCGCAAGCGATAGCACTCTTAGATATACACGCATCCCAACACATCATCCAAGCAAGCTTTCATGTTCTAGGTACCAACATTCACGGGCATCTTACGAATGTCTACTTTCCTCAGGAAGTGGGCAATAAAATGGCTTTATTGGACACGATAGAAGCACTGAATATACACAGAATCCACCCCTTATGGATTATTGGAGGAGACTTTAACATGATAACTAATTTAGAGGAAAAGCAAGGAGGTCGAACAAGAATGGAGCAGGAAAATGAGCACTTCAAGGAGTTCATCCAAAACAACGCCCTTATCAATACCCAGTTTTGTAATGGAATGCACACATGGAGCAATCGAAGGATTGGAAGGCATCAAATTGCCTCCAAGTTAGACCGCTTCCTTCTGATTGACAACGCTGTCCACTTAGGAGGGGACATAACAGCAGCAATTCTCCCTTACGCAAGCTCTGATCACTGGCCCATCGCTCTTCAATGGCAAAGACCAGGTAATGCCAATAAGAGACCATTTCGGTTTGAGGCGTTCTGGCTCACTCATCACGCATTCAAAGATTTCATAAAAAATACCTGGAATACTTTTCATCTGCCTGAAGGTTCCAAAATGTATCAGTTTCAACAGAAACTCAAGTATCTCAAAAAACATATCAAGCTCTGGAATCAAGAAACCTTTGGAAACAATTTTCAGGTGCAACAGAATCTAAATAGGGAAATGGAACAACTCCAATAGAAAATAATCATAGAAGGACACAATGAAGAAACTTTGGAATAGGAGAAACACATTCATCACCAACTGGAGGAGAGGAGAAAGCAGGAGGAAATATTATGGAAGCGAAAATCAAGGATAAGATGGCTGAAGGAGGGGGAGAGAAACACCAAGTTCTTCCACAGAACAACTATACAGCGGAGAATGCACAACTCAATCCCTTTCATACAGAATCAGGGGGGGAAAGAGTAGAAGAGCATGAAGCGATTGAGCAAGAATTCATAAGGCATTTTCGGCAGGTTCACCAAGAGCCCCAAAAAGACAGAATGCCGGCCATTGAGAAAATCACACGAAACGTGCCAAAAATCATCACTGGCGATCACAATAAGCTCCTTCTTCGCCATCTTAAACAACAGGAAGTAGACACAACAATGCATCAGCTCAAGGAAGGAAAAGCCCCCGGACTGGATGGATTCACAACCACCTTCTTCCATGCCTTCTGGGAATTAATCAGAGATGAAGTCTGGCAAGTAGTTGAGGAGTCGCGCACCCTGCACTAGCTTCTACCCTCTCTCAATTCCACTTTTATCGCACTCATTCCAAAGGAAGAAGGCAGTATCACTCCAGACAAGTTCTGGCCAATTGCTCTATGCAATGTAATCTACAAGGTGATCTCAAAAGTCATAGCCAATAGATTAAAGCCGCTGCTGCCCCTGCTCATCTTGGACGGCATCATCCTCTCGCACGAATTTATACACTCTCTCAAGCACACCAAGCAAGCAGGTATGATACTCAAGCTGGACTTGTCAAAAGCTTTTGATAAGTTAAATTGGATGTACATACAGAAAATGTTGTTAGCTTTTGGTTTCTCTCCTACATGGGTTAGATGGATTCAAAGTCTCATATCCTCAACCTTCTTCTCCATCCTTGTCAATGGCATTCCATCCCACCCCTTCAGTCCCTCAAGAGGTATATGGCAGGGCAATCCTCTATCGCCTTTCCTTTTTGTTCTCATGGCTGAAGGTTTAGGTCGCAACATAACTCAGGCTCGCCTTGCCCAGCATATCAAAGGTTTTTCCATCCACAACTCCCCTGCTATAACCCATCAGCAATTTGTCAACGACAACATGCTGTTCGGGTACCCCTCTGTCCAAGAAGCTTCTATGTACAAATCCCTATTGTTTGATTTCTCTGAGGCCTCAGGAACAAGTATTAATAATTCCAAATCTCATATCTTTTTCTTTCACACCCTCCTGTCATTCAAAGGGCCATCGCTCGTATTCTGGGCTTCTCCATTGACTCCCTCCCTTCCAAATATCTTGGAGCCCCTCTCATTGACTCAGCTATCAACCATTCCTCTTGGCGCTTGCTTCTTGAGAAAATTGACCACAAGCTCAATTCATGGACACATAGATCTCTGAATATAGCCAGCAGACAAGTTCTAATAAAGGTTGTTTTACAGGTAATGCCGCTATACCTTTTTTCTATTCTTGCAGCTCCTAAATGGGTAATAAAAAGAATAAGAAATATTCAGTGCAACTTTCTCTGGGGAGTGATGGGCACTAATCGTAAATGGGCTTTGGTTAAATGGAACTCCGTATGCAAGCCTAAGGAGCAAGGAGGCATTGGTCTGAGAGACCTCAGCCACAGTAATACTATAATGTGCACAAAGATCTGGTGGCAATGGCTAACCATCCCCAACAAACCATGGGTGGCCATCTGGACAGCTAAATACGCCAATCACAGGCCATAGGAGGAGCTCATTAGGCTAACGCCCAATGCAAAAGGCTCTCTTATTTGGAATGCAGGCAAACAACACTTTCAAATGATTCAACAACATAATTTTTGGGAGGTTCGAAATGGCAGGACAACACGTTTCTGGATGGATGCCTGGAACCAGTTACCAAAACTCGGCAGTCTCCTCAGTAGACACCCAAGCCAATCAGAGGATGAGCGACACCAAGAAGAAATATGGCACCATTGGATTCAGGAAACTGATCTAGGATACAGGAAATGGAAGCAAAGCGAATTGATTCTCAATAAAGTTGATCAGAGGAAAATAAAGGAACTCGAAGGGGAACTCCAAAAACGCCAAGTAAGATATTCAAAGGACAAAGACATCATACGCTGGGGCTACCAGCCAAAAGGAACTTTCAGCATAGCAGAAGCTCACAAGATCATAAGTGCAACTACATCACCTTTGGATCCAATATGGGGGAAAATTTGGTCAGCTGGCAACTGGCCCAAAGTATCACTTTTCCTATGGTTGGTAGGGCACCGAAAAGTATTGACATGGGACAAACTCAGGCGCAGAAATTACCATGGGCCATCAATATGTGTTAATTGCAAATCGCAGGAGGAAACTCTTCAGCACCTTCTGGACTCCTGTCCCCTAGCAAACCAAATGTGGGAAAAAGCCAGTTTTCAATGCCAAAGAAAATGTAGAGCATCAGAAGATATCATCGATTCAATCCGCCGATGGCATCGGAGTCCATACAAAAGTGAACTACTCAATCAACTTTGGAGATTAATACCAGGGCTCCTCACTTGGTGTATTTGGAAGGAACGGAATAAGCGTATTTTCAAAGATCAAATAACACCCATAGAGATCATCTAGAGCAAATTTTGCTTGAACCTTAAGGAGACATTAGCGCTTCACACTTGGAAGCCATATGATTTCCCTACTTTGGCAAATGAGAAGGCCATTTGGGCAAATTGGAACTTACCACTCCAACAAGAAAACCCACCTCAAGCCCACTCAGAAAGCAGCAAAGGAAAACAAAAGGATACCTGGACTCCTCCACCAAAGCACACTATCAAGCTCAATTTTGATGGAGAATCGAAAGGCAATCCCGGTAATGCTGGATATGGGGGAATATTCAGAAATCATGCAGGCTTGGCCCTCCTCATCCACCATGGCAACATAGGATGGGACACTAATAAATCTGCAGAACTGGAGGGACTTTGGCAAGGACTCCTTCTCTCTAGAATCCACAACTTTCAACCACTAGAATTTGAAGGTGACTCCACCGTCCTCATCAACATGGCCAAGCAAATTCTCAATGGAATTCATGCTAGGAAAATTGCCAAAAGTTGGAGACTTGAAGCTAGATTGGACGCCTTAGAACAATGGCTTCACCATAATTGAGCTATTATCTTCACTCATGTTAAATGGGAAGGGAATAAGGTAGCGAACCTCTTAGCCAACCTGGGAGTGGATTCTAAGCATGCTCTCACTATAGGGATGCTCGACATAATCCAAAACCATGATCATGCATAGGAATGCAAACTTCAGGTTCAAAAGGAAGATGCTCCCTCGGATGCGGGTGATAGCATTGAGAGATAACATGATGGGACAGAGGATGGGCGGGGTGGAACGCCACATGCCCAATCTGCACAGGAAACGTGGAAGGGACATTATACATGGCGTGAGGCTCAAATGCATGTTCGTCACATAGGGTACGTTATATCACCGGTTCAGCTGGAGCGCTAGATTCACTGTGGAGGAATTAAGTTTCACATGCATCAACGTGCAGTGGGAGGTTCAAACCATTAAGGGAGCAGTAATGGGAGGCGACTCCCAAGACATGGCCCATAACCTTATAACTGGAGAAGGGTCGAGGGTGATGGTAAATTCGTTGGCTCTGCCGCTCTGCAGGCACTCCTCTGCGCATGACAGGAAACTCAGAGAGAAGGCAAGGAATTGGACCATGGCGCTGATTATCTTGGTCCTCTCTACGAGGCTGGTCCCTCCTCCCCCCGAGTACTGCTCAGGTATCGCAAGATGGCCCTCCCGTTCTTTTCTCTTGGCAACTAATATATGTGTTTGTTCTTGGTTCATGCACAAGCGCAGGGTCTCGACAAACACAAAGAATGAGCTCAATCTAGGCAGAGGAGGCTCAATTGGGAGGCATCGCCGCATCTAGGCTAACGCTGCATCGCAAAATCTCTAGATCTGGGCCACTATCATATGCAGGATGCCTCGATTGAGACCCAGAGTTGGCAGTCGCAGAGGACGGCAAAGCAGAGCCCCAACAAACGCGTCCTCCGGCGACCTAAATTCTCCTCCAAGGAGAGGGCTTTCTTCTCGCAGTAGAAGAGGAAGGTCTCGAGCCTCTGACTCTCAACCCAGTATGATTCCTACCATAGGCTCCGCCATTTTCGCCTTTGACAGTGCTCTTAACAGGCCCAAGATTACAGCCTCTTTACAGTGGTGTTTCAGGAGCAAAGTTTAACGGTTGATTTAAGGACACAAGCAGAAAATTCAAGGGCTATCCAGAACCCCTCTTCATCCCTGCAGCTAGCTACGGAGAACACGCCTCAGCGGGAAACAAATGAGCAAAGAAGCAGCGTGCGGAAGCCGATGATCGTATATCTGGGCACCCCCTTACCACAGAGCAAGGTTGTAGGGCGACTCGGTCATGGGTTTCTGGCATTGTCTCGTGTTTTAGTGTTCGTTCTCCTCTGGTCTTTTTGAGTTTTTGATTTGTCTCATGTTTCAGAGATTAGTCCCCTACGTGGGAAACAAAACAGACTTTTTCCATGCATGCATGTTTTTGGACAGAACTGCCTCCTCTAGGAGTAGTGTGCTTGACTATGGTCATGATGTAAATATACTACTTCCTTGTTAATATAATAGATTTAGCTTTACGTAGAAAAAAAATAAAAAATAAAACCCACTGGTTAGCTCTACGAAAGAGAGTCTAAAGTAAGAGAGTCTGGCTCCGCAGAATGCTCTACATTGTTCATCTACATTACACATTAAATAGAAAACATGGTTTTAGGGAAGTTAGAATAGCATCCTAAGAAATAGAAACTAATACCTATCCTAAGGTTACATGAATCAACTCTACCTATTCTAGGATATTCTCCATTATCTTCAACGCTCCCCCTTAATGGAGAATGGGTTCACATATATGCCTAACATCTCTCTAAACATTTGAAACTTAACTTTTCCAAGAGGCTTAGTGAAAATGTCCACAACATTATCACATGTACTACAATATTCCAGATGAATTTTTTTAGATTGCACTTTCTCCCTGATAAAATGGAATTGAGTATCAATATGTTTAGTGTTTTTGTGAAACACCGGATTGTTGGCCAGCTTGATTGAACTCTAATTGTTGCATCTGATTGTTGTTGCAACTGTCTATTCTTCCCCAACATCCTGGAGAAGTCTCCACAACCAAACTGCCTCACACATTGCTCCACACATGGCTTGATACTCTGCTTCTGCTGAAGACACGGAGACTGTGTTCTGCTTCTTGCTGCTCCATGTGATGACCCCAGATCCAAGAGTGAATGCATAACCTATTATAGATTTGCAATCATCTACATTTCCTGCCCAATCTTAATCTGCAAATCCTGCCAATCTAGCATCAGAAGAGTCAGTGTAAATAATTCCATAATCTACAGTACCTTGTAGATACCTCAACACATTATTCGATGCATTCCAATGAGTTTCAACTAGCTTCGACATAAATTGGCTTAACACACTGACTGCATAAGCCAAATCAGGCCTAGTGGTGGTTAGGTAGATCAGACTCCCAACCAGATGTCTGTAAAGTGTTGCATCTACCTCTTTTGAGCCATCCTCACACTGAAATTTGATGTTTCGCTGTAATGGTATTAGTGCAGGATTACACTGATCCATTCTAAACTTTTCTAACATACCTTTTACATACTTTGCTTGAGACATAAATTTTTGACCGGAATCTCTCTAGATCTCAAGACCTAAACAATATATGAGTTCACCGAGATGCTTCATCTCAAACATTTGTGACATATGTTGCTTGATTTCATCAATTAGATATATAGCATCACATATAATTATCAAATCATCTACATATAATGAAATCAAAATTATGCACCCTTGTTCATCTTTCATGCTATAAAGATTAGGGTCATTCTTATTTCCATTATAGCCAACTTGTAGAAAAAATGAATCAATTTTCTCATACCATGACCTGGGAGCTTGTTTTAGTCCATAGAGTGCTTTCTTCAACCTAAAAACTAAATGTTCTTTTCCTTTCTAGACAAACCCTTCCAGTTGCTCTAGATAAACCTCTTCTTTCAGTTATCTATTCAAAAATGTAGACTTTATATCTAGTTGGTGCATCATCCAATGTTTCTTAGTAGCTAACGTTATTAACATTTTGATGGTGTTCAATTTAGCTACAGGGGCAAAGGTTTCTTCATAATCTATCCCTTATTTTTGGGTGTACCCCTTTGCAACCAACCTAGCTTTTATCGTTTCTATAGTTCCATCTGCATTAATTTTCGGTTTATATAACCATTTACAACCTATGGTCTGTTTTCCTCTACGAAGTTCAACCAATTCCCAAGTGTTATTTCTGATTATTGAATCATATTCCTATTCCATGGCTATTTTCCATTCACTATTTTCATTTGCTTCGTTATAACTAGATGGTTCAACCACATTCATCATACTAGTTATAAAAGCATTTTCCCTATATCTTGCAGACATTTGAGTTTTCCTACCCGATCTCCTGAGTGGTGGGTAGTGGTTTCAAACCTTATTTGATCATCAGTTACTTTTTCTTCTTATTGCTATTGTTGCTGCTGTTGTTGTTGCTACTGTTGTTGTTGTTCATCATCAGCATTTGTTTGTTGCTGACCCTAATTGTTCTCTGCTTCTTCTTCCTCAAAGTATGGAATGTCCCATCCATCATAGTGCTCATCACATTCTTCATTATCTTGCTCATAGAATTTGACATCTCTACTGACAAAGATCTTGTGAGTAGAGGGATTAAATAATCTGTATGCTTTATATGATGAACAATACCCTATAAACATACATCTGATGACTTTTGAGTCTAATTTTCTTCTATCTTCCTTTGGTATGTGGGAAAATTATTTACATTCAAATATTCTTAAGTGTTTTACTGCAGGATTATATCCATATAATGCTTCAAAATGAGTTTTAGACTCAAGACTTTTTGTAGGACTCCTATTTTTCAAATAAGCTACAGTATTGACTACTTCAGCCCAAAAACCATTTGAAAGATTCTTTCCTTTCAACATAATTCTAGCACATTCCACCAGTGTTATGTTCTTTCTTTCTGTTACTCCATTCTGCTGTGGAGTATGGAGTACTATAAATTGCTACAAAATTCCATGATTTTTACAATATCTGATAAGCTCATCCTTCCTGTATTCTCCCCCTTGATCAGAGCAGAGAATTTTTATCTGTTTCCCTGTTTGTCTTTCAATCATATTTTTAAACTACTTAAAGTATTCAAATGTATGACTCTTCTTACTTAAGTAATACACCCAATAAAACTTCGTACAGTCATCAATAAACAGTAGAAAATACAGTGCACCTCCTAATGATTTTGTCTGCATGGGACCACAACGGTCTGTGTGCACTAACTCCAGTATATCCCTCTGTTTCTTTTCCACTCTTACACATAATTCTTCTCTATGCATTTTTCCTAAAGTACAGGCATCAAAATCATTATGTACTTGTTTTGGCATAGGAAGATCTCTTACCAATTCCTTCCTTTGTAGTAACAGAAAATCATTGTAGTTGATGTGATCGAATCTCTGATGCCAAAGCTCTTCTGTAGTCAGGCTCGCTAATATCAATGATCGAACCGGTGCAGGTCTCACATCCAGCTTGTACAAACCTCCTGTTTAGATTCCTGTAGTAATTGTCTTCATGCAATCTAGTAGATCTTTAATATAACAATTAGATTTTAAAAATTAAACTTTCAAATCTTATTCTATAATCATAGATATATAAATCAAGTTCTTTATTATGCCATGGACATACATTACATTATAAATTTGTTTGATATTACCATTAGGTAGAATGACCAAAACTTTCCTACATCCTTTGATTTGATGAATTTTGTCATCACCTAGGTAAATCTATGCGCCTTCATTGATTTCTTTAAAATCCTCCAGCCAGTGCTTATTCCTTGTCATGTGTATTGACGCTCCCAAATCTACATACGAGATGTCTACATCAACATTTTCATCACGATCTGCCATGAACAATCTTAAATTCTACACTTGATCACCATTCGCGAGATGACCTGCATGTCTTTTTGGCTTTCGCTGCTCTTCGTGATATTTCTTCCTACACTCCCTGGCAATATGACCCAATTTTCGGCAATAAAAACATTTAGTTTCAAATTATTTTTTATTCAAATGCATACCTTGGGTCAGATTTGGCCATTTCTGTGAACTTGCTCCGTTTCGCTATTGTGGACTCCCTTTCCCTTTGTAGAAGTTCTTCTTCGCCATCAATGTAAGATCGGCACTCTGGGGCTTCAGAGTTGATCTCCTCTCTTCTTCCTACATCAGTATACCTGTCAACTCTTCAACATGAAAGATCTTGTCTTTGCCATTTATCCCAATGATGAACATTTGATAATCATCAGTGACACAATTCATTATAAATGTTACAAGATCTGTATTGTCCATTGTATGACCAATATCTAATAATTTGGTTTTTAGATCCTTAATCCTTGCTACGAATGAAGCGATTGTTTCATTCTCCTCCATCTTCATGGATAGGATCTTACTCTTGAGGAATAAAAGACGATTTGAATTCCTAATCTCATACAATTCCTTCATAATTCCCCAGATCTCGTTAGCTGACTTACCTTCTCTAATGTGCGGTATAACACAGTCTTTCACTGACATCTTTAACCTTGTCCTTGCTCTGCTTTCTCGTTTCTCCCAATCTGGGACTGATGTTGATCCAGCCGCGGGCCTCGGCTCATCCCCATTCACAATCGTCCAAGCACTCTATGCTTCTAGCAGAGTCTGCATCTTGAACTTCCAATTTGCATAATTGGAACCATCAAGCTTGTTATGCTCGTTCATGCATGCTTCAAATATATTGTTATTCATCTTGGCAATTTAGAAAAATAAATTTGATAGGTAAAAGATGTTAAATTTACCTCAGATCCATGATAGAGATAGATCACTGATCTTCAATGTTGTTTGATCTCGCATCACATGCGTAGATCACCATGGCTTCCTTCTCAGCCTCCAAACAATCTTCTGTTGTCAGCTACAGCCTTGTTATTTGCTTCTCCATGCAGATTCTCTAATAGCTACAACCTTGTTCTTGGCTTCCTCACACAACCACAGCCTTGCTATTGGCTTCCATGATCAACGCAAAAGTTCCTGTTGTTTTTGCGACATCGTCGCAGCTGTACACATCGTTCCTGCAATGAATTGCAACGAAAAAGTTTGAAAATATGCGTGAAGGTGCTACAATGCCCTCATCGCGGAGGTACACTCATAACCAGCGACGATTTCAGAATCGTCGCAATTATCCGCCTTACAACTGTGATGATCTCAGTTCAAAGAACCACCCACGAGCCAACATACAGGGTCCTCAGCCCTGACGCTTTGATACCATGATAAAAATGGCAATGTTTGTATTAATAAAAATAAAACCCACTAGTCAGCTCTACGAAAGAGAGTCTGAACTAGGAGATTCTGGCTTTGCATAATGCTCTACATTGTTCATCCACATTACACATTAAATAGAAAAATGGTTTTAGGGAAGTTAGAACAACATCCTAGGAAATAGAAACTAATTCCTACCCCAAGGTTACGTGAACCAACTCTACCTATTCTAGGATATTCTCCATTATCTTCAACAACTCCTGTGTTCAGCCTCCACAAAAATATTATAAACTAGAATAAAGGGAAGCCCTGAAAAATAACGATTCCTTTAATTCATTAAAACAAAAGGAAAAGATACTTTTAATTTGAGTATATTTTTTCGGTTAAGTATAATTAGTTTAAGTTTTATATAGAGAGCTAAATTTTTTATTTTTTATTTTTTAACACAAATCAAAATATTAACAATTAACTTTAAAAATCTATTTTATATATATATATAATAGATTTTCAATGTAAATATTTTAATTTATATTAAAAATGGAAAATAAAAAAGTTACAGTTATATATAAATAATGATGATGATTAATGTTCATTGATATTAATGAGGTTTATTGGATTTTAAAAATGAAAGAGATTAATTGAGATTTTTTATTTTTTTATTTTTATAACTGAAGAAGAGAGAAATAAGCATTCAGATGTCACTATAGTTTTTCTAAATGAATAAGTCAAGAAGGTTGGTAGTGTGGTAGATGTTTTCGAAACATGAAAAAATGTGAGTAAGAGTTGGGCAATCCAAGAGAAAGTATTTTTCATCTTCAACACTCTTAAAATTGTATAGTTGACAAATTCTTTCATCCCAAGGTGTTTTTGGGATAGCCACCGCTAGGTTTCAATCCAGAGCTCATAGGAATTAGTTCTCATCTTAACAATGTTCATCTCTTCTTAGCGCTAATTAAGGCAGAAAGATAATTCTTGTTAATGAGAGGGGTTGATCACGTCTTTATAATACCAAGGTGTTTTGGGGCAATGAATATAGATATTACTGTCATGTATAAACAATTGGTATATCCCTGCTTGGTTGGGTGGATGAGTCAAATTTGGTGTATCCCCACTTGGTTGGGAGATTGATGTATGTATGAGTCATTAGTGATAGGAAGGTCATACTCACTTTGTCGAGTTATAGAGTCATGTTATTCTTTTGAAAAATAATTTTTTGCAGACTCTGCATATGCTCAGGGGGAGCATGGTCCTCGCATGTATGGTTTAGTGCATCTCACCATGTACAAAGGGGGAGCTTAATCAGAGAATTCAACATGTACTCAAGGGGAGCATGGACAACATAATCTATATCAGAAAGGGAGAATATCTTGGCCCACCCTTTGCCCTTGATCTCAAAGGGGGAGAGTGTCTTAATGTTGTTTTTCCATCATGTCCAAAGGGGGAGATTGTTGGCATTATGATACAGGTGTTGTCTTTGATGGAAACTCACACAAATGATAGGTCACAGTGCAACAAGTTAACAACAAAGGATTACAGATCAGACTCCAGAGATTGAAGAAAGAGAGGTATACACTGGTTCACTTTGTCAAAGTAGTGTAGACACGTGGGAACACAGATCAAAGAGAGTGTATACGTATATACACACTTTCACAGAAGGAAAAGCGTGTATGAGATGGAAAATCAAGGTTTTGGTCCAAGGTATTTGGTTTGTGGTATTGACCCTAGGTATTTGGTCCAAGGCATTGGTCCTAAGTGGTTTTGGTCCAAAGTATTGACAAAGTGCCTAGAGCTATATAAAAAGGAGAAGATCATAAGACCACATGTGCAAGTAATAAGATTCTAAGGAATACTTCTATCTGAAGTATATTTTATGTTGCAAGGTTATGTTTGGGACTAGATCTGAAATATTCAAGGGCACCTTGAGTTCAATATTGGATAAGGATCATGAGACCTGAAAAAACTTATTATGGAATGATCTAATATTGGTTGAGACTAGATCTGATGTTTTGTGCCTGTTTTTATTCATTATCTATCATGATCCGGGTTTTCCTGATGTCTGGAATTGCAACAAAGTTCTGAGTTAATATTTGCAGATCTGTACACAGGTTCATCTCAGCCAAAGAGTGTATACACACAGGTTCTGTTCTTTCAAGTAGCGTATACAAAAGAAAAGCTTCTTTTTCAGATCTGACTAATCAATCTAATCAAATTCTGTTGTTTTACTGTTGTTTGTGAATGAAGTCTTCTTAGATCTAAAAGTAAAACTGAATGCATAAGAAGGCTAGCATTTGATTGCTTGATTTTATAAGTGAGAAGAAGTGATATCTATCCCTGCCTATGTAAAGCTCTGTAAGATGTCATTAGATATTTAGTATATTGCTATTTGGTACAGACTTGATTCAAAAGTTTATGTTTGCGGTAGTTTTGAAGGTATCCGCAGGTTTGATTAATGGAAGTAGCATATACACGCAGTTTGGGTTTAGCCAAGCAGTGTATACACCCTAGTGCATGGTTTTTCAGGTTACAGCTAGTTCTAAATGATGATGCGGGTTTCTCGGTTCAGCACAGTGTTTTGGTGTCAGTGATCTGATTGTTCAGATTAACTGAATGTTGGTTGATGTAGATATATTTGATGGTTGTATTGTAGTGGTGATTAATTTTGAGCTTCAATGATGTTGATGGGTCCAATATGGAAATTTGATGAAACGTGGCCTTCAGATTATGGTGTTGTGTTCCAGGAGTATCCAGTTTGAAAATTTATGAAAAATGGTCCTTGGAGGAAGAGAGAAGGTCGTATCTTTCTGTAGGTTGGTGCCTACATACTAGTAAGCAGATCAACTACTACAAGAGCCAGGGGGTTGTAGCTCCCTTCCAGTAGAAGCTAGAGAATGAGAGAAGGTTGTAGCCTTCTGCAGGTGGGTGCTTGCATACTAGTATGAGTTTGCACCAGTACAATGTTGCAAACAAATTTTCTTGTTATTAAAAGAAGACAGAGATGACAACAACAGATGGTTTTCACCCACATTGGGTTTCCACCTTAAATCTTTGTGTTCATGTGTGTTGATTATGTGTGATGATTTATTCTACTTTTACTGCATTGTCTAATAAGTTACTAATGTACTGTTTTAAGATCAACACATGATAAATTTTCTAATTCAAAAGTTCTCTGGATATACATGAGTTTCTTTAATCACAGTTGTGTGTACACACTAGTTCACTTCACTAAAGTAGCATATATAAATATGTTTGGGAAATAAAATTATTGATCTAATAATATTGATTCACCACCATCTCAATATTATTTCCAACACATTCTTCATCAAACACTCTTGTTGGTTTAGTACCCAGATCTACTGTGATCCACTGATCTTTATCTACCAACATACCTTCCATATTGAGTTTCTACAACTCAAAAAGTATGACCATTAAATTTCTCGATCTCTACCTTTCCACTGCTCATCATCTTCTTTCACCACTAGAATCGATACCATAGATCTCCCACTAAACAAGATCTACCACAGGCCTAAGCGAAACCCCTTAGCAACAAAGGCATCACATTGAAGCCAAAACAACTCTGATACCAAATGTAGGTTTTAATGTCGTACATAAATTACTTGCATATGAATTCTAAGAAGAGAAAATAAACAAATGTGAGAGCATAACACATAAAACACATTAAGACAGAGATTTTCCCCTGGATCCCAAAATTGGGACTACCAACTTGATTTTTCATTATATTCCTTTCAATGTTACAATACATATTTATACATGCCAAAGCATCCAATACCATGGACCAAAAACCATCACGTCCAAAACCATGGGCTAAAATCATGCACAAAACCATAGGTAGGTTCGTCCCACCTAATATAAGGTCCCAAAAAATTTTCCCTAGGGCGTTTCCCTGGACCCCATAGAGGGGGGCTACTCACTCCCATTAAACCCCCTGTGACCCCCCGCTGCACAATCGGCGCAACGAAGGGGGGGCTCCACCCCCACTCTAACCCCTGGGTTAACTACTTAGGCTATTTGTAGAAAGAATATAACACAACCCAACAAAAAGGTAAACTACTCCTTTTTAAGGACTTTTGGCTATGAAGCCTTTATCCACATCAATAAAGAAAATAGAACAAAGCTTGAGGAAAAATCAAATAAATGTATCTTTATTGGATATGGTGTTAATGATTTTGGTTATTGCTTATATGATTATGAAATTCACAAAATCATTAGGAGAAGAGGTGTCACATTCAATGAAAATCTCTTGTATAAGGATTATATGAAGGAAAAGGAAAACAAAGAATATGTAGTGCTTGATGAGATCACAAAAAAATTAAAAGTTCTTGAAAATCATAATGATCAACAACCACAACAACAAAAATAACAATAGGCACCTCGAACACATAAAAGTGGTGTTAGAAGATCTACCGAGATAAGCAGATCCCCTGAATGATACTCTCCTTCATTATATTATATATTGTTGATTGATTCTGGTGAACCAGAAAGAAATGTAGATAGAAACCAAGAATAAGTGGGAGCAAGCCATGGAAGAAGAGATTGACTCCTTGATGTAGAGATAGACTTGTTAGTCAAGTTTTCTGCAGGTAAAATAAGAATGCAAAATAAATGGGTTTACAGGCTGAAAGAAGAAGATGGAGGTAAACAAATGTATAAGGATACACTTGTGTTGAATGGGTTTGCACAAAACAAAGTTATATAATTTCGTGAAATTTTTTCTCTTGTTCTTAAAATGACTTCAATAAGAATTATTTTAGGTCTGGTGGTAGGAAAAGATTTTCATCTTGAACAGTTAGATGTAAAGACAACCTTTCTCCATGGGGATCTAGAGGAAGAAATATATATGTAGAAGCCACAAGGGTATGAGTTCAAAGGGAAGGAAAAGTTAGTGTGCAAATTGAAGATAAGCTTGTATGGCTTAAAACATGCACCAAGGCAGTGGTATCTAAAATTTGAAAGGTTTATGTCTGAACAAGGTTATACTAGATGTCGCTCTAACCATTATGTTTATCTAAAAACTAAAAATGATGGAAGCTATATTATATTGTTATTGTATGTCGATTACATGCTTGTTACAGGGTCTAACATGTAGGAAATAAATGTGCTCAAAATAAAATTGGAAAATTCATTTGCAGTGAAGAATTTGGGTGCTACAAAACAAATCCTTGGTATGAGAATAACTAGAGACATGAAAAATCACAAATTAACATTGTCTCATAGCGAGTACATATAAAATGTATTGGGAATATTTAAGATGCAACATGAAAAACCAATTAATACACCTTTGGCTACCCACTTCAAACTAAGTAAGGAGATGTTCCCCAAGACTTAAGAAGAGATGGATTACTTGTGTAAAATTCCATATGGATAAGCTATGGGAGGCTTAATGTATGCAATGGTATGCACAAGGCTTGATATTTCACATGTAGTTGGAGTTGTAAACAGATATGTGAACAATCTAGGAAAAGATCATTGGATGATAGTGAAGTGGATGCTAAAGTATTTGAGAGGTACCACAATAAAGAATTATGCTTTGGTGGTTCAAACATTGCCTTACATGTATATGTTGATGCAGATATGGTAGGTGATTGAGATAACAAGAGGACCACCGAACGGTACATGTTTACTATACGTGGAAGAATTGTCTATTGGGTTTCAAAGTTGCAAAACATTGTTTCACTTTCAACAATGAAAGCAGAGTATGTTACTGCTATAGAGGCTAGTAAAGAAATGATTTGGTTATAAAGGTTTATGGATGAGTAGGGCAAGAAGAATGATTTGAACTTAAATAGGAATGCAACAAATCATAGATATAACCATAAATACAAAGATACAATAGAAATAACACCTCATTCCATTAATATCAAATACTGAAATATTCTTACAAACAAAATGCAGATAAGACTAGCTCGAACGATGGTAGCTTATCTGTGAGAAGAGATGTGGTGGCTACATTTCTCTGAATTGTGTTACAATGAGGCTTGGAGACCTATTTATTATTCAAAAACAATGGAAAACCCTAAACATCCAAAAACCTAACCCTAGGAGATGAAGCACCAAAACTAAGGGCCTCATTTGGGTAAATTGGTACATCAACTTCCGAGGGTTGTAACTTTTGCATATTATCTTTATTTGATGCACACAACACCTTGTTAGAAAGATCTATCCGAGGACTACAACTTCGAAGTGTCCATAATAGGTATACTAATTATTTTGGCTTCGGGTTTCCCAAAAAACATTGTTTAGGGCCTCAAAATGACTCAGGAAGTTGAGCACCCGAAAAACTACAAAAAACAGTAAATTGTACTACAATTAAAGAAACTACAATACTGAAAGATACAGTGGTGGGGGTCCAAGTGGAAAAGGTGGGTGGCCACCAACATCCACCTGGATCAAAGCCGGAGGTGAGAAATTTATATAGTGACAGCGAGAGTACCATTCATATTGGAAAGAACTCAACATTTCATTCCAAGACTAAAGATATACAACTCAAGTACCATTACATATGGTCATTGTTCGAAGATGGAAAATTGAAGCTCGAAAAGATACACACTAGCTAAAATCCTATAGATATGTTAACAAAAGTTGTAACCAAGGAGAAACTAAGATTTTGCTCAGTTTTAATTGGTCCTCATGTATGATGATGAAGATGAGAAACAACCACGTCCAAAGTGGAAGCCTTGTCCAGTAAATGAAACAGTATTGGAGTTACTATAATCAGTATCCATGTGGGAGATTGTTGGGTGTGGAGGTTGATTATCTTCTTGATTTAAAGGGTCTAAGTTGTGTTTGACCCTAGTTCTTAAACAAGGTGAAAAAATCACTTATATGATAGCGGACAGGGGGGTCTACGGGGGGTGATGACTACTTTTAAAGAGCCCCCCTGGTAGGAGGTCGGGGGTAGCACTCCCGAAGCTAAAAATAGATGAAAAAATACCTTGTAAAACATTGTAATTTCATAATCAATATGGGTCGTTCATTTGGTGCATGATCTGATGGTAGAAGTTATGTTGATTTAGGGTTTGTTTCCCTAGAAGGCCTTATATGAGGGAATTGTATTGCAGTTGTCTATGATTATTCTGAGAGAGATAAAGGAGGTTGTGCGAGCGCGAAGACGAAATTACAAAAGATCTATTGTAGGTTGTATCTCTTCATTTTTCTAGATAATATAGAAGGAAGGGTTGGTTGTTTCTCCATGGATGTAACCCAAGTTGGGTGAACCGCGTATAACTATGTCTTTTGTTTTTTATGTGTTTATGTATTTGTGTTTCTAAAATATTTTTTGTATTTCATTTCTTTGTTAATTAATTTCTAAAAAACAGGATGATTGTGCACATACTATGCATGTACAACTCTAAGCATCTGCAATAATGGAATGAGAGTCTTTTCGATGTGCAACATAGCTATAAAATCTCTCTCCATAGATTGATGACCACAACCCCTTTGAAGTGACCTTGGGATTTCAACAATTATTTTACCTTGACGTTACACTACCTTTTGCAACCACACAGGAAGAATTTACCGATGTTCAATCCGAAGTTGATAAAGCCACCTTGTTTATTAAGCATATTCAGCACATCCACCAGCAGGTTCACAACATCCTAGAGAAAGCTAATTCCAAACACAAACATTGACATGATCCACATCCAGTGCTGCATAAGTTTCAAGTGAGCAACAAAGTTTGGTGACATTTGCCAAAATAACATCTTATGGGAGCCTGTCATAAGCTTTGACCACTCTGATACAAGCCTTACACTATCACAAAGGTTGTGGGAGACAACGCTTTCGAGCTCACTTCTCCCCACTCCTTGGCTTGCACCCCGTATTTAATGTGGATCTCCTTAGGCCATACTTTCCACAATTATTGGGCACATCAAATGTTGTTGAGTAGTTGACACCAACAGAGTTTAACCCAGAATGCATTGAATAGGCCACAAATGATTGGATCATGGACACACAGATCAAGAACACTCACAAACAGAGGATCCAACTGTATCGAGTTGTCAAAGTTGGCCAAATCTTACACCAAGGTCCAAGTTTAGGAGAAATTTCCCCATCTCATCAAGGCACTCAACGCAATGGAATCGATTGCTTCCTAAGGAGGGAGGAATGATCCAAGTGTATATTGGTGGCCACCCATCTAATCCACTTGGATCCGCAACACTATTTCTTTAAGTTTCCTTAATTGTAGCACAATTTACTATTTTTGGCAGTTTTTCAGATCCTAAACTTTCAGAGCCATTTTGAGGCCTAAACGACATTTTTCTAGAAAAAAGGAAAACTTATAACATATGATTGAGGATTGTAGTTGAAATTTGTATTCCTCAGATAAATATTTCTAACAAGGTCTCATATGTGTTAAATGAAGATCGTATGTCAACATTACGACCTGAGGAAGTTGGTGTACCAAAAAACCCCAATAGAATCCACAAACTTTGGGAGATTCATCTCATAGGGTTAGGTTTTTGGATATTTGGGGTATTCCTTTGTTTCTAAATAATTAAAAGGCACAACCTAATTGTAACATAATTTAGAGGCATGTAGCTACCACATCCCTTCTCATAAATAAGCTACCATCATCTGAGCTACTTTATTTCCATTATACATGTAAACAGTTTAACAATATCAATGAATTGAAGTTAAATTTTCTTTTTTCCTGAAGTAAGAGTGTTTTCTTCTCGTTCATTAACTAAAAAGTTACAAAAATATGTCACAAACCATGGCATTGAGGCCTACATGAACAAGCAGGCCCCTTCAAGCTTCGAAAACTGGGCCTAGGGCCCACAAAACTATGCAACCACTGATGACTATAGGATATGATTCTAAAGATCACATGGTGGAGGGGAAAAATTGGGATCTCATCTAGCACACCATTTAACAAACACAACGGACCTGAAAACGTTTCAAAACCATGTCAAGAGTCCAATCAGGTCTGCCTAGGGATATAACTCCCGCGCAAATTTACTGCCCAAAACCCATGAGAAGTACACAATTTTACCTCTCAAAAACCAAGATCGTGAATAGCATGGAGGATAACACCACCAACTAGCTCGATGAAACATGGCCGTAGATCTTCACAAGCTAGATCTGACGGTTGAGGAGAATATCGGGCAGAGAAGAAGCACAAGGAAAACCCACCCGATAAAGGCGATTTTCTCTCTCCACCCGCTGCCACAAGTTGATTGATGAGTGGCATCAGGGGAAAACCTTAAAATACGGCTTAGGGGATTAGGGACACCCAAAAACCACTAAACCGCTAAAACTCAGTTTTCCTCGAAAAAGCAAATCACCCTTTCTCCGCTTCCTTCCATCCATATGGAAGACCCAATCATTGTTGATTTTGAGGTCTTCTACTTGTTGAACCCTTATCCTCCATCAACTTAATTTCCAAATTGTTGCTTCTCCTTCATATTGTGATAATGTTACCTTTCTGTGCTTGACAGAATGTGGTAGTCCTCACGCAGTTTCCCTGTGGGTGTTAACTCCCACTTGCATTTACTGTTATTTTTTTATAGAGCACCCCCTCATTCGCCAGCCGATCCACTAATCTGTTGGCGTTTCTGCATACGTGAACAAAGCTTAGGGTTCTCAGGGTTCTAATGTGTGATTGAATATGATGATAGACCTGCAAAAGTCTCTAGTGGTTTGAGACTTTTTCTGGTGCTAAGCCATTTACTATTTTTTTAACAGAATTAATTGTTAATTTAGAGTCTGCCTCTATGATTATGTTATGTATGTTGAGATCTATTAATATCTCTTAGAAATGCTCTATGGCCATTAGCTCCACCATATTGTTGGTAGAATTCCCTAAATGACTATTAAATATGACTTTTGTATTTCCCTTATCATCTCTTAGAGATCCATCGTAACCTGCAACCCCCAGGTTTCCTTTTGAGGCTCCATCTATATTGAATTTTAAAAAGCTAGGGGGTGGTTTCCAATAAACCCTCCCCACTGTAGAGTGTATTGTAATCTTGTTTGTGGCCTAGGGGACTAGCTTCTAGAGGCCCAAAAGAAAAAGAATGTGAGCCCCTTGGTGAGAAGGAGGATTCCTGGGAGGTTGCTTCTGAAGGGTATTTACAGTTTCTTTGAGCTATCTTAAGAGCTGAGCTATGATGCTTTGGGTTGAGCTATATTTATCATTGAAAATTATGTTGTTGCATTATTTCCAGACATTCCAGATCAAAAAGCCTGGAATCAGAGTCCTGGCTACGTTGACTGTCTCATTTTCAGATAAGTTTTTCCTCCAATTATTTAAATTTTTAAAAATGCCATTTTCATCACTATCAGTTTGCCTGAAGATTGAGGCGACTTAGTTCCATAAGGTTGACGTAAATATGAAGAGGTTGATAAGGTGATCCATCATTTCTTCATGAAGACCACATAACTGGCATCTAGATGGTCCAGCAAAACCTTTCTTTCTAATATTTTCCCAAGTTAGAATCTTTTTGTGTTGTACCATCCACACAAACAGTTTGATTTTCATCCAATGAGGGTTCTGCCATAGGTCCTTCCATATTTTATCAAGGTTTGGAAGGTTACGTCCAGTGGCAAATCCTTTGGCTTCTTTGAGGTGGAAGTTTCCCTCACTATTTCTTCCCCATCTTAGTTGGTCTGTGGAAGTTGAGATCAAATTTTTTCTCTTTTCTAGGATCACTGCAAGAGCTTTAGCCTGGGCCTTCAAAGGGGTCTCTTCACTGTAAACTGGTACCTTCCATATTATCCATTTACAATTGTTCCTTGTTTGATTCCAATAGTCATTGACCTTTTGTAGCCCTTTTTTGACAGTATCATCTTTGAGAATGTCTAGTCCTTTGCTTAGGTTGGATTCTTGCTGCTAGTTATCTTGCCAAAACCAGGCTAGGTTCCCATTTCCAATCTCCCAGAAACTATGTTTCTGAACTAAGGCTTTGTTATCCCAGACATTATTCCAAATATGGGAGCCCCAGATGTGTCTTGTCCCTTTCTTGCCAGTCCCTTGCATATTTATGTTTCCAGAGCTTGGCCCATGGGTTTCTCATTTCCTTTAGCCATCTCCACCAAAGTTTTTCCCCCAAAACTTTGCTAAGAGTTTCCAGGTCATGGAGACCCAAAACCCCATGAGTTTTGGGTTTACATAGCTTGTCCCAAGCTACCATAGCCCATTTATTTTTTCTTCCCTTTTCCTCAAAGAAAATCTCTTTAAATATTCATGATTTTTTGTAAACCTCCTTTAGGGACAAGAAAAAAGGAAAACATGTAGATTGGTATGATTTGCAGGACCACCTTAGTGAGAACTAGCCTGCCTACTAAATTCAAAGATCTACTTGTCCATTTACTGACTTTGTCCTTCAGTTTGTTAGTCACTGGCTCCTAAACTTCCTTGCTCAGAGGATTGCCAATGAGAGGTATTCCTAGATATTTGGAGGGAAGATGATCTCCCTAAAATCCGAGAATTTTGAAGAGATTTCTTTGAATAGCAATATCAGTGTTGAAAAGGAAAACTTTTGATTTTGTGAGGCTTCCCTTTGTGCCAGTAGCCATAGAAAAATCATGCAGAATTTGTTTGAAAGCTTTGGCTTCTTTGACCATGGATGTTCCCTATAGCATGGTTTCATCTACAAATTGTTGATGAGTCAATGAGTCTCCATCTCGGGTTAGCTTGAGACCTTGGATTCTTCCTTCCACCTTGGCTGAATTGATCGCTTTTCCTAATCCTTCCATCATAAGGATAAGGATAAAGGGGGAGAGAGGATCTCCTTTCTTGAGACCTCTCAAAGGTCGAAAGGATCTAGATCGAAAGCCATTGAGAAGGATTGAAAATCTAGTAGAGGTAACTAGAGCCATAACGCATCTTATCCAATTATGGTTGAATCCATACACTTTGAGTACTTCCCTGATGTATGACCAAATTAGCTTATCATAAGCTTTTTCTAGGTCAAGCGTATGATCATACTTTCTTGCTTATTATTCTTGAGATAGTGCACCACTTCATGAGCTTGAATGATGTTAATGAGAATATGTCTTCCTTCCACATATCTAGTTTTCTCCTCAGACACAAGAGTTGGAAGAAGGGGCTTGAATTTTTTTGCAATTACTTTAGAGATGATTTTGTATACTACATTGCATAAAGCTATGGGCCTGAATTGATTTGGTGTCATAGCTTTTTCCTGCTTAGGAATTAGGGCTATGAAGGAGGCATTTAGTGCTTTTAGAATTGTTTTTGAATTTCTCGAATCCTCCACCACCTCAATGTTGTCATGTTTGACAATTTCCCAGCCCGCCTTGAAGAAGTCTACATTGAAACCATCTAGGCCTGGAACTTTCCCATTGTGCATCTCTTTGATTACTTCATTGACCTCCTCTTTCATCACTGGCCTGTTGAGATTATAATTATCTTCCCTGGTCACCAGTTTTGGAATGTGTTGTGTGAAGCTTTTAATAAATAGAGATGTGTTTAAGATAGGCTCCTCTGCAATGTTTTGAAAATGTTGTACCAGAATGGATTCCATATCTTTTTGCATGCTCAGCTCTTTCCCTTGAGTATCTATAAGTTTTGTAATCTGATTATGAGCCCTATGTTCCATGGTAGATTTGTGAAAAAACCTTGTATTTATTTCTCCTTCTTTAATCCATTGCACTCTTGATTTCTGTCTCCAGAATATTTCTTCCTGTTGACATCTGTTGTCCCATTCCTGTTGGAGAGAGTCAGCTTGCATTTTCCTATCCTTAGTGAAGCCTTCCTTGATGAGAATTTGGTTAATTTTCTGTAATTTTTGTTCCACTTCTCTTTTGGCTTTAAAAATATTGCCAAACTCATTTTTGTTCCATTCTTTAAGTTTGAGCTTGATGTGTTTGAGTCTTTGTTGTAGAAGGAACATTTTTGTGCCTTGAATGGGCAAGTCTTTCGTCCACCATTTACCAATATTGGTGATGAAGTCAAGGTGAGTACGCCAAACATTCTTGAACCGGAAAGTTCTATTCCTTGGAGTGCTAATAAATGAAGCTTCTAGCTCAACAGGTAAGTGGTCTGATCCTCCAAAAGGAAGGATGAAAACATTCAAGTTAAGGCTAGAGAGAAAGAGGTCCTCTGAGATGATGAATCTATCTAGTTTCGAGGCAACTTGGGAAGCTCCTCCTCTCTTATTGTTCCATGTGAAGGTACCATTTACTGTTTCCGTGTCCACAAGCGTCATGTTTATTAGGAAGTTCTGGAATGCAATGGAGTCTCTACCTAGTGTTCTGGTCCCTCCTTTTTTTTTGTGAGAGATTGGATCATGTTGAAATCTCCTCCCATAATCGAGGGCATTACCGAGTCTCTCTCTCTCTCAGTTCCTCCAGTGAAGTGAGAAGCCTGAGATTGTCTTTAGGTTTTTGAGGACCATAAACATTTCTGATCATATAGATTTCGTTGTCACCCAAAGGTTGGATAACCACTGAAAGGTACTTCCTGGATGCTTCCGCATCCAAAATTCCAAATTTCTGAGGATTCCAAAGAGTGAGAATCCCACCTACTGTATTATTAGCTTTAAATTCTAGGTGATCATATTTAATAAGCCATTTGCTATGTATCTCTCGGATTTTGTCTATTGAACATTTTGTTTCCAGTATAAACACCATATCTGGGTTTTCTTCTTTTATTCTATTGCTGAGATTTCTTTGTTTTATTTTACTTCCTAGACCCCTAATATTCCAATTTGTGAGCTTCATAATGATGGGTTTGTAAATGAGTAGCTGGTAAGATCTCTCATCTTGCTTGAGTTGACCATGAGTTTCCCACACTCTGTCAGCAGCTCATTCTGTCTCTTCCTTCCTCTTTTCTTGCCTGGGTTCTTAGTAGAGTGTCCTGATGCTTCCTCCATTGATTTGACCCCTCTATTCTCCTGGCTATCATGGCTCCTTTTGACTCTAGTAGCCTTTGTTTGAGATCTCCAGAGGAAGAGTTGTTGTACTCTGTCAAACTCCTCTTGTGGTAGAGAGTCAATCCCTTTGTTGGTTCCCTAGTCTAGGAACTTTTCTAGATCAAGATTCTCCCTCTCAAGAATCTCCTGTAGTTCATGGTCCTCTATCCCAATTTCACTTGGGGTCATCTCATGGTCCCTTCCAAGTTCCATATTGTTTGGTAGATTCTCCTTTTGTTCACTGTTTTCATGTATGATTTCCATGCTGTCCTCTTTTTCCTTCTCTGTGGGATTGATCTCTGGTGCATTGTCCTTTCCATTATTCCCTCCTTCTTCCTCTAAAATATCGAAACTATTACGACTTCGTAGCTTATACTCACTAGGTTTATTTTGGTACTTTCTTCCCCCTCCTCTCCCTCTGCCTCCCATCTTGGTGAATCCATCAGGATCTTTGCCTATGTTGGTTCTCGGATTATCCTCCATTTTGTTTTGTGGGCAATCTCTAAAGAGGTGCCCATGTTCATGACATCTATGGCATCTGAATGGGACATGTTTATAGTCCACCGCCTGTACCCATTCCTCATCATATACTTCTAAAACAACTTCATCCAAAAGTGCTCCTGATAGGTCCATTTCCACACATATGTGGGCGAAGGAGGTATATTTACCTTGTAGAGTTTCCTCTGATATTTTTAGAAAATGCCCAAATTTATTGCCTATAGCTTTTAAGGATTTAGGTAGCCAATAATCTAGAGGTAAGGAGTATAGTATTATCCATACTAGGACCGATGTGAACATTTCTCATTCTCGGACAAAGTTCATAACCCAAGGTCGCACGTATAGGCCTGCAACAACATAGAAGTAAGGACCTCCTTCGAACACTTTGTCTTTGTCCTCTAGGTTAGTGAAAACACTTGTGAAGAAACCCTTAGACCCTAGATGTAGATTTAACTCTCCCTTTGGTTTCCAGTTGTTTCTTATCCATGTGTACAGATTCTTGTTTGTGGGCCATATACCCATAAACTTGCATATAACTGCATAAGTCGCCATGTGATCTCTGTGCACCCGTAGTGTAGGATCACTCAGGACCAGCCAAGGTTTAATGGTTGACTTGGGTTTATAGGGTCCCATTGCAAATTTGTACTCGTTTCTCTGACTACTGTCCCTTGGTCTCTCCTCCCTCCGGACTACCCCATGAGTCTCTTCCTATTCATCAGATTTGCTACTTTCCGGCCTTTTTGTGTTTGCCTTTTTTTTCGACTCCGTAGGTTTCTTGAATCCATTCAAACTCGCCTCCTTGTTTCTGCTTGATACTACGTTACTGTAGGAGGGAGTAGAGCTCCCTCCTCCTTGCCCCTCCATTTTTACCAGCTCACTACTATTCCTCCATGTTCTAAACCCTATCTTCACTCCCCTCAGCGTTAGTTCATCGACTTCTTAAAAACAAATATCATGCAAAGTAGCTAAATTAGGGTCGAATTGAAGTTCAATTTTCATTGTAGCTTTGTGTTTCTATTTAAATTTGTATTTCATTTCATTCCTACATAAATCTAGATCAATCTACTTGTTGAAGCTTACAACAACAACCAAGAATAACATGGGTGAAAGAGAACATCCATGTCTAGCTCCTCTAGAAGCCTTGAAGAAATATGAGGGGATGCCATTTGTGAGAATAATAAAATTTACCAAGGAAATCCAAGTCATGATCCACTTTACCACATTAAAGGCCAACCTCAATCTATATAAAACTAGCTTCAAGAATGTCCAATCAATGCAATCACATGCCTTCACAAGATCTAGTTTTAGCAATAAGGATTTTAAACAATTTTTTTTTTATAGAATGCATGCATTCCTACGTTATATCCATAACATCGTGCATTTGATGATGCTTCAAGAAACTAAATTACGTGAGGGATAGATTTACAAAGAGCTTATCCCTACGACTTAATGCAATGATTTTTAAATCAATTTGTATAACTGATTGTAAATATAAATCAAGCAATAATCATTAAAAAAAAGAGGCTTATATTTCTTTGGAATCAAAGAAACAAAGGTAGAATTTAAAGCACCTGTAATCTCCAGGGAAACTCTAGACTCCACCAATTTGTGTAGATCCCTACTCATCAAATAAAAAAGGAATAAGAAGCATTCAATTCTCCAACCATCAGGGTCTCAACTCTTATCTTTTGAGAATTTCCTAAGGGTCTTTTCCACCTCTTTCAAAGTTAGTGCTCGTCCCACTTCCTCATCTAACACGTGTCTACTCTTGAAATTTGAGTGAACCCCTAAGGACACAACTCAAAAATGCAATTAAAAATATATTTTTTTTTTCTCCAAAATATTTTCCCCTAAGTATGAAATCACCATCTTGAATCATATTAGCTTTTATAAGTCAATTTTGTTAGTATATTTTATGTTTTGAGGACCATTTTTTACCTCAAAAATCCCCTAATTAAAGGTCATCAATCCGAAAATCTATGGGAAAAATATAGTCATGATAAAGGCTGGTGTATCTTAGGTCAAGTGAGATCCCTAGGTGATTTTGATGGATAAGATGCCCCCTTATTCGTAGCTACTCAAGTCATGGGTTAGTCACGAAGTCATCTTAGGACTCACATAAACTAGCAAAGAAAAGAAGAAATACCATTTGGAATTTAAAATTTGTAATTAACTAACTACTAACTCTATTATCTTTCATTAAGATTTTGTTCTTGTGAAAACCTATGCCTATTTAGTAGTAAAATGAAATTACTCATCCATATACATAATCCTATCTTTTTTATATACATTTTTATATTATAATAAATTCACTAAATAAAAGGTTATAAAATTGGATTTTAATTATATTTTTAACAATTTTAGGGATTTATAAATTAATAAATCAATATGCTTATTGTGATAATGATTAGCATTTATACACGATAAGATAGTAAATGGAAATCTTTAGAATTTTATTTCTATTTTAGAAAAGTGTTAACAAAAGCTTTCCAATATCACCATACTTTTGTTGAGTTATAATGTGAAAAAAAATTGATATTATGAAAAAAATTAAATATTTAAATTTAATAATAATATATGTTAAACAAATAGCATTATATGCATTTTTACTATAGAGTTAATAACAATTTATTTTTATTTTAGTGATGTTATGTTTTTACATTAATTTAGACAAATATAGTCTTAATTTTCAAGATAGATTTGATTACCTCTTTATAATATATTAATTTTTTTTAGCTACAACTTTTTTAAAAATGATTTATTGAAACTTAATCTTAAACTTATCAAAACATTACAAAACATTAAAATTATTTTTTTCCTTAGTACAAAATGTTTTAAAAATTAAATTAAATATTTTAAAAAATGTTATTAAAAACATAATAATTATTATTTTTTTAACAATATATAATCAACTCCCTTGGTTTTTAACATGTCTCTTTAAATGATATTTTACTTTCTACACGTGTTTGTTTTGTGTCAATTTCTTCATTTAAAAAAAAAAATTAATGTATAGTGTTTGAATTGTGTTTTTGACGGTTGAAATGGAACCAACACCATCAAAAACCCTCAAGGCACCTAAAGACTTGAGGTTTTAAAGCCATAACCTAGATTTCTAAAAAAATCTACTAACTTTTATCAAAATCATGATAGAATTTGCATTCTTTTTTGGAAAAAATGAAACCTTTTTAGACTATGACCATTTCCTTGTTTTATAAAATTTGCTAACATGTTGATTTTGACGTAATAGATTCCATATGATATATTTTTCTAAAAAGCATCCTGACTATTTCTTGTTGACATCCCTTTCCTTCATGTGTTCCAGGAACATAGCCTGAGGCGAATGCTCTCTCTAAGCCTAGGATCTTTCTCTAGTCTGATTAATATTTTTTGTGTAAGACAACCAAAATTGGAAACCAAATTCAACTGTATATTTAGAATGGTGTCAATGAATTATGTACATAATGTACATATAAATACAACAATAAAACCGTTGATTCAGTGCCCTAGGTTTATTGCACTCTAACAACTAATTACAATCACACACTGACACAAAACATAACCTAGGGATTAGGTGTCTAACATTCCCTCCCTTAATCCAAAGGGATGTATCAAAGTTCAATAATGAAAGCTAAAAATGCAAAAGTGCATCTCAGCCAAGAGCTGAATGTCTCTCAGAAATGGTTTTCAAAGGATGACCGTAAACCAATGATGATGGTTTTTAATAGAAATCCAAAAACAATAACACAATATGGGAGAAATCAAGGTATCAACCAACACCAACTCTGGAGCCTTCGTAGAAGTTCTCAGAATAACAAAAAATGTGGTTTTAAGGTGACCACTAACTCTAGAACTATCCATGTAGTTCCTCAAACAATTACGAATATGGAAGTGCTCGTTCACAAACAACTCATTCAGCAAAAATTGAAGTCTTTACGGCTAAAACTCTGGCTCTAACTGGCATAGGTTGTGGCTCAAGCTCGCTTGTGGATTTTTGACTCAGGATCACCTGAAAATTCTTTGAACTTGTAGTAAACAATCAATTCTATTAATTCCATTAATTCCCTCTTGTCAAATACAGGGTGAGAAGATCAATTAGTCTTCATTATTGCAAGGCTGGTCAATACTCTCGAACATATCCCATAGTATGACACGTAAAACTTCTTGGCTATTTTGGACCAATCTCAAGAAGTAATCCGTCTAAAATTCAGTTTCTCTCTTGCAGCAGTCTTCTTTCTAGAACATTTGTTTGAATGGTCATTTTTCTTTCCACAATGCTCACATGGGTGAATATCAAAACACCGATCTTTCACATGTCCAACTCTGTCACAATGTTGGCATCAATCAGTTTGTTCTAGAACAACATCGTCCACAAATCTAGCATTACGAATTTGTGTAGGTTTAGAAAATTTAGGAACATGAAAAGATACATCCAAAATAACATGATTATATCCCAAACTAGTTGTGTTTTTGTTCTGTAAAATTTCTTCCCATGGTTTTCAAAAGGTTTTGGAAACTCTAGGTTTCATAACTATATGCAAACAATTCTTGCATACCCTTGCTTTAACATTACTTTCTGTTGCATTCAAATTTTCTTCTGAAGTGACTTCATTACTCTTCTACTGCTATTTGAAATTATGATCATCTCTCCATACTTGAGATTCAATATGGAGAAATTCAACTTTCTCCAATGCATCATGTAAATGGACTCTAATATCAACAAGACTTACTTTGTTGATATTTACAGTTTCATCAACAGTAGAACTAATGAGATTGTTTAATATTTCTAATACATTTTTAATTTGAGACATTTTAGTCAATCTCGAGTGTGAGGTTCAATTGAAAATGAATCCGTTTACAATGAAAATTTGACAAGTAAGATGAATAACTTTTAGTGAGAAGAAAGAAATGATAAGCCTTCAAGGTGGAAATAATCCTTGTACGGAATTATGAAAAACAAATTCTTTAACTCTCATCGACCCATTGACCCACTTGAAGCATTTTTCACTTAAATCAAGTATGGAAATAAAATAATCTCACTTCAACATCATTCACACTAAATAATTTTTCACTTAGATCAAATATGTCAATAAAATAATCTCACTTCAACATCATTCACAACTGAAGCTTTAAACTCAACTCTTTCGCAACCCAATTACCAGAACATTAATTTGGAAAAAATTTAAATCATAGGTCATGATGCATTTATGTATTCATAGTCATTTATGATATTAATTCATGAAAATGAATTTGTGAGAGAGTTTACCTTCCATATTTTCACCAGTTGAATTTTCTTGTTTTGAGTCAATTATCAAAATAATTCCTCAAATGCAATACTAGAAGATCAGGGCCATAGTCACAGATTCATCCGATGAATGCTTTCCAAAGACCTTAAAATACTTCTTCCAAAATTGACAAAATATCATCTTCTGAGCACATTATTACCATCCTATAATAATGGAACAAACCTTGTTTGGTCATAGCATTTTCATTCATCCACATGAGAAGTAATTCGTTGCAGGAATACATTCACATGGCCTTTAACAATCTGATGATGGTTGCTTCATTCATACTTCTCGAAACAGTTGTAGGTCTTCAAATAGGGCTTTAATAAATAGTTTCTTCCACCAGAGAGCACTCAACTTTGGGCACCACCTTCAACTTTATCAGCACATAATCAATTAAATCCCAACAAAATTCGTCTCAAAATGAATGTATGTATGAATGCATGCTTTAATCTTTGTAAAACTGTTACAATGATATGGAACTGATTTTGGGTCTTCGTATGCGGTGTCTATCCATGCTAAGTTACAAACAATCAAGGGCGTTGTGAACTTAATGAGTTCCTCCCAATGTTTGTGACTAGTCTATCAATAAATTTGGCCCCTGGAACTTGTTGTTTCTTACAAAGTCTACCCATTTCTATTTCTTAAGAAGGAAGCTATGAGAACAAAGTAGATGTAAATTTTGGCCACAACTGCATGCCATACAATGAATCAATCATCAAGCAATTCCAACCATGACTTCCAAATACGTCGACTAGAGCTATAGCGTATTCTACTAAACTTAATGAGGATTTGGTACGTTAACAATGCAAATTATAGTGCATATGGAAATTGATTTGCAAACTTTGTCTTATTACTAGCCCACAATCTTTCCTCTACATGGAATTCGTTGCTCCTCTTCACATAGGTCCACAACTTTATCAATCGACACTCTTAGTAGTTGCAGTCAAGCCATTCAAACAGTCTCACATTATGAGGTGGGCAACAAAGGTTCTGGAATCACCAAACAATATGAAACAACATGAATTGGAAGACGCGAGGAAACTTCTCACGTTCAGTAAGAGCAGTGATGACCTCCTTCTAGACAGACCAAACAGGTTTTGTATTTTTGCATGAGTTAGCATATGGAGATGGAAACAGGGTCTAATTTGGCTCACTGCTCATTTCTCTGTTTGCTTTGCGAAGATGTAACACGAGAATCCCCGTTGCAACTTATGACAACTCGACCTTCAGGTTCGGCATCCAATCAAATACATAAATTCCTCCAACAGGTCATTTTGTGGGACCTCTTATAGCTCTATGGGTCATCATTCAAGATTGTCAACTGAAACTCCTTATGATGTGTAGGTAGACCACAATAAGAAGAAATATTCACGGGCTCGATGGGCTCACCACGCTTCAATACTAGGGATCACATAGCATAATTCTTCACCCTCGGCTACGATTGATTGTCACGACATGCACATCTTCATTTACTTCGATGACAGTCACAAAAGAATGACCCAAAGATAAACTTACAGACACTCAATAATATATTCTATTCATATGAATGAGGAAATTACACACATATTTATACAATCAATAGTCTCAAGATAGGAATGCTATCTTACATGTACAGTAGTGTGGTTGAGAGATTCTCTCAACCACACACTAAACTAGGAGAAACTAAATTCCTGTTATGTAGGAACAAACTCCTCAAATGGAGAATTACAACTATAGACAAGTAGGAATTAATTATTTCTAACTCCCCCCCTTAATGACTACTTGTCATGATAGTGATTCACAAAGTCTGGTTGTGGTCAAACATAACAAAAAATATGTCGACGTCCATAAAAGAGCAACCATCCACCAGAATGTATGGGTACCAACCGCTGCAACCGCTAGTCCTTGTGCATACATGATTCTGTCAACCATTATCACTACATATATGTACCTACAAATCCACCACCATCGGGCGAATTGCATGTGCAGAACTTCCAAAAACAAAGAGAGATCAGTGCCTTTCTAAGCCAAATATTCATGTCCAAATAACAATTGCAAACAGTTGCGTTGATTGCGCCTTTCGACGCAACTGTCAGATAGAAAAGTGCACCAACCCTCTTATGCTCAGACACACCAATATTTGAAACCATGAGCCAGGTGTTACTGCAGTCCACTTGCTCTTACGAGCACAAAGCTCTCGTGTACACATTAGCCACTCAGGCAATATGCCACCATCGGGCACGTCCAATCTACCACCACTGGGCAAATCCACCAACTTCAATATGCCACCTCCAGGCAAGTCCGATCTGCCACCACCGGGCAAATCCAGAACTTAAATGTGCCACCTCCGGGAAAGTCCGATCTGCCACCACTGGGCAAATCCGGAACTTAAATGTGCCACCTCCGGGCAAATCCTGTAGCCACTAAGACTCTATAGATGGTTTCTGGCTCACCACCAACCATCACATTACAGTGACAAAAGATGGTTTCAGGCTGACCATAAACCATTACAAAGTGGTTTTAAGATCACCACGAACTTTCAAATGCCTTTACAAGGCTTACATTCCATTCTTCAACATCTGGAGTTGCTGGATACATACAATGACCATTACAACAACTGGACTTGTTTATAACATGCTAGGGAGTCTATTCCACAAACCACACTAATTCAAACAAACATCTACTTTGTTGTCCACCATAAATGTTTTCACTTCTGCTTTGCCTCATCTGTTCATTGTTCACATCTTGGGCATAACTTCTTGGAACTCCATGCTTATCCTGTCATTTGTTAGAATTGCAAATTCTAACAAAATAACTTTACCTACATTGAGTTAGCTAGGCTCAATAAGGCACAATAATTTTGTCCATAATTCCAAGAAAATAAAAAAATAACAAAGCATCAAATTTCTCTATCTCTGCAATCTGATAAATTCTGAAACCCAAGTGCAACACTGAACACCATTCCAGCTTCTTCATCGGCTAGCAGGGCAGCGACCTGCTGCATAGATTCTAAAAGCTGAACTAAATTCTCCATGGGATGGAATTGCCTATTCCATGTTTATGAAGGGAGGCGACTCGAGCTTAGAAACAGTGGTGTTGTTGTCGACATCGAAGACGCGGATGGAGCTATCTTCTTCCAATTCATCCTCATTCCATATCTTGACCGAACTGTCTCGCTTTTCATCAATTAAGATTGGTGAAAAAAAAAGAACCGTACAGCGGTATACTGTGGATTATGCCAGTAAGGCAATCCTTGTTTCCAAGTTCCTCGGCTTCCATTCCCAGCGCCAGTGGTCGCGCTTTCCAGAGATGAGCGGTCACAGCTTCAAATCCGAGGCACTGCTCCAGCTTCTCCTCCACCTTTCTCAATGAGCTTCGAAAGTCGCATTGCAGCTCCACTATTCACACCTCTTGACTGACAAACTAAACACTACCAAATGATCAATTTCTCCTCCATCCTTCTTCGCAAGCTTTTGCCTTGATCACTGACATCAATCCTGTCTTGAATTGCAACACACCTCTTCCTTCACTATTAAGGTCCAGATTTTATGCCAAAGAATATGCATGCTCACACAAAATGCGAGCAACATTAAGATCTTCATTCTAAATTTCATCTACAGCCTTGAGAATGGCATCAATATTGGCAGCGTTCAAGGCAGAAGGGACGGCACTAGCAAGCCCACTGGTGATTCTGCCCGGCGTTTGACTGCGTCATTACTGTCTTTGAAGGGCTGAGCGGACCAGTCGCTCCCAGTTCGACTCTACCCTCGACATCTTGTGAACTACTGGTATATCGATCTACTAAAAAAACTGAGCCTTCATTCAATCTCCAAACGGAAACAATACCCGTAACCTCCGCCTTCTTCATTTGGTTAGGCGAAGAGATCGAGGGAAGGAAAAGGGCAATGGTTGGACAAAAACCTCTAGCCAATTCAAACCCAGCTGCTCCTCCAAATTCGCTGCCTAAAATCTTCGACTCCTCCGCGAGAACCTTGTGGAGGCGTTCTTCCTCTACAGATACCAAGATAAAATTACAGATCTCCCTCTTCCTCAAAACGCTCGACCACACCACGATCGCTCCACCAAATTGGATCTTCTACCTTTGCGTGGTTTGGGGTTGCCGTCATAATGATGGCATGGTGGCCTATCACACGCACAGGCACCACGGATACCAGCACTCCCACACCTCGGCTGACAGCAAATCATAGCCAGCCTTCAAGGACTCAGCGTTTCTAAGTGGCCTCATCCACTGTCTCTCCATACAACAATCGATCAAGCACATCCAATGTATAGTACCTCGCTAGAATGGGTCTCGAGGCTTAGGTCAGACTCTGTGGCGTCTCTCAAGTTATTGGGTAGTAGCTCACACAAAATTGAAAAACTGATCACAGTAAATATCAACGCCTAATGCCCAAGAACGAATGAAGCAACGCCATAGACCGCTCCACACTCCACTCACCAGAACATCCCCCAGCTCACCAGAACCCTGCTGGACGCTGGATGGACAAACTAAAAATTAAAATATATTTTTCTATTTCTCTCAACCCAGGATGGGCCAAGCCCACAAGGGGCGAGACCCTCAAGGGCTCTGATACTAAGATAAAATTACAGACACTCAATAGTATATTCTATTCATATGAATGAGGAAATTACACACATATTTATACAATCAATAGTCTCAAGATAGGAATGTTATCTTAGACGTACAGTAGTGTGGTTGAGAGATCTCAACCACACACTAAACTAGGAGAAATTAAATTCCTGTTATGTAGGAACAAAGTCCTCAAATGAAGAATTACAACTATAGACAAGTAGGAATTAATTATTTCTAACTCCCAAACATCCTTTAAACGAGAGTTCCATGGAACGACCCCTTCAAATGTTAAATATTTCACTAGCTTCACTGTCTCGCCTACTCACATTCTTGTGCAGGTAACAATGGTAACCTACTCAATAAGGCCACAAACAGGTGGTTTAATTTATTCAAAGCCGATGAACCTCCACTCTAATACCACTCCACTCTGATATCACTATAAGACAACCCAAATAGAAACTAAATTCAATTATAAGACAACCAAAATGGAAACCAAATTCAATTATATATTAAAGATGTTGTCAATGAATGATATACATAATGTACATATAATTACAATAATAAAAGAGTTGATTCAGTTTCCTAAGTTACTTGGACTCTAACCACTAATTACCATCACACGCTAAGCCAAAACATAACTCGAAGATTAGATGTCTAGCATTTTACACTCCTCGTTGACAAAGTTGTTTGTCGCTGAGAATCCTTTGCGTCCTAATCTCAACCCACTCTCCTTTTGCCCTTTTTGCTCTCCATGTTGTTTGTTAGGCCTCTTTGAAGCGTCTTTGTGATTACTTCTCGCTTTCAAGCCCCCCATTTTTTTTTTGGGTCTTGTTCTGAATTTTCCTTCTAAGGTTCCTTTTCTCTTTTTGACCTATCTTGGTATATGCTGACTTTCAGTTAGCAGTCCTTTTTTATGCTCTTTCTCATCTAATGTGGGAGAAAATTTGTTCTAGATCATCTTTCAGCTTCGCAGAATTATGAGACTTCATCTTTATAGTTAATAGTTAATTAAGGCAATTTGTTTTTTTATTAAAAAATATAAAAAAAGTCTACTGACCAGACAGACTAGCGTGTTTTCCCACCGTTATTTTGGACTTCGCGGAAAGCATAGCAGTTCGTAAAAGTCACAGAGACGACAATCAATAATTGAAGTGGGGCATACAGATAAAGAAAGTGTGAGGAAATTCTTCGATATGCACCAACCCTCTGTAATATCTGTTAAATTGTAATTTCAACAGCGCAGGGCAGTTTTGGAAAACCGCCCGGTCTCCCCGCACCACCATTCGCAGAAGGCGGTATCCGTGAAGGAGGACCCGACACAATCAAACGGCTCCACGCGTCCCTAGTACGACGCCGAAAACCGCTTTCCCCGGACGCTAAAGGTAGTTTTGCTTGCGCGAGGTTGGCGAGCGAATTGCGTTGGATCGAGTTTGGTGGCTCGGATTGGCGCGAAGCTGCACAGACTTTAACGACCGGGTCCGACAAATGAGGTGGCGACACGTGGCACTGAAGTGACGTCAGCCGACCCCGCCCGCGTCAAAATGAAATTTTTTTTGTGTCGTTTTGTGGTTGACCGCCGTGGAGGAAACGACATGGTTTTAATGCTTCTACGTAGAATTAGGTGGCGGCTTTTAATGTGGTAATGGGCATACGTCCCATATGTTATTTTTTATGTTTTTACGTAGAATTTGGTGAGGCCATTTAATATGGTTATGGGCCATTTTTATATGTTTTTATGTATGGCTATGTAAGCCCGTGCGTGGCAATGGTTAAGTAGTTTTTTGGTGTAGTGTGACTGCGCACGATGTGTGCGTGATTTTTTTTGTATGTGTGTTGTTCACGAAGAACATTGTAGTGTGTCCGCGCAGGATTGGAATGAAGAATTGAGAAGGGTGCTTGCGCGCAGGGAGTTTGCTCCCGGTTATGTGATGAACGCACAGCAGTGCAAGGAGATATATGATGAACAGGGAAAGAGCACAGAGTGCCTGTGCGAGGAGGTTGAATGAGGAATAAGGGAGAAGAAAGCACAGCAGTGCTGAAAACATAACAGAGGCAAACTGTTATGTATTGTTGACCATAAAGAAAACACAGGAACAGCTTGAAGTTGTTTTGTAATACCCACAGCAGTGGAAGACCAGAAGTGAGAGAGAGACAGAGTCTCTCCAGTGAATCCCTCTCTGCGTAGAGGATGAAAGTTGTAACAGTTTTGTTTTTAAGCAATAGAAAATGTTTTTATGGCTGTGTAATGGACTGTTATGAGTTATTTTGTTTTAATAGCTTCGCTGTGCAAAGGTCCTGGAACAAAGGAAACAGAGCATTGGCTCTGTGATGTCTGTTTGTATGGTTTTGGTATTTTCCCCATCAAAAATACCCAACAGTGGTATCAGAGCTAGTCCAGGCTCTTTGAAGACTCAAAGAAGCTGAAGGAAGGTGTGGTTGCAGCAGTCAAACTTCTCCAGCAGTGTCAAGACTCAGCCAAAAGAGTTAAGGTATTTCTCAAAGCTTTCCTCTGTGTTACTGTTGAAGGAACAGTGAGTGATTTAAAAGAAAACACAGTCAAGTACTTAAAGCCTAGATAAGAATGGCGAGGTCAAAGAAGAAAGCCTCCAAGCCTGCTAAAAATGTGTCTCCCTCCTCTACTAAAATAGAAGGCAATCCATTAGAATACATTCTATTTGATGTTCCAAAGTTTGATGGAAACTTTGATGTATGGGAAATAAAGATGAGGGCTTTCATAGAGTTTGAAGGGATTGAAGTTTGGGAGTCAGTGATTGATGACAGCAAGATGGATAAAGAATCCATGGAGTATGATGCACAAGTAACAAAGACTATCTTGGATGGACTCCCTGATTCTGTGAAGAGGAATCTAGGAAAATATACATCAGCAAAGGATATATGGGACAGACTGCATGACCTTCATGCAAAGGGAGCACTGACCATGACAATGAGTCAAGAAGGAAATTTTGAACCCATCATAGAAGCTGAGAATGAGAAGCTTGACCTCATCAAGCTTCAAGTAAGAGAAAGGGATGAAGAACTTGCCAAGCTTAAGAAGGAGCTTGACCAATGCAAGAGGAAACATCATGAACAAGTCATATTCATGACAAATCAGCTAAATGAAGCAAAGAAGCAGGAAGACGCCTTGTCAAGTCAACTTGAACAAAGGCACAAGAGAGTGAACAAGCTTGTAGAAGAGATTGGACAGTACAAGGTAGAGGTCTCCTCCCTTAAGTCCGAACTACAAGAAGCCAGGAAGCAGGCACAAGGAGTTGAAAAGAAAATGAAGAGCAGTCAAGCAAAAGATGAAGAAATGTCCAAAATGAAGACATATATTATCTCCTTCAAAATAGTAGCAGCTGAAGCTACTCGTAGCAAGGAAGAAACTGAGGGACAACTAGCAAAGTAAAATAATGAATGTGAAAAGTTAGAAGAAGAGATTGTCCTCCTCAGGAAGAAGGTTGAAGGGATGAACAAGATCATGAAGAGCTCTCAAGCTTTGGATGACATGCTCAGCTATCACAGATCTCCATCTGATAAATCGGGACTTGGGTATGTAGGTGAACCCTCAATCAAGGATGAGGATGCTTTAAGCAAAGGAGATGTGAAGAAGCCAGAAAGAAGTTGTGAAGCTCCTAGTTCCAGCAAAGGCAAGGAGAAAAATGAAGGCTGCAATAGAAGAAATCCTGCTCCAAGTAGAAAACCAGCTCCAAGAAGAAATGTAGCTGATGTCAAAGAGGCAAGAGGCAATGGTTATCATCAAAGGATCTCAAGGCAGCAAGGCTTCAGAAGTATATCAAGGAAACCTCCATCTCCCAGGTACCAAAGTTCATTTTTTGGTTATTGTTATGCTTGTTCAAACTTTGGTCATATGGCAAAAGACTGTAGAGCATTCCATAAAGATAAATGTTGTGGTCTCCGAAAATCTCCAAGAAACAATTTTAGAAGAAATCATGAAATGTTATTCATGAACAATGTTGAATGTTTCAAGTGTCATAACATTGTGCATATGGCACGAAATTGTAACTTGACATGGGCTCTTACACAAGCTAGACCCATGCAAAAGAAGAGAGTTACACAAGTATGGAGAAGGAAGGAAAGACAATCTGAAAACCCCTTGAACTCTCCAGTGGATCTAAATTTGTTTTGAGAAGACTTTGCTGAAAGAAGACAAGCATACACTAAAGGGGAGCTTGAATTTTTTTTTGTTTGCTGAACTGTATTAACAGTCATTTGTTGATGGAGGATGTATTGCAGCGCAGCAGTTGCAAATGAAATCTTTGTTAATCCCTCTGAAAGGTAATATGCAGCAATGATGAAATCAACAATGTTTTTGCTTTGTGTTTATGCAATATGCACAGAAATGCATAAAGAAGAAAAGATGGCAGCGCTGAAATGTAAAGAGCAGCAGCGAGATAAGAGAAAAATGCAAAGCATGGAAACCCTCACAGCAGTGGGAAGACAAAATACAAAACAGCAGTTTGGAAATTTTTGTTATGGAGCACATGCATTGAAATGCATAGCAATGGAAGGTAGTTTCCTTCTATGTAATATGAGAGAACATACTCACAGCAGAGTGAGTATAATACACAGTAGTGAAAAATGTAATGTTTTTCTTCATATGCAATGCAGCATGCAAAGAAACGCATAAAGAAAAACAGGGACAACAAATTTTTAATCCACACTGTATGTATAAGAATGTGTGTGGCAGCAGAAAACGAAAGGAATTGCACAGCAGTGCATTGTGTAATTAAAAAAAATGAAACTGAAGATTGTGTGAAGCAAGGGTGTAAAAGGTAACAGCTCGTGTTATTTTTGTGTGGAGAATGAAGTGCCAAGAGTATGGGCACAGCAGTATGATGAAACAAAAGGCAGCGACAGTGCAAATTGCAGAGGCAACGCAGCAACAAATAAAAACCCAGGGATGACAGTCTATGGTTATGGGTATGGACAGCAGTGAATGTGAAAAATGCAGCAGCAAGAAGTTTTGAACAACAGCACATGCAAAAGAAATTTTCCTTACAACAGTAAAGGTAAATGTAATGAATTTGTTCATTGAATTGAAATGCAATATATGCAACAGCAGTGTAAATTTGTAAGTTGGGACAGTGTAATTGTTCCAGAAAAGACAGAGTATTTTGTCTTTGAAAAGTGCACAAGCAATGCAAGTAAGACACAGCAGAAGTACGATTGTAATTAATGAAGGGGAGCACGCAGCAGCGTGAAGAAAAGTTTTCCCATTGTGAAGAAGGGAAGCACGCATTAGTGCACAAGTAAAGAATTCTCACACAACAATGTGAATGTGAGAAAGGAAAGGCACAGCAACGCACATGTAAATTTTTTTTATTAACGCACAACAATGCAGAGTTTGCAAAGAAATGTAAGTGAAGTGCAGCAACACAATAGCAAGTGTAGACACAGCAGTGTGGGGTAGACGCAGCAAAGAAGATGGCACAACAGTGCAGCAGAGAATATGCAGCAGCATAAAAGAACATTGTAATGAGTTTGCACACACAGCAGTGCAATGATTGTTTGTTTTGGAACTGCATTTGAAGCAGTCATTTGGTGAAACCCTCTGTTAAAGAGGAAGGTGCTTTTCAGCACATTGTCATTAGTGAATCCCTCTGTCAAGAGGAAGATGCTTTTTAGCATACACATGGTAAATCCCTCTATCAAGAGGATGATGCTTTTCAGCATAGTCACAGGTGAATCCCTCTGTCATGAGGAAGGTGCTCTTCAGCACATTGTAATGGTGAATCCCTCTGTCATGAGGAAGGTGCTCTTAAGCACAGTTTCAGGTTAATCCCTCTATTAAGAGGAAGACAACTTTGTTTGTTTGTGAACTGCATCAGAAGCAGTTGGTGAATCCCTCTATGTGAGGAAGATATCTTTGTAACAGCAGTACTGAGGAATCCCTCTATGTGAGGAAGTGTTTGGGTATGTCCTAATGCCCAGCAGTTGAAATTAAAGGGGAGTGTTAAATTGTAATTTCAACAGCGCAGGGCAGTTTTGGAAAACCGCCCGGTCTCCCCGCACCACCATTCGCAGAAGGCGGTATCCGTGAAGGAGGACCCGACACAATCAAACGGCTCCACGCGTCCCTAGTACGACGCCGAAAACCGCTTTCCCCTGACGCTAAAGGTAGTTTTGCTTGCGCGAGGTTGGCGAGCGAATTGCGTTGGATCGAGTTTGGTGGCTCGGATCGGCGCGAAGCTGCACAGACTTTAACGACCGAGTCTGACGAATGAGGTGGCGACACGTGGCACTGAAGTGACGTCAGCCGACCCCGCCTGCGTCAAAATGAAATTTTTTTGTGTCGTTTTGTGGTTGACTGCCGTGGAGGAAACGACATGGCTTTAATGCATTTACGTAGTTTTGGTGGCGGCTTTTAATGTGGTAATGGGCATACGTCCCATATGTCATTTTTTATGTTTTTACGTAGAATTTGGTGAGGCCATTTAATATGGTTATGGGCCATTTTTATATGTTTTTATATATGGCTATGTAAGCCCATGCGTGGCAATGGTTAAGCAGTTTTTTGGTGTAGTGTGACTGCGCACGATGTGTGCGTGATTTTTTTTGTATATGTGTTGTTCACGAAGAAGAACATAGTAGTGTGTCTGCGCGGGATTGGAATGAATAATTGAGAAGGGTGCTTGCGCGCAGTGAGTTTGCTCCCGGTTATGTGATGAACGCACAGTAGTGCAAGGAGATATATGATGAACAGGGAAAGAGCACAGAGTGCCTGTGTGAGGAGGTTGAATGAGGAATAAGGGAGAAGAAAGCACAGCAGTGCTGAAAACATAACAGAGGCAAACTGTTATGTATTGTTGACCATAAAGAAAACACAGGAACAGCTTGAAGCTGTTTTGTAATACCCACAGCAGTGGAAGACCAGAAGTGAAAGAGAGACAGAGTCTCTCCAGTGAATCCCTCTCTGCGTAGAGGATGAAAGTTGTAACAATTTTCTTTTTAAGCAATAGAAAATGTTTTTATGGTTGTGTAATGGACTGTTATGAGTTATTTTGTTTTAATAGCTTCGTTGTGCAAAGGTCTTGGAACAAAGGAAACAGAGCATTGGCTCTGTGATGTCTGTTTGTATGGTTTTGGTATTTTCCCCATCAAAAATACCCAACAATATCCGTGAGAAGCCAATGTAAAGTAATTGGAGGAGTACACAGAAGGAAAATCAACGAAGATATATGAAGTAACATGAAAAATGTGTGGGATGAATTCCATGAATAGGCATGGAAAATAGAGATGCGCTGGTCGGTGGTTGACTTGAGTTGGTCAGTGGTTTTCCACTATCACAAAACGCTATACTACCCTGTGATGAAACCATGAGGTGTGCAAGAAGTAAGGGCAATTCGTAAAATCCATCGATACTATGGATCAAGCAATCCGAAATCGCTGTGTGATGTGCGAAACAGAGATGAAGTGTGTGGAAATTCTTGGATATACACAAGCCTGCGTAAAGTTCACGACAAGTCAATGCAAAATTATTGATGGACTACAAAAGAGAAAATCGGGGTAAGATATGAAGAGAGCGATGCCAAATGTGTGATATGAATTCAATAAAAAGAGATGCTCATAGGCCTACGATGTCAAATTATTTTATCAGGAAATTCTCTCGCTTGAAATGTGTGGTAGGAATTAAAACGTGGTATGGGAAAAAGAGATGGTTAATAATACTGTGATTGGAAAATTTCCTTTTACAACCATTATTTTTGTGGGTTAACAATAAGACACACGATGAGAGAAGTCAAGAGTAAAAAATATTTCATCACTAAATGAAAATATATTTATTTTTTTTTTTTCATTTTTTTTTATAGAATTATTATGCGTTGATATCATGTGTCAATATCATAGATTATCAATACCATGTTTTTAAATAGCTATAACTTTTAAAGATCAATACCACATTCCCAAATAGCTATAACTCCTGAACTCCTTAAATAATTTTGAGAAACATGAGGTCAAAATACCATATATTTTAATTAATTTCATTTGAAAGGCTCTCTTCAACGTAATATGGTAGAGATGTTGTAATGTTTAACATTTTGACTTGGTCAAAATAAAATAAAAGTAAAAGAACAATTAAAAAAAATCATTTAAAATTGATATTTATATTTATAATTAATAATTAAACCAGCTTAGATCCATGTTAAAGCACCCTCAGAGAAATCCAATGTTCCACCAAGACTCCAGTGCAGGGAGACGCAGGTGCGGGGAGACATGTGGGAGTACCCTCAAATTTTATAGAAATTTCAGGGGTGCATGGGGACGTTGAGGTATATATATAGCTATAGATATATTCAAGCTCATAATAAATAATGAAAGCATAAATATACTAATAGTAATACATTGATCTACACACAAAATTTAAATTCATAATTGAATTAAATAAGAACATACATTGACCCATCCTCATCATTCATTTTGGCACATACATCATTGATATGACATACTCATCATTCATCCACACCATGAGAATCAATAACAAAATTCAATACTGAAATATTCAAATACAACGATCCATATCATTCATCATTCTATAATCTACTTTGGTTTAAAATCAAATTCATTATTCATCATTGTAAAAGAGCTTGACAATGGGCAAGAGAGGAGAGCTTGACGGCAGGAGAACAAAGCTCGACACTGGACAAGAGAATTTGGGAAATGAATAAGTAAATTTTAACTTTTTAATTTTTAGTTTAGTTTTATTTTATATATCTTTTTTAAGTTTTGTCTTATTTTTTTATTTTTATTTTTAAGTTCTTTAATACTTGAATTTTCATTTTTTTTTTAAGTGTTATTAGAAAAACTCACGGGGGAACACACCAGGGGGGATTCCCAAAAGCACCCCTTTTGGATATTCACCTCCCCAACACTGGGGAATCACACCCCCTACGTCTTCCCATGACTCCCCAAAAGGGGTGCATGGGGAAACGTACCCCCAGACATCCCCCCATCCCGGGTGCGTGGTGTGCGTGCACCTGACCCTAGGTGTCATACCCCTATCCTCGCGATGATCTTTCAATCGCACATAGACAGATGAGGCACCGCTACCCAATTTATTTTCACCAATACTAATGAGTACAGACTACACCTAACATTCAACACTTAGTTATTTTCTGCAATTCTACTAAGCATTCATTATTTTACACAGCGGAAATAACATTCATCATCATATAAATACGCACAATGGATAAATTTCTTTAAAGGGAGGGGAAACTCCTAGGTTAGAGTCTACCCAATCATAATAATAATACAAATTTTACAAGTATTTTTACATCCACAGTCTTTGTCGAGAACCCCAAAATTCACCATGACAAAATGTCCAAAGTTAGAAAATTGGCATGCTTGTTCAGGATTGCACACCTCACTGGGTCGATTTTTCCTTCCGTTCAGCAGCACCCACACTCGTTGTGTCATGCAACTCATTTAGGCAGAGGCGCCCACCCTCCATGTCTTTCTCTGCATTTGTTCAGCCAGTAGTGCCCAACGTGTCGTTCACTGCCACTCGTCTGGGCAGAGGTACCCACCCATGGGTCGTCCTCTACTGCTGGCTGTTGGGCAGGAGTGCGCGCACTGTCGTGTCACCCTCTGTCACTCGTCGGGCACACATGCCCACACCATCAGTCCTTCGCATTGTGTTTCGTCCGTTCGGGCAGGACCATCCTCTGCAACTCGTCCGGGGCTAGGATTGCCCACTTGCGACTCGTCCGCTAGAACATGCCCAAAACCCGCAACTCCTTTTTGCCTTGGCTAAGTACTGCGACCCTCAGTCTATCTGTAAGTTTCCCTCCTTGTTCAGTCACCCTCTTGCTCGTCCAAGTAATGCGTTGAACTTACTTGTTGGATGAGTTTATTGATGATGCCTTACTCCACCAAGGTTGCCACCAATATATACACTACCTCCAAGAGCTAAGGTGGGTTAGCCTACCTAGGCCAACAATACAAGTTGCGCGATAAAATATAAAAAGATGTGTCGGTCCACCCAACTCGTCATTCCGCATGTTGGCCCACTGACTCGTCGGTTTTTCAACAACTCTATAGACTCATCACACGTGCTCTTCTATACTTAGTCGATTTTTCCTTTTAGGTTTTTCGACCCTGCAAGTAGCCTGTCTCAACTCGTCATCGCAACTTGTCGTCGCACACTCGTCGAGGCACGTTTAACCGAATACATCGGCTCGTTGTAACAACTCGGCTCGTTGCCTTTAACCGATGTTCACGACCCCTTCATCACTCGTCAAACACACTAGCTCGTGAGCGTGACATACTCCCCCACTTTAAACGATTGTCGTTCTCGACAAATCCATCTCATCAACCACCCATTCTAAGACTGTAAACCAATATATACATATGGGTATCCAGATGTGTCCATCTCTAACCTGCTTCATGCCATCGATATGCCAAACTCTACAAGAAGATCATGTGTTGGTACCCCTCATGTTACTAACTAGTTGGGTAGCTAATCCAACCATACATCCCCTTCATAGGACTGCATGCTCCTACATCATCATGACTCATCTCTGCACATTGTTTCCAATCGTGTCTATCTCACCCGAGATGTCAGCTCAAAATATTGGAGACTCACTTCCATGAGAAGCTAACAATGAGCCTCATCCTCATGTTAGTCTAAGAAGAGAGGGAGGAAGTGGAGGCCAAAGTCTCTCCCTCTTCCTCAGAAATCAGCTCAATCCATCTGTAAAGATCTTCCACCTCTAATCTCTGCAAATATGCTTCTCGACTCTCTGTCTGGATCTCAGATCTAGCATCTCCATTTCCTTCCACTGCCTCTAGTTTGCTTGATAGATCCAAGATACTATCAGACAATGCTCTAATCACCTGTGACTTCTCCATAAGTTTTTCCTCTTGGCAAGACAACCTTTTATAGAATTCTTCATCTCACTTGACCTCCTCCACATTCATCATTTTCAACTTACATTCAGTTGTTGTAGTCGCTATGGTTGGCACACCCATAGGTTCTTCTTCACACTCGTCATAAATGTACAACTTCTTCATGTGTGGAACTATCATAGCTTCAAACTATTTCATAAATACCATACCCAATACAACTTCACAGTCATCTATCCACACAATTGTGAAATCGACTTTCCCATACCATTCACTTATGCTCACATCAACCTTCTCAGCTACACTAATCACTGAATGTGGTGGAGAATTCAGTGCTTTCAACTATGCTTGAACTGGTATAAACTTCAGCCCAATATACCTCACAATATCTTCACTCATGAAGTTATGATTTGCACCACTATCCACCATTGTGAGAACAATGCCTTTCCCAATCTTCATCTCCACGTACTCCAACTTGCTCCTTTCAAGATCTCATTGTGACACTACTTCCGTAGCTACTGCAGCTCCCAAAATATGCATTACTCCAACAGAAGATTCTTCTTTCTTCTTCTTTGTATTGGCTTGTGCTATCGCTACCACTTTCGGTGTTAAAGGACAATTCTTCATTGTATGTAGTTCCTCACAAATCCAACACTTAAGAGGATTCTTCATCTTTGACTTTTCATTTGATCTCGAAGGCTCTTCTTTCATAGACTTCTATTTCAGCTTATCAGTCATCTTCTTTCTTTCTTTGGTTCCTTCATCATAATCGTCTACCAAGTGATCAACCACTGCAAATGCTTCCTCTAGTGTCTTGATCTTTTGTCTTTTCATCTCATTTGGTGCCCAAGGTTTCAATCCTATGATGAAATTGAATACCTTGTCTTTCTCCGTCATATCAGGTAACTCCAAGATCGCATTTGAGAACTCTCGTTGATATGGTTGTAGACTCCCTGTTTTCTTCATATATTTTATCTTCATCCTTGCATCCCAAGTCTCATATTGTGGACTAACATGAGTCTGCAAAGCTTTCTTCATGTCATCACATGAAGAGATCTTTGGTGCCTCACCATTGGCAATCTGGTCCATCTTTCTCCACCACCACATCTTAGCATCTTTCGTCAATAATTGAGTAGCTACCTTCACTTTTGCCTCATCATCAGACATACCCAAACACTCCAAGTATTGCTCCATATCCCATAAGAAATTTCCAAGAGCTTTTGCACTCCTCATGCCATTATAAGATTTTGGTTCTTTGACCTCCACATGGGCAACTCCTCCGATAGAACCTTGCCCAAATGCTTTGTTCAAAACAACTATTTCATTTTGAACATCGTCAAGTTCCTTCTGCAACTTTGAGATTTCTGGCAAACCTTGATCCATTGTAGCTCCAATGTCATTGACTTCTCTGTTTTCTTAAGCATTCAATCATTCTATATACTTGGATTGGGTTTTGAGGTCTTCAAAATCTTCCTTCAACTTCGTGTGCTCTTCCTGCAACTTTATTGTCATATCCCGATGTTTAGCATATTCAGCCTTTACTGAAGCTATATTAGAAGCTAGTTCCTCCATTCTATCCACTACTCTGTCCATAAAGCTTGTCTCGACATCTTTGCTAGATTCTCACGTCACAACTTGAGGTTCTTTTGCTTGATCTGCCATTGGCTTCGCTTGTGATCTTGTTGAGACCATAAACTTCCCTTATTGTTCCACTTGACCTTTCACCTGTCCCTGTCGAACTTTCCAAATCCCTACAGAAAGTTTGATTCCACTTGTTATGAAGCATAGGTATATCTGCTTCACTTCCACAATTTAGCCCTGGTACCACTTTCACAAAGTGCAGTTGGATCACTTCCTTTGCTTTCCAAATGGCCTTTGATACCACTTGTCACGCCCCTATCCTGGCGGTGATCTTTCAACCACACATAGGCAGGTGCAGCACTGCTATCCAATTTCTTTTCACCAATACTAATGAGTACGAACTACACCTAACATTAAACACTTAGTTATTTTTCTACAATGCTACTAAGAATTCATTATTTTACACAACGGAAATAACATTCATCATCATCATTATATAAATATGCAGAGTGGATAACTCTCTTTTAAAGGGAGGGGCAACTCTGAGATTAGAGTCTGCCCAATGATAATAATAATATAGATTTTACAAGTATTTTTACATCCATAGTCTTTATCGAGAACCCCAAAATTCTGTTGAAATGTGACAACAAGAATATTCCAATTTTAATTTGTCCTCAAATTAAAATTCGAATTTAGTGTCACACGCTGTTTGAAAAATAATTAATTAACTCATCTTAAGTTAGTTAGTTGGAGAAATTCAAGTTAGAAGTCTTTTTGAAGTTATGCAAAAATTATCCCTTAAATTAAGGAGATTATCCCTCTATTAAGGAGATAAGATTGAGTTTTATTTGAGTTGTAATTAATTAGCTCAATTAATTGAGTTAAGTCCAGTTAAATTAGTTCCAAACTGTTTTAGGAACTAATTGTGAATTCAGTCAGTTAATGCATGCATGCATCCAACAAGTGTACTCCAGATCACTGAAGATTCTCTCATCGATAACTCATGCATGTCTATTTTGAGAAAGACCTAGTTGAGATTAAAGATAGGGACAATGTACTATAAATTACATGTGTTTTCCTATAAAGAAAACTCATGCATGTAGAAGGAATTCATTCCTTGAGGATTGCGCAGTTTTATAGGGTGTGAGATTAGTGTGAGTGATCAATGTTACACTTGGTAATAGTAGGATCACAGAAGAGAAACTGCGCTAGGAAATAGTATAATTTGTGAGCAAAGGAGAAGGCTTTTGTGTATAATTATGAGATATTTCCAACTTGTAATGATAATACAAATAGTGGGGTTTTGAGGTGGGCTTTCCCCTGATTATTCTTCTATGTTTCATATGCATTGATTCTTCTTTGTTATATGTGTTCTACTTGATCTTTCTCAAATCTTTTAAGCTTCCGCCAATTGCTTGTAGAAGCAGATTGAAGTATATTGCTTTAGCTATATTGCATTATCAAGTTGATCTACAGTTATAATTTCTACAAATTCACCTTGACATATTGTCCAAAGTCAGCAAATCGGCCAGCTCGTTCAGGGTCGCCTACAACCCTGAACCACAAGTTCACGGTTGGCTACAACACACATCTCCAAGTTAGAATTGACATAATTCTGTGTATATGGTTGTTTCAACTCTGCTCCACTTTGGTAAATTGATGGATTTCTTAAGTTTCCAGATCCTTTTCTCAAATTAAGGAAGTGGTGTGTGAATCAATCTCTTTCCATTCATCCCCTATCCTTTAATATCTTTGTCAAGTTCTTTGGCTACAAACCTCTAATATTCTTCTTCTGGCTTTTGCTCTCACCTGGGTGTGGAATTGTTTGGTTGAAAGTGCTCTTGCTTTCTTAGCCTCCCTTATAGGTACTTAGAGGATATTCTTGTATCTCTGGCATTGGTTTAAGGAAGGGTTTGGCTTCCTTATAGGTTGTAAGAGTTCTCTGGTACATCCCATGAAGTTTGTTGGGGTGTAACTATCAGAGTGTTTCTTTGGGTGTCTTCCTGGTAATTGTATCATTTTGTTGTTATCTTTTCCTATCATTCCTAAACAACATGGTTAGAGCTAGCAAGGTGCCAAGGAGTGAGGAAAAATTTGTAGGCCTTGTTCTAAGATTCAGGCCTAGGAGGTAGCCGCAACTTATCGGGCTAAGATACCTCCGAGCACTCAAATTGATATTCGCGGGCTTGACAGGGTTGTCTGTTGAGAACGATACACTTTTTCAAACTTTACACTAATAGAAATTTCTCATTGGCTCCCAAACCTTGGGTATACCAAATGGAGGAGAAATCAGTACATGAACTTAGTTACTCTTCACTACTAGTTGAAGACCTTATTGGGACAAGTTCTCGAGAAAAAACACGAAGATCGAAATGAAATTATCTCATTTCTCAACGATTTGTAAAAAAATCAATAAAGGATACAATAAATACCTTAATTGTTGGGTGTTCACTTCGTCCACATGGAAAAACATATACAGTGTGAATTGAAGGTCCCTGTACCCTTGACAGTAGATCAGAGAACATGACTACCATAACCTCATACGACTCTTAAATGATTTCATGTGGTGTTTTGAATCTGCTGATTTTTTGATAACTTTAGTTTTGGGAAGCGTAATAGTCAATGGTATATTCAAATCGAAATAAAATAAAATCACTCACAATCAAATATCGGAAACACAACCATACGCTTTGAATTTTTCTTTATACATTGAAAGTCAATGGCGGAGCCCAATGCCTACCATGTTTCACGGCTTTGAATTTTCTTTTTCATAGTCAATGGTAGATTTAATTCCACTATTATAGTCAATGGTAGACTTCATCCCACATTCCGCGTTTTCTTGGAAGTTCATGGAAAAAAATGGAATATTAATGGAGTTCTCCATTTGCACATCCAGTCTATCTAAATAACTTCAAGGAATTCAATTACAAATTCAGTGTATCCAAGTATCTGAAACGGAGTGAAGAATTCAAACTCCTGAAGCCGATTGAAGCGTTAGAAAGCAGGCTAGGGAAATAATGAATTATGCGAAGCCTTATGATCGTAAGGGCAGCTCTCGTCATCAAATTAGAAAAGATAGAGAGGAGAGTGTTGGGGTTATGCTCTGTCCTCAGATGGAGATGAAGATGAAAGAATTAATAGGCTGCATGTTACTTATCCTCACTCTATGGATGCCTCTGCATCTCTTAGGAGCTCAGGAAACTGATGTAGCCTATCCAGTTTGGGAAGAGTGTGGGGATACCGAATATATAGATGGCGGGGATTTCCAGCATAATCTAATCCAGGTTTTGGAATCATTGTTGGGGAACGCTTCTACGAGCGGATTCCATACAAGTGTTAAGGGGCAGGATAGCAATGACCCTGTTTATGGGTTCGTCCAGTGCAGAGGAGATTTAAATTCCTCCGATTGCAAAGGGTGGGCATCGACGGCGAACAAAAGCCTTCTCGAGAAATGCCACACCACCTCTGGATTCATTCATGTAGAGGGCTGCTTCTTACGTTACAACAATCACAATTTTTACAACGATTATGATGAGAGTAGTGTGTTTACGAAAATTTGTAACAACGATATTGCAAGCAATGAGCCAGATTTTGTTAAAATTGTAATTTTACGCCGCACGGTGGTTTTTGAAAACCATCCCGGTCTCCCCGCACCGCTCTTGGCAAAGACTGTACGAGCAGGAGGAAGCTCCGAACACATTCACTCTCCGCCACGCGTCCCTAGTACGAACACCAAAACCACTTTCCCCGGACGGTAAAGGTCGTTTGGTTTGCTGGAGGTTGGCGTGCGAACCACGTTGGATCAGCCAAGCAATTTGATCGCGTGATCTCAGCCGTCAATTTCCCGAACCTGCTGTCCGCCCACGTCACATCAAATTTTGTCATTTTCCTGTTGACCGCCGTAGGTGAAAACTTATGGTTTTTAATGTTTGTCGTTTTTTTTTGGTGGCGGCTTTTAATGTAGTGATGGGCATACGTCCCATGTGTTTAATATGGTTATGGGGCATATTTTAATATATGCTTTTTATATATATATTTTATGATGTAGTAAAGAGACTACGTGTGGTAGTTGAGTGTCGTATTTTTTTTGGATGTATGTTTTATAAAAACAGTGTGTCGAGCCCGTGTGTGTTGTAGTTTTTTTAAGTGTGTTGTGAGTGGTGGCTACGCACGAGAGTGCGATTATCTTTTGTAAATGCACAGCAGTGCGTTATAGAATTTGAATTGTAATGCTTTGATTTCAGGTATTGAAGAACAGAGAGCTGTTTTGTAATATCCACAGCAGTGGAAAATTTGTGAGAGCAGCAGAGTTTTTTTTGTAATTCCCTCTTTGCACAGAGGAAGAAATATGTAACAGAATGCTTGTTTTAAATTAATAGAAATGTGTTGTGACTGTGTAATGGTGTTTTCTGAGTCATTTTGGTTTTGAGAGGTTGTCTGCAAAAGATCCTGGACAGAGTAAACAGAGCATTGTCTCTGTGGTGAATTTTATTTGGTTTTTGGTATTTTCTCCATTTAAAAATACCCAACAGTGGTATCAGAGCAAGGCTTAGGCTCTTTGTAGGAGACAAAGAAGCTGAAGGGAGAAGGTTGTTGCTGCAGCAAAACTTCTCAGGCAGACAGAAGACTCAGACAGCGAAGGATTCAGGTATTCCCCAAAAGCATTTCTCTTGTTATTGCTGAAGACAGTCAGTTTTTTTTTTTTTTAAATCACAGTCAAGGATTTAAAACCATAGTTCAAGATGCAAGGAATGGCAAGCACAAGCATGGGTATGTTCAACACCCAGCTCCCACACTTTAATGGGAAGAACTATGACTACTGTTCTATAACCATGAGAGCTTTGTTCATCTCTCAAGATATATGGGAACTAGTAGAATATGGGTTTGAGGAACCAGCAGATGAAACTGAGTTCAATGCATTAACTCAGGGAGAGAAGGATCAGCTGAAGCTCAATAGGAAGAAGGATGCAAAGGCAATTGTCTTGTTGTATCAAGCAGTGGACCAGAGTATATTCCCAAGGATAGCAGCAGTTACAACATCACACGATGCATGGCAAACCCTAAAAACTGCCTATCAAGGCATGGAGAGAGTGAAGACAGCAAAATTGCAAATGCTGAGAAAGGATTTTGAAAACTTGAACATGAAGGAGTCAGACAACATTGAATCATTCTTCACTCATGTGATTGGTGTAATCACACAAATGAGAACTCATGGAGAAACAATTGAAGATAGAAGAATAGTGGAGAAAATATTGAGGGTCTTACCCTCAAGGTTCGATGCCATAGTCACCACCATTGAAGAGACAAAGGATCTCTCAAAATATTCAGTTGATGAGCTACATGCATCACTGATAACTCATGAGCAGAGGTTGAGTAGGAATGAAAACTCATCTCTTGAGCAAGCTTTCAAGACCCAGTTGTCCTTTGGAAGAGGAAGAGGTCAAGGAAGAGGAAACAGAAGAGGAAGAGGCAGAAGCCAGAACAGAGGTGGAAGGAACAGCCCATCAAATGCACAAGGAAGAGGCAGCAATCCAAATCAGAACCAAGGTCAAGGCAGCAGCCAACAAAGAGATCAGTATCATGCTCAAGGACAAAGGTATGATAAATCTAATGTTCAATGCTATTATTGCAAAAAGTATGGACATTATGCTAGTGATTGTAGAAAGAAACAACATGATATGAACAGCAGACAAAATGCAAATGTTACAAGAGAAAACAGCAGTCAAGAAAAGGTCCTGTTAGCTTATAACATGGCTGAAACACATAGTGAGGACATATGGTTTTTAGACTCAGGTTGCAGCAATCATATGACAGGGAATATAGCCCTCTTTTCAGCCTTAAATCAGAATTTGAAATCAGAGGTCACACTAGGAACTGATAGTAAAGTGTCTGTTATGGGAAAAGGGGAGGTAAAAATATTTACAAAGCAAGGAGAAAGGAAAACCATAGCAGATGTCTACTATGTCCCCGGAATGAGATGTAACCTATTGAGTGTTGGACAGCTTATCCAAAAGGGTTACAATGTTTATTTTGTAAATGATGTGTGCACCATCATGGACATACCACCCAGCAAAAGATGCATTGCTGAAGTGAAGATGACAAGGAACAGGATGTTCCCTCTCCAGATCAGGGCAGACATGAAGAACAAAAGGGAAATGGCAGCAGTTACCCAAGAGGCCTTCCAAAGCGTGCCAAAGGATGAGAACTGGTTATGGCACTTGAGATTCGGGCATCTAAATTTTGGAGGTCTAAACTTATTAAGCAGAAAAGGAATGGTAAAGGGATTACCATTGATAGAGAAGCCGGACAGCCTTTGTGAAGGTTGTATATTGGGCAAACAACATAGAGAGAGTTTTCCATCAGGGAAAAGCATAAGGGCAAAGACACCCTTAGAGATTATCCACTCAGATTTGTGTGGACCAATGCAAGCTCCATCTTTAGCTGGCAGCCTATATTTCTTGACATTCATTGATGATTTTACAAGAAAGACTTGGATATATTTCCTCAAGAACAAAAGTGAAGTCTTTGAGAAATTCCAAAACTTCAAAGCACTAGTGGAGAACCAAAGCGGGCTGCACATAAAAGTATTGAGAACTGATAGAGGAGGTGAGTATATCTCAAATGAATTCCTAAAGTTTTGTAGAGAAAATGGAATACATAAACAGTTCACAACTCGGTACACCCCACAGCAAAATGGAGTTGCTGAAAGGAAGAACAGGACCATCATGGAGATGGCAAGGAGCATGTTGAAGGCAAAGCATTTGCCAAATGAGTATTGGGCTGAAGCTGTACATTGTGCAGTTTATATACTGAACAGGTGTCCTACAAAAGCAGTCATGAACAAAGTGCCAGAAGAGGCATGGAGTGGGAGAAAGCAAGTAGTCACCCACATGAGAGTTTTTGGGTGTGTGGCCTATGCACACATTCCAGATAAACTAAGGAGGAAGTTGGACAGCAAAGGGGAGAAATGCATCTTCATTGGATACAGTGATGAATCCAAAGCCTACAGGCTGTACATTCCATCTACCAAGAAGTTCTTTGTCAGCAGGGATGTTCAATTCATTAAAGAGGAAGCTTGGGATGGAAGCATAGAGAAAACAGTGAATGTTAAAAACTGTTTGTCTCATGATGAGGATGAAGAGGAGGTGGCTGAAATGAATCCCCAAACAGCAGCACCAACACAAGAACAGCAAGGTACACCATTGAGGATCAATGAGAGTGCTTCTCCAAGCACACCACAAGGAGGAAATTCAAGTGCATCTTCAAGAACTTGCACACCAAGTGAACGAGGTAAGAAGTTTAGAAATCTAAGTGAAATTTATGAAGAAGGAATGAATTCCTTATTTGCCTTGTTTTGTCATGTTGATGATCCTATTCATTTTGAAGAAGCTATTAAAGATAGAAAATGGATAGAAGCTATGGATGAGGAGATGAATGCCATAGAGAGAAACAAAACATGGGATTTGGTTGAGCTACCAAAAGGCAAAGAAGTCATTGGTGTGAAATGGGTCTACAAGACCAAAAGCAATGCTGAAGGCAAGATAGAAAGACACAAGGCAAGGCTGGTTGTCAAGGGGTACAAGCAGCAGTATGGGAGAGATTATGAGGAGACTTTCGCCCCGGTTGCAAGAATGGAAACAGTGAGAGTAGTGTTGTCCATAGCAGCTCAAAACAAATGGAAAGTCTACCAAATGGATGTGAAATCAACATTCCTAAATGGAGTGTTAATGGAAGAGGTCTATGTGGAACAGCCTCTCGGATATGAGAAGAAAGGAGAAGAGCACAAAGTGTGCAAATTGAAGAAAGCTCTTTATGGGCTGAAGCAAGCGCCAAGAGCATGGTACAGCAGGATAGATTCATATCTATTGGAGAATGAGTTTGACAAATGTGAAGGAGAACCCACAGTCTACATCAAGGAAAAGGATGGTAAAATTTTAATTGTTGTCTTGTATGTAGATGATGTTATTTTCACTGGAAATGATATTTATCTTATTGAGAATTTTAAATCAGTCATGAAGGATGAATTTGAAATGACTGACATGGGTTTGTTAAGATACTTCTTAGGCATAGAGGTAGATCAAAATGAAAAAGGAATTTTTATATCTCAAGCAAGATATGTAAATCAAGTTTTGGGCAGATTTAACATGCAAGAATGCAAGGCAGCCAACACTCCCACCGTGATGGGATTAAAACTCAGCAGAGAGGACAGCAGCAAGGATTTTGATCCTAGCTTGTATAAAAGCATTGTGGGCAGCCTTATGTATTTAACAGCAACTAGGCCTGATTTAATGTATGCTGTTAGTTTAATTTCCAGGTTCATGGAGAGGCCAAAGGAGGCACATTGGCAGGCAGCAAAGAGAATTTTGAGGTATGTCAAAGGCACCAAAATGTTTGGAATTTTATATAATGTCTCAGAACATTCAGATTTGGTTGGATACACTGATAGTGATTGGGCTGGAAGTGTAGATGATCGGAAGAGCACTTCCGGTTATGTTTTCAATATGGGTTCAGGAGCCATTTCATGGGCTTCTAAGAAGCAATCCATTGTAGCGTTATCTACAGCAGAGGCAGAATATGTGGTAGCTACAGCAGCAGCATGTCAGGCAGTATGGATGAGAAGAATGTTGAGAAGCTTAGGCCAAGAGCAGGCAAAAGCGACAGTGGTCCTTTGTGACAATAGCTCTGCTATTGCTTTGTCAAAGAATTCAATGTTTCATAAGAGAACGAAACACATTGATACAAGGTTTCACTACATCAGAGAATTAGTGAACAATGGAGAAATTGTCCTAGAACATTGCAGGACCCAGGAACAGGTTGCAGACATCTTGACAAAGCCACTAGTTCAGAAGAGTTTCGAATTTTTGAGGAAGTGTTTGGGAATGACCGAACGTGCGGCTGTTAAAATTAAAGGGGAGTGTTAAAATTGTAATTTTACGCCGCACGGTGGTTTTTGAAAACCATCCCGGTCTCCCCGCACCGCTCTTGGCAAAGACTGTACGAGCAGGAGGAGGCTCCGAACACATTCACTCTCCGCCACGCGTCCCTAGTACGAACACCAAAACCACTTTCCCCGGACGGTAAAGGTCGTTTGGTTTGCTGGAGGTTGGCGTGTGAATCACGTTGGATCAGCCAAGCGATTTGATCGCGTGATCTCAGCCGTCAATCTCCCGAAGCTGCTGTCCGCCCACGTCACATCAAATTTTGTCATTTTCCTGTTGACCGCCGTAGGTGAAAACTTATGGTTTTTAATGTTTGTCGTTTTTTTTTTGGTGGCGGCTTTTAATGTAGTGATGGGCATACGTCCCATGTGTTTAATATGGTTATGGGGCATATTTTAATATATGCTTTTTATATATATATTTTATGATGTAGTAAAGAGACTACGTGTGGTAGTTGAGTGTCGTATTTTTTTTGGATGTATGTTTTATAAAAACAGTGTGTCGAGCCCGTGTGTGTTGTAGTTTTTTTTATTGTGTTGTGAGTGGTGGCTACGCACGAGAGTGCGATTATCTTTTGTAAATGCACAGCAGTGCGTTATAGAATTTGAATTGTAATGCTTTGATTTCAGGTATTGAAGAACAGAGAGCTGTTTTGTAATATCCACAGCAGTGGAAAATTTGTGAGAGCAACAGAGTTTTTTTTGTAATTCCCTCTTTGCACAGAGGAAGAAATATGTAACAGAATGCTTGTTTTAAATTAATAGAAATGTGTTGTGACTGTGTAATGGCTGGACAGAGTAAACAGAGCATTGTCTCTGTGGTGAATTTTATTTGGTTTTTGGTATTTTCTCCATTAAAAATACCCAACAGATTTCTTCGCAAATATTACCGTGGAGGCTCTGTCAAAAGTTATCGAAAAAGCTGAGCGCGGTCACACACATTTTGCTACAGATAAATTTGACACCGGTTATCCGGATATCAGGGAAATCTACAGCCTAGCCCAATGTTGGGATCTTTCGCCAACAAACTGCCAATCGTGCTTAGCTGCCGGTCAGTCAAATTTATCCGGCCCTGGTCGGATATACCAATCCGACGACGGATGCGAATCTGGAGCTCTTGGAGCACGCTACTTAAGTATGAACTGCCTTTTGCGTTACGAGATTTATAGTTTTTTCAACACTTCCATCATCCCGTCACCACCACCGCCAACGCTGATCCCACAGCCACGACAACAACCAACGGAAATTCCTGCAGTATCAGGTATCCGTTTTCTCATATAGTTTAAACTTTACAATGATGAGTGGTATGGTGATTTTGTTCATTTTCTGAAATAAGACATCCAATTTACTAAGGCTTCAAATGTGAATTTGCAGGGCCCAAAAGATCTAATGTGCGTGGGATAACTGTGGGTGTAGTAGCTGCTACGATTGGATTAATGACAGTCATAGGCCTTTGGAAGTGGAACTTTTGCTCTCGTCGAAGATCTAGGGAATGGATCTCTCGAACCAGAGGTCCTGAAATTGCTAAATCGTTAGTGTGTGCTTCATAAACTTGTGTCTTGTGAACTGATCATGTATTTCTTTACCACGAAATAAATAGATGCGTTGTAAAATTTTTCTCAGGTGAAGAAAGAGAAATTAATTTATCGCCTAGTATAGCTAACTCTGAACTTATATTCAAGTACGACATACTGAAAGAGGCTGCGTCCAATTTTAATGATGAGAACAAGCTTGGCGAGGGGGGGTTTTGGATCCGTCTTTAAAGTGAGCGCTCGATATCATTGCCTTATGTCGAATTAGATATTTGGAATCTTCAGCTTGCATAAAGAATATAGATAATTTTGAAGGTTACTGATGTGCTGTAGGGGGTTCTACCTGATGCAAGAGAGGTTGCAATTAAACGGCTGAATATAAATTCAAGGAGACACTGAATTTCTTAATGAAGCAAATCTAATCAGTCGTGTTTAGCACAAGAATCTACTAAAATTGCTTGGTTGCTCCGTTAAAAGCTTAGAGAGGCTACTAGTTTATGAATACCTCCAGAACGGAAGTCTCGACAAGATTCTATTCGGTAGCTACTCTTTCTTTGACCACTTAATCCCTACATGGACGCTAGATTTGTTCTATTTTTTCAATATAGCTTGCCAAAATTTTTACTTACTGTCGTGCAATTATTGTAGATAGAACAAAACGCCATTTACTTGACTGGAGAGGCCGGTGTGAAATCATGGTCGGAACTTCATGAGGAATCTGAGAGTCGGATCATCCATAGAGATATTAAAGCCAACAATATTTTACTTGATAATAAATACAGATCCAAAATAGCAGACTTTGGTTTAGCCTAACTTTTCCTAGAAGATCAGAGCCACGTTAGCACTAGAATTGCAGGAACTCTGTAAGAATTCGCTTTCCATTTCTCTGTCTTGATGTCCCAATTCACATATTTGAGAAAGCATCATTTAATTTTAAGAGTGTTAAATAGGTTGATTTCTTGTGCAGTGGCTACATGGCGCCTGAGTACGCCTTATGCGGGCAGTTGACAGAGAAAGCAGATGTATTCAGTTTTGGAGTTGTTGGGTATTTTTAATGGAGAAATACCAAAACCAAAATAAAATTCACCACAGAGACAATGCTCTGTTTACTCTGTCCAGGATCTTTTGCAGACAACCTCTTAAAACTAAAATGACTCATGAGACAGCATTACACAGTCACAAACACATTTCTATTAATTTAAAACTGAAACTCTGTTACATATTTCTTCCTCTGTGCAAAGAGGGAATAGAAAAAAACTCTGCTACTCTCACAGATCTTCCACTGCTGTGGAAATTACATACACAGCTCTCTGTTCTTCAAAAAACTAATACAAAGCATTACATTCCAAAATCTATATAGCACTGCTGTGCATTTACAAAAAAAAATCCCACTACTGTGCGCAGCCACTCCACTCTAAACTTAAAAAAAACTACAGCACGTAGCCATGTTTTTTAACATATAACAACGTATGCAAAAAAATATATAAAAAAAATATAAATCGTATGGCATGTGGGACAATGCCCATAACCAAAATTAACTATATTCCCATATCGTATTAAAGGCATGGGACGTATGCCCATTACCATAATAAAAGCTGCCACCAAATTTTACGTAAATGCATTAAAACTACAATGTTTCCTTCACGGTGGTCAACGAAACAAAACTTCACTCCACGTAAAAAAAATTGATTTGACATGGGCCCGTGCACCTTCCGGAGATCAACGGCGGAGATTTCGTGCCCAAACCACTTGACTGATCCAACGAGGTTCGCACACCAACCTCGGGCAAAACAAACGAACTTTACTGTCCGAGGAAAATGGTTTTGGGGGGTTCGTACAAGAGACGCGTGGCGGCAGGTGAGAGTGTTCGGAGGGCTCCAAGGAAAAACAACCTTTGTCAAAAGGCGGTGCGATATCCCTTCAGCCGGTTTGTGGTTTTGCTGAAAACCACCGCGCGCTGTAAAATTACAAATTTAACACTCCCCTTTAATTTTAACAGCTGCGCGTTCAGTCATTCCCAAACACTTTCTCAAAAATTCGAAACTCTTCTGAACCAGTGGCTTTGTCAAGATGTCTGCTACCTGTTCCTGGGTCCTGCAATGTTCTAGGACAATTTCTCCATTGCTCACCAATTCTCTGATGTAGTGAAACCTTGTGTCAATGTGTTTCGTTCTCTTATGAAACACTGAATTCTTTGACAAAGCAATAGCTGAGCTATTGTCACAAAAGACCACTGTCGCTTTTGCCTGCTCTTGGCCTAAGCTTCTCAACATCCTTCTCATCCATACTGCCTGACATGCTGCTGCTGTCACTGCCACATACTCTGCCTCTGCTGTAGATAATGCTACAATGGACTGCTTCTTAGAAGCCCATGAAATGGCTCCTGAACCCATGTTAAAAACATAACCGGAAGTGCTCTTCCGATCATCTACACTTCCAGCCCAATCACTATCTGTGTACCCGACCAAATCTGAATGTTCTGAGGCATGATATAAAATTCCAAACATTTTAGTGCCTTTGACATACCTCAAAATTCTCTTTGCTGCCTGCCAATGTGCCTCCTTTGGCTTCTCCATGAACCTGGAAATCAAACTAACAGCATACATAATATCAGGCCTAGTTGCTGTTAAATACATAAGGCTGCCCACAATGCTTTTATACAAGCTAGGATCAAAATCCTTGCTGCTGTCCTCTCTGCTGAGCTTTAATCCCATCACTGTGGGAGTGATTGCTGCCTTGCATTCTTCCATCTTAAATCTGCCCAAAACTTGATTTACATATCTTGCTTGACATATAAAAATTCCTTTTTCATTTTGATCTACTTCTATGCCTAAGAAGTATCTCAACAAACCCATGTCAGTCATTTCAAATTCATTCTTCATGACTGATTTAAAATTCTCAATAAGATAAATATCATTTCCAGTGAAAATAACATCATCTACATACAAGACAACAATTAAAATTTTACCATCCTTTTCCTTGATGTAGACTGTGGGTTCTCCTTCACATTTGTCAAATTCATTCTCCAATAGATATGAATCTATCCTGCTGTACCATGCTCTTGGCGCTTGCTTCAGCCCATAAAGAGCTTTCTTCAATTTGCACACTTTGTGCTCTTGTCCTTTCTTCTCATATCCGAGAGGCTGTTCCACATAGACCTCTTCCATTAACACTCCATTTAGGAATGCTGATTTCACATCCATTTGGTAGACTTTCCATTTGTTTTGAGCTGCTATGGACAGCACTGCTCTCACAGTTTCCATTCTTGCAACCGGGGCGAAAGTCTCCTCATAATCTCTCCCATACTGCTGCTTGTAGCCTTTGACAACCAGCCTTGCTTTATGCCTTTCAATCTTGCCTTCAGCATTGCTCTTGGTTTTGTAGACCCATTTCACACCAATGACTTCTTTGCCTTTTGGTAACTCAACCAGATCCCATGTTTTGTTTCTCTCTATGGCATTCATTTCCTCATTCATAGCTTCTATCCATTTCCTATCTTTAATAGCTTCTTCAAAATGGATAGGATCATCAACATGACAAAACAAGGCAAATAAGGAATTCATTCCTTCTTCATAAATTTCACTTAGATTTCTAAACTTCTTACCTCTTTCACTTGGTGTACAAGTGCTTGAAGATGCACTTGAGTTTCCTCCTTGTGGTGTGCTTGGAGAAGCACTCTCATTGATCCTCAATGGTGTCCCTTGCTGTCCTTGTGTTGGTGCTGCTATTTGGGGATTCATTTCAGCCACCTCCTCTTCATCTTCATCATGAGGCAAACAGATTTTAATGTTCACTGTTTTCTCTATGCTTCCATCCCAAGCTTCCTCTTCAATGAATTGAACATCCCTGCTTACAAAGAACTTCTTGGTAGATGGAATGTACAGCCTGTAGGCTTTGGATTCATCACTGTATCCAATGAAGATGCATTTCTCCCCTTTGCTGTCCAACTTCCTCCTTAGTTTATCTGGAATGTGTGCATAGGCCACACACCCAAAAACTCTCACGTGGGTGACTCCTTGCTTTCTCCCACTCCATGCCTCTTCTGGCACCTTGTTCATGACTGCTTTTGTAGGACACCTGTTCAAAATATAAACTGCACAATGTACAGCTTCAGCCCAATACTCATTTGGCAAATGCTTTGCCTTCAACATGCTCCTTGCCATCTCCATGATGGTTCTGTTCTTCCTTTCAGCAACTCCATTTTGCTGTGGGGTGTACCGAGTTGTGAATTGTTTATGTATTCCATTTTCTCTACAAAACTTTAGGAATTCATTTGAGATATACTCACCTCCTCTATCAGTTCTCAATACTTTTATGTGCAGCCCGCTTTGGTTCTCCACAAGTGCTTTGAAGTTTTGGAATTTCTCAAAGACTTCACTTTTGTTCTTGAGGAAATATATCCAAGTCTTTCTTGTAAAATCATCAATGAATGTCAAGAAATATAGGCTGCCAGCTAATGATGGAGCTTGCATTGGTCCACACAAATCTGAGTGGATAATCTCTAAGGGTGCCTTTGCCCTTATGCTTTTCCCTGATGGGAAACTCTCTCTATGTTGTTTGCCCAATATACAACCTTCACAAAGGCTATCCAGCTTCTCTATCAATGGTAATCCCTTTACCATTCCTTTTCTGCTCAATAAGTTTAGGCCTCCAAAATTTAGATGCCCGAATCTCAAGTGCCATAACCAGTTCTCATCCTTTGGCACGCTTTGGAAAGCCTCTTGGGTGACTGCTGCAATTTCACCTTTGTTTTTCATGTCTGCCCTGATCCGGAGAGGGAACATCCTGTTCCTTGTCATCTTCACTTCAGCAATGCATCTTTTGCTGGGTGGTATGTCCATGATGGTGCACACATCATTTACAAAATAAACATTGTAACCCTTTTGGATAAGCTGTCCAACACTCAATAGGTTACATCTCATTCCGGGGACATAGTAGACATCTGCTATGGTTTTCCTTTCTCCTTGCTTTGTAAATATTTTTACCTCCCCTTTTCCCATAACAGACACTTTACTATCAGTTCCTAGTGTGACCTCTGATTTCAAATTCTGATTTAAGGCTGAAAAGAGGGTTATATTCCCTGTCATATGGTTGCTGCAACCTGAGTCTAAAAACCATATATCCTCACTATGTGTTTCAGCCATGTTACAAGCTAACAGGACATTTTCTTGATTGCTGTTTTCTCTTGTAACATTTGCATTTTGTCTGCTGTTCATATCATGTTGTTTCTTTCTACAATCACTAGCATAATGTCCATACTTTTTGCAATAATAGCATTGAACATTAGATTTATCATACCTTTGTCCTTGAGCATGATACTGATCTCTTTGTTGGCTGTTGCCTTGGCCTTGGTTCTGATTTGTATTGCTGCCTCTTCCTTGTGCATTTGCTGGGCTGTTCCTTCCACCTCTGTTCTGGCTTCTGCCTCTTCCTCTTCGGTTTCCTCTTCCTTGACCTCTTCCTCTTCCAAAGGACATCTGGGTCTTGAAGGCTTGCTCAAGGGATGAGTTTTCATTCCTACTCAACCTCTGCTCATGAGTTATCAGTGATGCATGTAGCTCATCAACTGAATATTTTGAGAGATCCTTTGTCTCTTCAATGGTGGTGACTATGGCATCAAACCTTGAGGGTAAGACCCTCAATATTTTCGCCACTATTCTTCTATCTTCAATTGTTTCTCCATGAGTTCTCATTTGTGTGATTACACCAATCACATGAGTGAAGAATGATTCAATGTTGTCTGACTCCTTCATGTTCAAGTTTTCAAAATCCTTTCTCAGCATTTGCAATTTTGCTGTCTTCACTCTCTCCATGCCTTGATAGGCTGTCTTGAGGGTTTGCCATGCATTGTGTGATGTTGTAGCTGCTGCTATCCTTGGGAATATACTCTGGTCCACTGCTTGATACAACAAGACAATGGCCTTTGCATCCTTCTTCCTATTTAGCTTCAGCTGATCCTTCTCTCCCTGAGTTAATGCATTGAACTCAGTTTCATCTGCTGGTTCCTCAAACCCATATTCTACTAGTTCCCATATATCTTGAGCGATGAACAAAGCTCTCATGGTTATAGACCAGTAGTCATAGTTCTTCCCATTAAAGTGTGGGAGCTGGGTGTTGAACATACCCATGCTTGTGCTTGCCATTCCTTGCATCTTGAACTATGGTTTTAAATCCTTGACTGTGATTTTTTTAAAAACTGACTGTCTTCAGCAATAACAAGAGAAATGCTTTTGGGGAATACCTGATTCCTTCGCTGTCTGAGTCTTCTAACTGCCTGAGAGGTTTTGCTGCAGCAACAACCTTCTCCCTTCAGCTTCTTTGTCTCCTACAAAGAGCCTGAGCCTTGCTCTGATACCACTGTTGGGTATTTTTAATGGAGAAATACCAAAACCAAAATAAAATTCACCACAGAGACAATGCTCTGTTTACTCTGTCCAGGATCTTTTGCAGACAACCTCTTAAAACTAAAATGACTCATGAGACAGCATTACACAGTCACAAACACATTTCTATTAATTTAAAACTGAAACTCTGTTACATATTTCTTCCTCTGTGCAAAGAGGGAATAAAAAAAAACTCTGCTACTCTCACAGATCTTCCACTGCTGTGGAAATTACATACACAGCTCTCTGTTCTTCAAAAAACTAATACAAAGCATTACATTCCAAAATCTATATAGCACTGCTGTGCATTTACAAAAAAAAATCCCACTACTGTGCGCAGCCACTCCACTCTAAACTTAAAAAAAACTACAGCACGTAGCCATGTTTTTTAACATATAACAACGTATGCAAAAAAATATATAAAAAAAATATAAATCGTATGGCATGTGGGACAATGCCCATAACCAAAATTAACTATATTCCCATATCGTATTAAAGGCATGGGACGTATGCCCATTACCATAATAAAAGCTGCCACCAAATTTTACGTAAATGCATTAAAACTACAATGTTTCCTTCACGGTGGTCAACGAAACAAAACTTCACTCCACCTAAAAAAAATTGATTTGACATGGGCCCGTGCACCTTCCCGAGATCAACGGCGGAGATTTCGTGCCCAAACCACTTGACTGATCCAACGAGGTTCGCACACCAACCTCGGGCAAAACAAACGAACTTTACTGTCCGGGGAAAATGGTTTTGGGGGGTTCGTACAAGAGACGCGTGGCGGCAGGTGAGAGTGTTCGGAGGGCTCCAAGGAAAAACAACCTTTGTCAAAAGGCGGTGCGATATCCCTTCAGCCGGTTTGTGGTTTTGCTGAAAACCACCGCGCGCTGTAAAATTACAAATTTAACAGGAGTACTTGTTCTTGAGATTGTCAGCGGGAAAAAGAATCAGAGTTTGATTCAACCCATGGTGTTTCTGCTGGAAGCGGTATGGTTCATGTGGATCTCATCTTTACAGTACAAATTTCCTAAACCCCAATATAAATGGATTCCTGCTGATTAATGTCTTCAATTTTGTTAATGTTTGTCAATTACCAGACATGGAGACTATATAAGGAAGAGAGAGCATTAGAACTTATGGATCCCTGGCAGTTATTCTTATGATGAAGCGATGAGAGTGATTAAAATTGCTCTTCTATGCACTCAAGGAGCTGCATCACGGCCTTCAATGTCCCGCGTGGTGTCGATGCTGGCCAAATCTCACCAACTTCAACGTCCTAGAGTTGTTGATCCCGACAAAGCATGTAGCAGTACAGCAATTCCTTCTAACAAACATTGCGATAGCGGTTCTGGAGCTGTGGATTCTTCATCTGACACGCTGGAGCCGAGGTGAAAATTGCCCAACGTTTAGGTGGTAAAATTTACCACCTAAATCAGATACTGAGATCTGCTCTTATTGAAAGAAAATAGGATATGGTAATGGGTAAATGGCTGCCATTCATGTTTATGATATAGATAAAGCTGATATAGCTAACAAGGAGTAGTCTTTAATTCAGAGTTTTTTCTAGAATTTTAGTTGGAATTTAGTGTTTTTTTTGGATTTTTTAGTTGGAATTTAGCTAAAAAATTTGTGGTCAAATTTTGATTTGTGTTGTTTAAATTAGTTTTTTGTTTGCATATATAGATTTAATATCCTCAAATTTTTTTGAATTTCTAACTATGAAAAGTTCACTCCTCAAACTTGTGATTTCAATGAATAGCTGCCAAATTTTAAACCAATTAGATCAGAAAATAAACAAATTTTTTTTCCAAAAAATTACACTTGACTACTCTTAACTCATAATACATAATGGATAAATAGTACACATTACATTTTTATATATCTTTTTATTTTATTTTTTAATTTTTATAATACAAGAAAAATCTATTATAATTTAGTTGTTAAATTAGTAGTGAGAAAATCGTTATTAGTTTTTATTCAGGAATGCAAGCTAATTCATTGTTGTTATTCAATAAAATCCACACTAAAAATTAACTTATAGACTATTTATAAAGAGCCAACTTTCACTCCGACCACATAACTCTAAATATTAAACCATAATCCCATCAAAATAATTTGTTATCTAAACAAAAGCAATTTTAAAACATACCCTCTTAATACAATAACATATTTTTTATTTATTTCTCCTATTTAGAAAACATTAAAAAAAAATAACCAGATTTTTACTTATTTCATTTTGCATAGACAAATTCTTTTAATTAAGAAAACAATTTTAAATACTAACCCAAACATATACTACTTTTATTTATCAGTATAAAGAGCATTTACTCATGCTATAACGTGTCACTCGTCATGATGTGCTACACCCTCAGCATTTAAACATTTTAATTTGTCTACTTCGAAATCAACTACAGATTTTCCTTTAAAAATAACATATTCTTCCCAGATTTATTCAATTCATCTCATCATCCATATGATGAAAGACTTTATAATTTTATAAAAATACGTTTATTCTCTCTCTATTTAAATTATTGATAATGTCTTTTTAATTTTATGAAGATTCATTCAATTCATCTCAACATTCGTATGATGAAAGACTGTTTATAATTTTATAAAATATGTTTATTCTGTCCTCATTTAAATCGTTGATAATGTCTTTTTAATTAAATGAAAATTTTGTAAAAATTTGGTTGCTGTTTATTCGTGTTATATAATATTTAATGTCAATTATGTTTTATGTAAATCTAGAAAAATCTAAGTAGAGTGTGAACTTGTTGAGTGTGAGTTTACATATAGTTAGTTGAAGAAGAGTTGAGTTTACTTAAAATGCTTATGATTTTATATTTATTAAGTTTGCTGTATATATAACTATAGTTAAATCATTTTAATGAGAAATAATTAGATAGAGAGACCAGTGAGAGAATCAAATTTATACTTAATAGAGTAATTGAGCAGTTCAGTTCACATGTTTCGTTTAAATGGTATGTTTTTACCTCCTCTTCCTTCCTTTCCATCAATGTTAACACATGAAAATGCATATATTTTTATAAAATCTTCTTTACTCTGCCTGATCGGGTAAAAGCCTATAACTGTAATTTCCTGTTATACCGATTGATTCCTTGCAATGTCATATATCAAATAAAATAATGGATGTTACTTAGCAGGCTACACACGGTTAACTTTGTTCACATATGGGACGGCCCACCTCCCGACCTGCTCGTTCAATATATCCCACATCCTTTCATATCCGGCTGGCTAGCAACTACCGTGTTCAGCTTCCACCAAAATATTATTAACTAGAATAAAGGTAAGCCTGGCAAAATAACGATTCCTTTAATTCATTAAAGTATAAGGAAAAGCTATTCTTAATTTGAGTATGTTTTTTGTTGGCCAGTGATAATTTTTTTTATAAAGAGGTAATTAAGCAAATTTTCAGTAAAAATCACATAAGAGAATTTTTTGACAGAGAAAGTGTCTTCTTATACATCAAATACTGAAACATAGTCATAGTCTCAGTGGGGAAAGGCTAGCCTGAATCAGAAGTATAGGATAGAAAGAATTACCTTTAATCTTGAGGTTGTAGGTTATAAATTGTTTTTTGGATTAGATTGATATTTCTCCATGATTCTCTAGATATACTGCAACCCCAAACCTCATATCCATACATTGAAATAACACGAGCGATGAGAGTCTCAAAGATACAATTTTTTGGACTCCAAATCAAGAGATCAACCATTTTGCAATTATTTTCAAACTCATAATAAGCTTTCTAGCCACCAATAATCCTTTTGTCAATGTTACGGTTCCAATTGAATTGATGATGAATGTCAATACCTAAATATTTGTATGAAGAAATAGTCTCCAAGTATTGCTATCATATATGAAATTGTCATGGGTGATCGTTTCAGATTTAATTATCATGACTTTAGTCTTGTCATTAGTAACTATGACACCCATCTTGTAGCAAAAAATGTTGAGGATTTTAAGTTGTTTGTCGATATCCTTATGGATTTTGGCTACCTAAAAAATATCATCAACATAGACGACAAAAGTAATTACAGTACTAGCGCAACTTTTAGACATACTTCTAGCTTATCAGTATAAATGCCAAAAAAGGTAAGGGATAGTGGACACCTTTGCTTAACAATGATATTGGATTTAATTTCTTTAGACCAACCCTCAGTGGTCTTAAGCTTAGCCACAATGTTCTCATATAAATGAATCACAACAGGCCTTAGCTCAAAAGGAATCATTATCTCTTTAAGTATTTGCCATTACTTATTCTGATTAACCATTTCAAAAACTTTTCTAAAGTCAACAAAACAACAGAAGAGAATGGTTTCACTATTACAACAATCATCTAATTCAAAGAGTAACAAGATGATCAATAGTTAAATAATATCTAATGTGACAATATATATATATATATATATATATTAAATTTTTATACAATTGAATCAATATAACTATTTTTAAAATTATATAATTGAATCACAATATGGTTGTTTTTTTCAAAATTTATTTTCACCTATACAACATTATTTTTATTTTAATAAAATTCATTTTATATAATTTTATTGTAATTATTTTACAAGTATAATTCTTTATTAATATAATAAAATTTACTCCCCATTATAGATGATGATTCAAGCTCGATGTCATAGCAATGATAAATAAACTTAGAACTACACGCCACCTAGCCTGCCATGTGCCTCCGTCTGAGCAGCAATACAGGTCATTAAATCCTTAGCTGAAGTGGACATTAACAGTCCGTGAGCGTCCATACTCTTTGGCATGTACTCTCATGATGGTTGGGTATTATGAAGAGGAAGTCCTTCTCGCATGTATGACAGTTCCCATCATAATTCGGCGGTGTCACCCTCCCATAGATATACCTCTAGAAACCAAAAGAAGCATTGTCACCAAAGTTGCAGGCCCAGATATGTTCATTTCAGGTAGCCATGTTGGTGATATAATCTCAACGTCCATGCACTCATTAGCTAGACCAACCATAAGTATTTATTGTTTCTCTCTAGCATAGAGAAATTCGGTAGCTTTGCATTTGATGCTAGGAACTCTTACTTTGGCCAAATTTCATTAGGGTCTCTAGGTTTCAAGTCTTTTTTTCGTATAACATTGCTAATTCACTTTTTGCATAGACTCTCCCGTATAATTTTGGCACACATATTGCTTTTATGGATTCCCATCTCATTGGTGCATTTGCATTTGGCTCAGTGCTTCATTTGGTCGGACGATGGATGCAGGTTTCATGTTGTTCAACCATCACTCCATCCTCCCTTGACAATCTTTATTTTCCAACTGCTTTGATGGATTCCTCTCTAGTTTGTACCCTTATGTCTGGCTTTGGTTCAAGTTTCAAGTCTAACCTCTCTATGGTGCTTCTTAATTTCATGATGGAAATATTTAAAAGGTCCATAATTCTATTTCATAGGTCATTGGCGGCTTCGCCAAGAGTGATAAAAATGGCAATGTTTGTATTAAAAATAAAACCCACTGGTCAGCTCTACGAAAGAGAGTCTGAACCAAGAGAATCTGGCTCTAGAGAACGCTCTACATTGTTCATCAACATGACACATTAAATAGTGTTAAACACACATGGGCAACAAGAGAACATGAAAGATAAAACATGAGAATACATTTTTATTAACAAGAGATACACATTTATAGTACATGGTTTGACCGTTGGGTTTCACATCCCAAGGTCTCTTGGACTTCTTTTTGTCTATTCGGCTTCCACACTAACCCATTGAGGATTAGGTGTCTAACATTCCCCCCTTAGTCCGAAGGGTTATGTATGAGTCCAAGAAGAGAGCTGTAATACAAAATGTGCAAAAATACATTGCAACACTAGGCTGAATGTGCTCTCTGAAATGTTGGTATAAAGGGCAGTGGTTTAAGGATGACCACAACACTAGAATTCTTAGTGCAGTTCCTGGAACTCTTCAAAAAATGGCAAGAAGCTGAGGTCTTCTGCTAGAGGAAGTGCTCCTATTGTTTTGAAGAGGGAAACCTTCAACCATGAAAGGGTGGTCTCACCCCGCATAAAGGGGATAACTTCAACCTAAAAAGGGAAATATCAACCTGTGATGGTTTAAGGATGACCAACAACTCTGGAATGCTTAATGCAATTCCTGGAACTCTTCCAAAACTGGCAAGAAGCTGGTGTCTTTTGCTAGAGGAAGTGTTCCCAATTCTATTCTTGGAATTCTTCCGAAATTAGCAAGAAGCTGAAGTCTTCTGTTAGAGGAAGTGTCCCAGATTACCAAGTGAAGGCATGCTTAGGGGCATCTTTGTTTCTGGCTACAACTCTGAATCTGGTGTGATAGGTTATGGCTCAGGCTTGCTTGATGTGGCTTTGAAGCTTGTAGATGACCATCATTTCCCCCCTGTGAGATACAAGGTGAGATGATGGAGAAAAATCAACTACAAGACTGTTTAATACTCTTGAACAAGTTCTGACATGTGACTAAAATATCTTCTTGGCTGTTGATGCCCGTTGCCAAGAAGTGATCCAACCAAGATGAATCTTTGTTCTTGCAGGACGTTTTTTTCTTAAGCATCTGTGTGAAGAATGGGCGGTTTTATGACAGTGCTTACATGGATGAAGATCAAAACAATGATCTTTCAGATGGCCAACTCGGTCACAGTGTTGGAATTTCATAATCTGTTGTTGTTGTTGTTCTTATGGAAGAGGGGCAGAATCTGGAACAGCGAGAGGTGAATTGTCATGAATGAATCCAACATTTTGAAACTGAATGGGCTTTGAGTAGTCTGGAATATGAAAGGACAAGTCCTTGTCATATCCAAGTCCAGTTCTGTGCTTGTTATGGACAAGTTGTTCCCAAGGTCCGATGATGGGCTTGGGAAGTGCAGACTGAGTTTCTGCATCTGCATGTACAACTGATGCTTTATGGCAGTCTATTTCAATCTTCTGAACAGAAACAGGTTCAGAATGACTCCTCTATTTTAATTCTTCTTGCTATAGCTGAGTTTCGAGCTGCAAAAAATCAATTTTCTCTTGTGCATTTTGTAGACAGATCTGAATGTTTGTGAGAGAAACTTTGTTGAATTTTAATGTATCATGATCAGTAGACAATATCAGAGTTTTGAGGAACTCTAATTCTTCACTGATTCTAGCCATTTTCTCTTAAATGTCAGATTTACACCTTTAAAACTGATCACAACTACTCCTCAATGCAGTAATAACCACTCATAGTACACAACAATATCCTTTATAAATGTCAGCAAATGATCAGTGTGCAACTAGCAAGCACCAATTACAATCCATTACATAAAAAAATAAGAGTTTACACATGACGAGCATTATGTTCTGACAAAACATTTCTCCATAAAAGATTACAATCAGCCCACCAAACTCTTTATGCAGTAGTCGAATCAAGGAACCAATGCACTATAATGAGTTTAAAATACAATGCCACACTGGGGCAGTAGCAACTACAAACTTGCTTGGATCCTTCAAATACTATTTCACTTTTAGAGCAAAAATGATGGCTATCAAAACTTCAACAACTATGCTTTGACTAGGGTACGAACAAATATTATATGCTCTTACCACTTTCTTATCCGTGTTATTTCTTTCTTTCTTTTTATTAGGAACCCTTTGCCACAAATTTCTCAAAAAATCTCACACTCATGAATCTGAATAATCATGAAGCTAAATAAGGGAAAATGTAAGGCATTAAAAACAAATGACAATTATCATTTTTTTACTTAAAAGCAGAGAAACTTTTGAAATTCTGACACTGACTGTGTTTATTGTTCCCCTAGCAATGAATGTTTTGTAGTCGTAGAGCTAAAGATTGCCTTGTAGAATTCTCCTTTTGCACGATACTCTCTAAAAAGAATATGTTTCTTTGTGGATGATTTTTAATTGCCAAGGCACATGATTTTTTGCTCCGCATATTAGAAAATCAGTTCATTTTTCCTCTTTTTGCTAAGGCATAGGGAACGAAATATCACTTTGCTGCTAAGTTAGAGAGACAAGCACATAATTTCAAAGATTCATCCTACTGTGTGTGCCCTAGCTCCCAAGTAGTGGCTCTATTACCTCCAGATCTGTGGCTACAAATTAAATTAGTAGTAGGAACTTGCTGGAAGAGCCACCAACATCATTGCTGGAAAAGCCATCCACAAAATGCTGAAGAATAAGGTCACGAATCTCAGAAACTACCCAAAGGCCCACATATTTTCTACTTCTTGGACTTGTATTAACACATAGTCTTACCAATAACAAACTCAACAATGCAACGCCCTCTCAGATATTAACACCCATCTTAAAAAATGTTTAACTCGATGAAAAAAGGTTTAACACACATGCAACATATACACCTGGGCAACACGACCAACGACGCCAACTCTGATATTATATACTGCAACACCAACTCTGATATTACATACTGCAATGCCAAGACGCGTGAGGCAACAATGCTAAGCTCATACAATGCTCCCTTAACTTCGCTTGGCTTCTCAATAGCCAAACTTTCTTGCTCTCAAGTTTTTGTATGAAGGAGGCCAAGCAGACATTTCTGCTGTTGAAGTTGCTCGGATAGGACAATGGAGATGGTACAGTATGAGTCCGTGCAAATACAGTGCAGTTTGGGAGATTGTCAACAGTGATTTATTCGATAGGCAAGGCCAGCCCCCTTCCTTGTCGTTCCGGTTATTGGTTACCGGTGGCGCGGAGGGAAGTTGGGTGTGGCAGGCTGGACGCAATTTGCTACCTGCAAATTGGAAAGTCGGCTCTGTTTATGACTCCGGACTTCAGATTACAGAAAGAGCATTTATATTCAACTGCACTTATTTTTATGGCATCTGTCCCTATGACATTACACCTAGAGGCTAGTTGATCTTGTCAAGGAGTAATGTGGAGAATGCAAAATAACATTTTGAAGGGCATCACAAGCAACCGCTACCATGAATTAATTAGGGAAAATCTTTAGTGATCTCAAGCAATTGTTAGGGCTGGATTGCCTGGATGGCATGAGGAATATGGCAGGACAAGAACTTAATGCCATTAAATGGCGACTCCAAAAGAGGAGAGTGGGAAAACAATGCTCCCATATTCATAATGCTGGACATGTGATCAATGCACCAAAGTTATCATCCTCAGGTGCAACCTCCATGCTCGCTGCATGAAACTATTTCATATATGCAATATCAAACTTTCAATCCATGGAAATCCAGTCGTGTTGAGCATGAAGTTGACAGCCCGGGACCAGTTACACGTAAATGATGGGCCAGCACAGACTTGAACACATACTGGGAGATTATCAACATATTTCAACTTCATCGCACATACCAGGAGATTATTCGATACATGGAGAAGAGATAATGTTATTAAACACGTAGGAAATAAACCACAGAGCTGTAGAAAAAAATGACCTTCAATTATTCGTTGGAGATGCCTTATGCAATCCGCAACATTCATGGGCTTCAAAAATAAAGCTCAACTGTTTCATGATCCACCTTTAAGAACACCAGTGTTCCTACCATAGCATTCACCTTTTACTTAAAAACGCATATGATAGAGGGCACAGTCTAGACAGAAGGCATAGTCTTGATAGAAAAATGCATATATGACACTACCGTAGAAGGCGTCAGGCAACTAGGCAGAATATAGACAATTCTGACACGCTGGAAAATGGAGTTACAAAGGTAGGAATACTAAAAATAGAACCTGCTCATAAACACCATACAACAAATGGCTCAAAGAAATTATGCAGGGCAGGAATACGCCTACTCTGATACCATGTTAAACACACATGGACAACAAGAGAATATTGAGAATACATTTTTATTAACAAGAGATATACATTTATAGTACATGGTTTGACCGTTGGGTTTCACATCCCAAGGTCTCTTGCTCTTCTTTTTGTCTATTCAGCTTTCACACTAACCCATTGAGGATTAGGTGTCCAACAAATAGAATACACGGTTCTAGGGAAGTTAGAACAACATCGTAAGAAATAGAAACAAATTCCTATCCTCATGCTATGTGAACCAACTCTACCTATTCTAGGATATTGGTGGGCCCGAGTATTGCAGCAATAATGCTACAACTCCTGGGACCCCCTTCTTTAATTTTATCAACCCGGTAGTTCGCAACAAACTTGGAAGCGACGGTGTTGTATGCACAAGTACTAGCTCTTGCCGCAGATGTCACTTGGTCAGCTGGCACAAGTCCGTTAGGAGCTTAAGCTAACTTCTATGAGCTCTGAGAAGAAGCCTTTTAACTGATGGATGGAAGCTAACTCAAAGGAGGCTAATCTACTTGCAGAAAGAAACTGAAAGCAGAAAGGAAATGAAAACCCTAGCAAACCCTAATTTTACCAGCTAGCCCTACTGATGCAAAAAAGAGGATGCAAGCTACTCAAAGAGATGCCATTGACTTCTAAGAAGGTAAAATGCATGTGTCTAATTTATCACTGTCTGAAGAAAACATCTTTTTGTATTTTTGAATAAGTTGTTAGAATTATCATGCATGTGCTTTTAACTGTTTTTTACTGTGCAGAGGTGGATTGGCGAGATGAAATGCTTGGAGGAAGTCAGGAAGGTTTAGAGAGGGCCTAAGGGGTCCCTAACACCCTTCCAGAGAGTTTCACATAGTTTGGCTATCAAGAAACCTCATTCGTGAGCTTCTATAGGAAGTCTGCAAGGGTTCTACAGGATGTTCTGGAATTTTCTACAGGATGTTTGTAATTTTCTACAGGATGTTCAGAAATGGGATTTTGGAGGATGGATGGAGGAAGAAAGATGAAGGAGTGGGTATGGAGGTGAGATAGGGGTGTGAGGAGGTCCAAGACTTGGGGAATGGAGCTGAGGAGTGGCAAGGATGGTTGGATTTGTTCAAGGAAGAAAGGGGCAATGTTGCACAAAAGGATGGGAATTAGGGCAAAGTGAGCAAATGGAAAATGTGAGGCAAGAATCCAAGGTGGAGGATGGAGCAGATGGGATTGATGGAGTATAGGTAGATGGAGAGGTATTACAGGTGTTCTGCAAGTTATCTTTCGAATTAAACAAATGAAGACTTGGAAAATCAAGAAGCTAATTACGTTGACCTAACTAACCTAGATAACAGGAAAGAAATGGAACAGAAGTCTATTTGCAATGAAACCATGTGAAATAACTATGCAACAAAGCAATCAAGAATCTGAACATGTAACCAACTTCTGCAAATAAAAATAGAACACTAATGGTTGCATGGCGAAGCAAAGATAGTGTTTTTGGTGGCAGCAAGGTCACCTTGATTCCAGCTCCTGATCCCACTAAGGGAGAGGTTAAATCAGAGGTGCTTGATGGCCTTTTTCTGAAGATCTTCCTTGTTATTAACCTATCAAATCAATCTGAACATGAAAAACCTTTTTAATCATCAAAAGCAACCTAAATAACAAAACAAGATTTAAATCTAAATAGCAGATTTTATTATAAGAATGCAGCAGAACACATAAAGTAAACAAAGGAGGTACTAGGCACTTGAGATGGGCCCAGCCCCAAGAGTTACAGCATCCTAAGAGAGATTTAGAGCTGGTGCATAGCTGGATTCATCTTTATTGAGCAAGAAAAGAAGAGTTACATAAAAAATTGTCCACAAGGGAAAGCTTGAAAATGTGTTGAAATGAAAAGCTAATCTACTGACTAAAATCGAACTACAAACTAGCTAACTTCTGCCTACAAAATGATGAAAAAATGACTGACTAAAATGAGGCCCTAAGCCCTCTTATTTATACAAATTGAGGACCCCAACAGTCCTCCTAAAATTTAGGGACTCGACTGCCCAAAACTTGCTGTTAATAGCAATCCTACTTGACTTGCTTGGTTTCCCTTGTAATAATCTATTTGGTGGCCCTTGAACTCCGAGCTGATGGTGGATAATTCGAGGTAAGGTCCCATAAATGAAGGGGGCACCTTCCTACAAATCCTCTCCCTTGTTCTCCCACGAATTTGGCTGCCAAGTGCTCATTAAAACCTTTGATTTTGTCTCCAAATTGACTAAAAAGACTACACAAAGCACACATTAGACTTGTTGGCATAATGACTAACCCAATTCACTCTATTAGCATAAATATAATAAAAAACATGCAATAAACTAATGGGAATGGTGGATTAAGTCGAATTAGGAGGCCAAATGAGCCCATATAATTATCCATTTTTGGGGCTCATCATCACCCCCTACTGAAAGTGTTGTTCATCCTCTAAGAAACTAATCTATCTCCTCATCTTTGATGGCCTTGGTGGCCTCCCTGTCATGCCAGGCTTCTGAAGTGATGTCCTCTTCTCCGTCATGAAACCATGCTTTTCTCTGTACTTCTTCCCATTTCCTGTGCTCCTTTTCTTGTAGTAGTTTTGTTAGCACCTCAACCTCAGCCTATCGCTTGTCCCGTCTTTGCTATTCATCAGATGTTTCCTTTTATTTCCTTCTTCCTATGATTATTTGGCCAAATTTTCCTTCAATTTCTCGGTCTCTTTTAGCTCAGCCAATGTTTCCTGTACAAAATTCTCAGCTTCCTGTAGAACTGTCTTAGCTTCCTGTAGAGTTGTCCTTGAGTCCATCATTTGAATTCTCTCTCTCCAAGTGAAGGATTTTGCTTCCTCATTCATAGGTGATGGATATCTTCGAAGGAGACTTTTCCTTTTGTGTAGCTGGGGTGTTTACAATTGTAATTGGCTCTTTTGACTGTGGTTGAGGTTTGCCAGTTTTTATATGCATGCTCCTTCTTGCCTTAAAATGCATGGGAGGCTCCCTCTTTCACTTCCCTTTCTGCTTCGGAGATGTGCTTAGGGTGGCCAGCACAGCTGCTACCTCCCTAGCTAAATCTTAGGAGATTTTCCCTTTTTGTTCCTCTATTTCTAGACTTCTTGTAGAAAGTCCTGTGTTGACTGCTTTCTGTCTTCCTGTAGAAATGGTCTTCTGGCTTCCTGTAGAAACGATTTTCATTGTTTTTGCCTGCTTGGTTGGGGACACCTTCTCTTTTGATTTTGCTATGGTTTCCTTGGGTGTGCCCTCATCTGCTTGGACTTTTTTAGTCCTCTTTGCCGTGATTTGCAACCGTTTCTCCCTTGGCATTTGTGCCTTTATTCCACCCACAGTTTTGGGCTCAACAGCTTGGCCTTTCTCTTGTTTCTCTTTTTTCTTTTTCTGTGGTGGCCTGTCCTGGTTTCCTTACCCTTGGCTTTCTCCTCTGTTGTTTCCTGACCTACTAGGGGACCTTCCCATAGTTGCTGCTCTTCAGAAATCTATGTTATGTCTATCCCTTGAGTTTCTTGTTGCTGTGACTAATTTTTCAGCAGTGCATTTTCCTCCTGTAGCTCTGTTTTTTTTTTTTTTTAATGCTTTCACTATATCTCATCATGGCCAACTTTCCTCTTAATTCCTTTAGCTTGTCCTCCATGTGGTATCGAGTTTTTTTTTTCCAAAAAAATGCTCAAGTGAGAAAGCAGGTAGAACTGAAAACATAGGGATAGCTGAATTTTCATTTTTTTTTTTAAACCAAATAAGGAATTTCCCATGTGCTTCTCCTTACAACATCAAATTGCAATATTTCCCTTTGTTTTAAACTGCTTTTATCCCGAATTTGACTCTCTTCTTTTGAAAAGTTTTTTTTTTTTTGACAGAACAATGGATAAATAACACAGGTTCTTTTCAGAGAGTAGGCAGATATGCAAATTCGTTTCTTTTTTCACACATGCTAGTTTCTATGGTTGCATGTATTTTCTTTATAGTAGAATTTGAGAAAGAAGGAGAAAGACTTTGAGTGTAGAGAAGAAAACAGAAAACTATGTAGAACTCAGGGAAAATATGCATGCAAAATTTTAAACTTCACTCTTTTTTCAATCCACTGCTGTGTGTTAAAGAATTCAAATAAGTCATATGCAGATAGATTTCCCTATGCCTACCTCATTTCAAGCTCGAATTTTGACAAAAATCTCGGGTTTTCCTTATGCAGAGCTGTTTTCTACGTTTCCTATAGAAGACTTCCTGTAGAATGGAACTACACTTTTGAGCAAGCCCAATATGCAACAGAATCTCGAAGACAGGTAGAAAAATTGGTGGAGGATGACTAGTTAATCGTTTTCTGCATACTTCAGTTGAGGATGTGGCAAGTGCAGATGAACAACAATTTGTAAGTTTCAGCTGAGCCTTCTCTATTGATGCGTGATTTGTGGTGAGGTGGCAAAAATGTGTGCTGGCCCATGTAGACGGTAGTGCTGTCACGAAACATCACGTTTCCTACCTGTGATCACTCCATTAATTATGTTGAAGGTGAAATGGTCACCATTACCTATTTCCCGATTTCCTCCTGAGATGGCTGAGCGCACGTGTCTTATTCACCCACCGAGCACTGTTGAACTGGATGAGGGTGGCCAGTTAGCTAGCCACCGATTTTTTTAATCCCAACCATCTCATTTCTCATTCTGTTTCCGAATTACATTCATGCAATCAGAGGAATGAGTTTTAGTCATGTACCTAGAAGTTGAATGGTTGCTGTGAGATGCTTTTTGCTGCTGCATGCACTTGTTTCGGTGGTTGCATGATGGCTTGGCTGTTGATTCATGGCTATTTTCTTGTGTAGGTATCCTCTGGTTGGAACCACACTGCAAGAGATGGCTTCCACGTTCAGATCGGCACCCTCAAGCTACTGATGTTGAATTTTCATAGGACCAAAACTTGTTTTTGCCATTGCTCCCGAACGATAGATCAGATTGATCTGAAATTTGCTGAGCATGTTCCTATCATCATTATGCACCTCCAAGAGAAAAATTGTTATCAATGGATGCACATATTTCGAGAAAAATGGAAATTGGCTGAAGATTACAAAGATCAATTTCTCGGAAACCGTGCATCAGAATTGGCTGAACCTGCTTGGGTAGGTTACTATCATCCATGTGCATAACCCCATGAAATAGGTTTTGAAATGGATGCACAGATATGGAGAAAATGCAAAAATGGATGAAGGTGATGGAGGCTGATTTCTTGGAAACGTGCACCGGAATTGGCTGAAACTGCTCAGGCATGTTTCCATCACCCCTATACAACTCCTTGTAAAATATTTTTGTAAATGGATGCACAGTTCTCAAGTTATCGAAAAAACAAATTTCAGCACTAGGTATTTTTTGCTTCAAGGCATTCTGCAGTTTTGTTGCATGGTAAGAAAAATGGGCTTGGGCTATAATGCAGACGTGGAATTCATGGATGCAGAGTCTAGATGGAGCTTGGACAAGTAGAGCGTGTGAGACTTCGTTCCTTGACTTATCACTTAAGAATTCTTGATGTCAATCTAAGGCAAACATGGTTTCTTGTATGACTGTGCAGGAACACATAACCAGGTGGGTGCAATGGAGGTGGAAAGAGATGGAATAGGGCGCCACATGGTGTTGGATTGCATAAAGGTGTGGCTGTAGGCATAAAAAACTGATCCCAACCATCAGATTCCCTTTCAAAATTGAATTTGGCTCATCCGAAGGTTCTACGGGATGTTTCCTGTAGAAATTCAAAACTTCCTATAGAAATGCCTGGAACTTCCTGTAGAAAGCCCAAAACTTCCATAGAAAGCCTAATCTTGACCTGAATGTCACCAAATCCTAGTAGAGGTGAGTGGCCATGGAGGGAGTGTCTGAAGGGATGTCTTGGAGCCTGGTACAGACTACTGTCCTCGTTTTGCACGCCCCTCTTTTCCTGCAAAGTATTCACTGCAACCTGCAATTTTTCATAGAGATTAGTCCTACTTTTTCTTTTCTTCTTCTTCTTTCCAACCCACTGATTGCCTCATGGTGGTTTTCACTCGATGAGCCAATTTAAGGTGCCTCCGAGGAAGCTTTCACCTTAGATTTATATTTTCTTATTATTTTCATTTTTTTCTTTTTCTTTTTTCTCTTTTTTTTTCCTACGCTACCCTACTTGAAACAAAAATTTCTTTTCAAGTATAAGAATACTTCCAATGGAGCCATGTGCACATCGAGATTAGAGTCAAAATGATGTGGAGGCTTGAAATGCATGCTTTGACAGCTATCTAGATTTCAGAGACCAAATGATTTGACTTTGAAGGGACCAAACATAGCTGAAGAAGAGAGTACCGCTGCAACTTAGTGACCATCTGAAACCATATCTCAATATAGCTTTGATATCATTGGTCCTTTTGCTGATTTGGATCATTCTCCATATCTTCTTCTATCATGACCTTCACATCTTCCTCGTTTTGCTGATCTTTCTCTTGAATACATGGAGGATGTGATGGTGATCATGAGGGAACTCTCACGATCTCTGAATTTGATGTCTTCTCTTGATTAAGTGCAGCCCATGGTTCTTTAATCTCCTCTTTTGAATCTTATTTTGTTGGCTATGGTCCTTCAATGCTTTCAAGGTAATCTCTCTTTTGTAATATTGTTCCTGAGCTATGGTGAAGATCATTAAGCTCAAGAGGAGTCATTTGGACATGTTATGCCTCAACTTTGCAATTGGGTTAAGTTACTCCATTATATGGTTTTGGAAATGGTGGTATGAGTAGTTGAGTGGAGGTGTATTTTTGAGATGGATGTGAATGGGGTTGTGGTTGGGTAGGTGGTGGAGGCAAATGAGCGGGAGGAGAGTTGTATTGGGGCCTCCACCCCTGATGAGGTGCATTCCACTGAGGTTGTGGCTAAGCATAAGAGTGAAATGAATGAGCAACTAGTTGGGCATAATATGGATTTGTGAAGGAACAAGGAGGAGGTGTGAACCAGGAAGTATGATCAAGGGGACCCCAAGAAGGCATGGAAGTGGCTTGATAGGGGTTATAATAGGTCTTGGATGTCCCTTACAGTTCCTGCTGGTAAGATCTAAGTCCATGTGGCCTCCTTTGGTTCATATAATAGAGTGGTTCAGTGGCTCCTTTGGCTTTCTGATATGCAGCTTTAAGTCCAGGCAAGGAAGGGCACTGATTCATAGGATGGTATTATTCACAGACGAAACACACTTATAGGGAGTGCATTGGACATTCGTTCCTAGGATTCTTTCTAGTGCACCTAGGACAAAAGATGACCAAAGCTCTCTTGGCTTCCTCTTTCTTCCTTCAGATCTATAAGGTATCCAGTTGCATGGCAAGAAACTGCCTCATATCACTCTTGAAATCTTCCATCTGATTTGCAATTTCATTCTTGGACAAGGTATTGCTCCCAACATTTCTATTTGTAGCCATTTGCTCTGGAGGAATGTTTTCTTCTTTTTCTCCCCTAGAGGTTCTTCAAATATGTCTCGCTGTCCACCTAAGGGTTCTTTACTCACAGCCATCGAAGAAGAGAGAAGGCTGGCTTTGTGAAGTAGTGGGGGTGTTGTGCAATCATTTTTCTGAATTATCTCTACTCCTACAAGGCATGAAGGGAAATCTTTTTGGTTGATTTTTGTATTTTTCTTCTTCTACCTACAAAACTAAAATAGATTGAACTGCAACTAACTATCTTGCCGAAATGAAAATGTGGAATTGAAATGAAAGCAGGAAAGGACTAATCTATTTTACTGAAATGAAATTGCAGAATTGAAATGCTACTTTACGCTTGCAGAATTGAAATGCTAATCTACGCTTGTAGAATTGAAATGCTAGTCTATGCTTGCAGAATTGAAATGCTAGTCTAAGAAAGCAGGAAATGTCTAGTCTACTTTTGCATAAATGAAATTGCAGAATGGAAATGAAATAAACTACTTAGAAGAAGGTTGTAGTAGGAAATAGAAGAAAAGCAGCAATCACCAACACTCTGACGCTTCCCCGGAAACGATGCCAAAAAAAGTGGTGGGCCCCAGTATTGCAGTAATAATGCTGCAACTCCTGGGACTCCCTTCTTTAATTTTATCAAATCGGTAGTTCGTAACAAACTTGGGAGCGACGGTGCTATATGAAAAAGTACTAGCTCTTGCCACAGCTGTCACTTGGTCAGCTGGCACAAGTCTGCTAGGAGCTTAAGCCAACTTATATGAGCTCTGAGAAGAAGCTTTTTAACTGATGGATGGAAGCTAACTCAAACAAGGCTAATCTACTTGCAGAAAGAAACTGAAAGCAGAAAGGAAATGCAAACCCTAATTTTACTAGCTAGTCCTACTGACACAAAAAAGAGGATGCAAGCTACTGAAAGAGATGCCATTGACTTCTAGTAAGGTAAAATGCATGTGTCTAAGTTATCACTATCTAAAGAAAACATCTTTTTGTATTTTTGAATAAGTTGTTAGAATTATCATGCATGTGCTTTTAACTGTTTTTGACTATGCAGAGGTGGATTGGTGAGAGGAAATGCTTGGAGGAGTTCAGGAAGGTTTAGAGAGAGACTAAGGGGTCCCTAACACCCTCCCAGAGAGTTTCACAGAGTTTGGCTATCAAGAAACCTCATTCGTGAGCTTCTACAGGAAGTCTGCAAGGGTTCTACAGGATGTTCTGGAATTTTCTACAGGATTTCTGTAATTTTCTACAAGATGTTCAGAAATGGGATTTTGGAGAATGGATGGAGGAAGAAAGATGAAGGATTGGGTATGGACATGAGATAGGGGTGTGAGGAGGTCCAGGAATTGGGGAATGGAGCTGAGGAGTGGCAAGGATGGTTGGATTTGTTCAAGGAGGAAAGGGGAAATGTTGCACAAAAAGATGGGAATTAGGGAAAAGTAAGCAAATGGAAAACGTGAAGCAAGAATCCAAGGTGGAGGATGGAGTAGATGGGATTGATGGAGTATAGATAGATGGAGAGGTATTACAGGTGCTGTGCAAGTTATCTTTCGAATTAGACAAATGAAGACTTGGAAAATCAAGAAGCTAATTACGTTGACCTAATCTGACTTAGATAATAGCAAAGAAATGGAAAAAAAAGTCTATTTTCAATGAAACCATGTGAAATAACTATGCAATGAAGCAGTCAAGAATCTGAACATGTAACCAACTTCTGCAAACAAAAATCGAACACTAATGGTTACATGGCGAAGCAAAGAAAGTGTTTTTGGTGGCAACAAGGTCACCTTGATCACAACTCTTGATCCCACTAAGGGAGAGGCGAAATAAGAGGTGCTTGATGGCCTTTTCTTGAAGATATTCCCTGTTATTAACCTATCAAATCAATCTGAAGATGAAAATCATTTTTAATCATCAAAAGCAACCTAAATAACAAAACACGATTTAAATCTAAATAACAGATTTTATTCTAAGAATGCAGCAGAACACATAAATTAAACAAAGGAGGTACTGGGCACTTGAGATTGGCCCAACCCCAAGAGCTACAACCTCCTAAGAGATATTTAGAGCTAGTACAAAGCTGGATTCATCTTTATTGAGCAAGAAAAGAAGAGTTACATCAAAAACTTTCCACAAGGGAAAGCTCAAAAATGTGCTGAAATGCAAAGCTAATATACTGACTAAAATTGAACTACAAACTAGCTAACTTCTGCCTACAAAATGACTAAAAAATTACTAACTGAAATGAGGCCCTAAGCCCTCTTATTTATACAAATTGAGGACCCCAACAGTCCTCCTAAACTTTAGGGACTCAGCTGCCCAAAACTTGTAGTTAACAACAGTCCTACTTGACTTGCTTGCCTGCCCTTGTGATAATCGATTTGGTGGCCCTTGAACTCTGAGCTGATGGTGGAGAATTCAATGTAAGGGCCCATAAATGAAGGGGACACCTTCTTACAAATCCTTTCCCTTGTTCTCTCACAAATTTGGCTGCCAAGAGCTCATTAAAACCTTTGATTTTGTCTCCAAATTGACCAAAAAGTCTACATAAAGCACACATTAGACTTGTTGGCATAATGATTAACCCAATTCACTCTATAAGCATAAATATAATAAAAAACATGTAATAAACTAATGAGAATGGTGGATTAAGTCAAATTAGGAGGCCAAATGAGCCCATATAATTATCCATTTTTGGGGCTCATTAGATATTCTCCATTATCTTCAACACTCCCCCTTAATGGAGAATGGGTTCACATATATGCCTAATATCTCCCTAAACATTTGAAACTTAAATTTTCCAAGAGGCTTAGTGAAAATATTTACAACATTATCACATGTATTAAATATTCCAGATGAATTTCTTTGGACTACACTTTCTCCCTGACAAAATGGAATTGAGTATCAATATGTTTAGTGTTTTTGTGAAACACCGGATTGTTGGCTAGCTTGATTGACCTTTGATTGTCGCATCTGATTGTTGTTATGGCTATCTATTCTTCCCCAACATCCTGGAGAAGTCTTCGCATCCAAACCGCCTCACATGTTGTTGCACACATGGCTTGATACTCTGCTTCTATTGAGGATAAGGAGACCATGTTTTGCTTCTTTCTCCTGCATGTGATCACCCCAGATCTAAGAATGAATGCATAAGCTATTATAGATCTGCAATCATCTACATTTCCTACCCAATCTGAATCTGCAAACCCTGCCAATATAACATTAGAAGAGTTAGTGTAAATAATTCCATAATATATAGTGCCTTGTAGATACCTCAAAACGCTCTTCGTTGCATTCCAATGGATTTCAAGTGGCTTAGACATAAATTGGCTTAACACGTTGACTGCATAAGCCAAATTAGGTCCAATGGTGGTTAGGTAGATCAAAATCCTAACCCACTCTCTTAAAAGTGTTGCATCTGCTACTTTTGAGCCATCCTGACACTGCAATTTGATGTTCTGCTGCAATGGTACCGGTGCAGGCTTACACTGATCCATTCTAAACTTTTCTAACAGGCCTTTGACATACTTTGCTTGAGACAGAAATGTTTGACCTGAATCTCTCCAGATCCCAAGACCTAAATAGTATCTGATTTCACCAAGATGCTTCATCTCAAACATCTGTGACATCTGCTGCTTGATTTCATCAATTAGATATATAGAATCACATGCAATTATCAAATCATCTACATATAATGAAATCAACACTACGCACCTTTGTTCATCTTTTGTGGTGTAAATATTAGGGTCATTCTTAATCAATTTTCTCATACCATGACCTGGGAGCTTGTTTTAGTCCATAGAGTGCTTTCTTCAACCTACAGACTATATGTTCTTTTCCCTTCTGGACAAACCCTTCTAGTTGCTCTGAATAAACCTCTTCTTTTAGTTCTCCATTCAGAAATGTAGACTTTACATCTAGTTGGTGTATTATCCAATGTTTCTTAGTAGCTAAAGCAATCAACATTCTGATGGTGTTCAATTTAGCTACAGGGGTGAAGGTTTCTTCATAATCTATCCCTTATTTTTGTGTGTACCCCTTTGCAATGAATCTAGCTTTCGATTTTTCTATAGTTCCATCTGCATTAATTTTCAGTTTATATAGCCATTTGCAACCTATGAAATTTTTTCCTCTAGGGAGTTCTACCAATTCCCAAGAGTTGTTTCTGACTATTGAATCATATTCCTATTCCAAGGCTATTTTCCATTCATTACTTTTATTTGCTTCTTTATAATAGACGGTTCAACAACATTCATCATACTAGTTATAAATTCATTTTCCCTATATCTTGTAGGCATTGGAGCTTTCCTACCTGATCTCCTAAGTGGTGGGGTGGTGGTTTCAAACCTTATTTCTTCTTATTGTTGTTGCTGTTGTTGCTATTGATGTTGTTGCTATTGTTGTTGTTGTTGTTGTTGTTGTTTTTGTTGCTGCTGTTGCTGCTATTGTTGTTGTTGTTCATCCTCTACCTTTGTTTGCTGATGAACCTGATTGTTCTTTGCACCTTCTTTTTCCTCAAAGTATGGAATGTCCCATCAGTCATAGTGCTCATCAGGTTCTTCACTATCCTGCTCATGGAATTTAACATCTCTACTAACAAATATCTTGTGAGTATTGTTAACACCCAGCTTGTTCCCTTTGACTCCCAAGGGAATACTGTCGGGGTAACCACTAACCAAGATTTGGATTACAGGTTCTAGCCTACCTGTAACCAGAGAGGGCTCTCTCTTTTGGATTTAACTTTGTTTTTAGAAGTTTTTAGGCTAGCTATGAGGTGAAGGTTTTGTTTGAGTTTTGGTTGTTGGCTATCATTTAGAGAAGGGCATACAATGCTTTGGAAGACTTTGTTCCATTGGGCATATGGAGTCCACGAGTGAAAAATCTTGATACCTGTGATTGAGAGGGATTTACTGCAAGGCCAGATAGGCATACATGATACAAACTTTGATTTTAGAAAGGAAACAACATGAGATTACACCTAGAAAGGCAAACAAGATTTCTTCAAAGTGCAAGACAGAACAATGAGATGAATCCCACTCAGAAGCAACAAAGAATTACTGAATAGAGATTATCATAACATTAGAGCAAACATGAGCATTTAAGAATTCCACGGTTGCAGCTAATCCTGAGGAAAACATATATAGCAGGAAAGATTGAGTTTAGGGTGTCTTTGGAGGGCAAATCCTAAACTATTCTTCTTCTTTCCCACTAAGATTAACACACATACATCATAGATGGAAAAAACAAGGAATGAAACGAGAACATAGTCGGAAAACACTTATTGTATCACGATATAACATGGGAGTCCCGTAGCAGTCAGTAGTTCCATCACAGAGCATCCAAACAAGTTCAAATTCCTGAAAATTACCAGCCTTTTGTATATTATCTCAGAGGAAAATGCAATACGAGTTCTCTTAAACAAATAAAAAACAACCCCTCATTAGTCTCGCAGGGGTGCATATATACAAAATATCTGAATCGTGAGTTATTGCCCAATAACTCCTTCCTACCAACTTTATAAGATAGTTGTTACAATATTAAAAGCTCCTAGAATGAATACACAACAACTGTTTGCTGTGTGTCAAAATTGCTTGACTTTTGGGCCTGCTGGGCCGGCCGAGCTCCTTTGCGATGATTGTGCGTATCTTTGCCATTATGCTGCCATGGGAGGGACGCTGATGCACTTGGACAGCTCATATGTAGTTCTCAATCTGTGCACAGTCACTGTACACCTCATTGAACTGTTTTCTGGTTGCTGTGAATTGCTTTTTACCTGAATCTTCAATTTGATCAAAGCAGGGTCTTAATCATATTTGTCCACTACTCATTAGTGGGCATTTGATGTCTCTGCATCTTGATTAATGTTTCATCTGCCTCTGTATATTTATAATAATTAGGGGGCACTTCAAAAAGATGATTAATTTCATGTTCTATATAAAACAAATTCTCCAATTTATCATAAAGTTCTTGCCCTGTGGGTGGCCTAGCTCCCTCTGGAGTGCTTGTTGAAGCTGTGAACTATTGGGTTATGTAATTGTTAACCCTTTTGGCATATTGCTCATGGGGTAACAGTCTCCCTGCAGTATTCACTAAGCTGGGAAGTCCTCTACCATACAATGTTGTGATCTTGGTGGAAAAAGCATTTACCTCTACTTGAATGTCCTGGCACTTTCTTTCCAATGTCTGCACATAGTTTCTGAGAGTAAGTACCCTTTTAATTAACAAAATTGTATCAGTCCTGTCCCTGATGCCCATGGTTGCCAGTTGTAGGCCAGTTCTGTTGTTCAGTACATTGATCATTCTGGTGGAAATATCAGGCATGCTTCCCAGAGAGGCTCTGGCCCTTTGATTTTCGGCATAAGCTCTGTTCAGCAAATCTATTTGATCATGAATGGTTTCTATATACTGCCACTGGTCTGTGATTGATTGACCAATCTTTACCCATATTATTTTCTTTACCTCTATTATTACTTTTCTCATGGTCAATTCTTTCTCAAAATCCTTGATTCTTCTTTCCAGTGTTCTTTCCTCCCTTGTCTTCTCTGCTACCTGCTGCTTGGATTTATCATATTTTTCCTCCAGCTGGGCCAGCTTTCCCTTGGCATCCTTCAGCTCATTCATTTGGGCTTCAAGAGCTTGCAGCTCTTTCATCATTTCCTGCATACTAAGGCCTGGAGCTTGCTGTGCTGCTTCTTCTGTGACTTGGGGCTCAGATGTTGAGGTCCCTGCTTCAGCTGTTTGTACAGGGGGCGGAGTTATGATTTGAGGAGGATCCTCAAGATTTATCACTGGTGGAGGAGGCTGAGGAGTCTGCTCTCCTTCCTTTTGTTTTAGGGCTGCCTCTAATGCACCCTCTGTTTCAATCAATCTCTTGTGTAGGGTCAACAACATGGCCATTACATCTTGATCCTTTCTTTGCTGAGCAACACCTTCTGTTTGGGGGTGAAGGGTTGCTGGAAGTTTGACCATCTTCCTTAAAGCTGCAATGTCTTCCTCTTTTTTCTTCATCAGTGCTTGTACAGCTTTGGGATCACTTGGGTCATGCCCAAGTTCTATGATGATATCTTCTAGCGCCCTTATCCTGTTGTCTTTGGCCTGAGAAGAGGCTTTCTCCAATTCTAGTTGGGCGGTAGTATTGTGGAGAGAATTCTGCAGTTTGTGTGCTAGAAGTGTCTTGTCTGCAAGAGTGGAATAGACCATCTCACCCGTTTGCTTGTGTAGTTCTATTTGATCCATTGGGTGGATGTCTTTAGCAAATACTTCTAGGTTGGTTTTTATGTAATCAACAGTTGACTGTGGCTGCAGCATGGTAGGCATGAAATGGCTCATAGTCATCTTTCCTTCAGCAATGTCATATGCTGACATGAGCCTCTGCTGATTGGTGGGCGCCATCTTTAGTAAATGATTATAGAGCTGGAATCTCACTGGTTCATTCTTAGCTTTGATGTCCATGAATTGTTTTTTGATCCCAGATTCTGCCCTTCTTTGTTGTCCTGAGGAGCTGACCTCTCCTCCAAGTGGCCTTTCTTGTTCCTGCTGGAAGGAACTTGCTGATGCTTCAGTGCTTGGGGGCCCATACCCATGGATGGTCCAGCAGGCATTTCTTCTTCAGAGAAGGGGTTGAGCCTTTGTCTTTTCTCCCCTTGTTGGCTTGCTGATGTGGTGAGGGGAGTCTCTTCCTGTCTATCTCTTTTCCTGCCCTTTTCCTCATTAATTGGAGTTTGGAGCACTGATGTCTCCACTGTTGTTTCCTGTGTTTGGGGTGCTTTCTCTTGAGCCTGTTGCTCTGTGGGTGCAGGAGCTTCTGCCATTTCCTCCTGCTGTTCTAACTGTTCCTCTTGCTGTTCTACTGATGGTGGCTGATCCTGCTGCAGTTCTTTGCCTTTACCTGAGCTAGCTGTTGGTGTAGATGTTGGAGCTGCTTTTTGGGGAGCTGTGGAAGATGAGGCAGCTGCTCCAACTTGAGTGCAAGGGAGAGAGAAAACCTGTGTACAACATTCCAAGTCAGCCTCCTTTTCAAGGTTTTTAGCTGCTCTTTGTGCTAATTCCTCTTTAGTGGTTGCTTCCTCTAGGGTACCCTCTTTCCATTCTAATTGATTGGCATACTTTTCAACATGTGGCAACCTGAGATGATCATAGCTAGCCAACCTATATCTGACCCTTCTAAGACTAATGAAGTGATTGGGGTCATAGGGTACCCAAAGGAAACTGGTCTGCAGCCTCAGGCTTCTTAGGATGTTATCTGCTTCTTGCCAAGCCTCTTCTCTTTTGTTATAAATGAATGGGCCTAGCTGGTTCTTAACTTTTAGCTGTGCCTTTTTGTTCTTGCTGTGGAAATGGACCATGTCTGCATTTCCAAACTGCCTGAAATACTCTAAGGCAAATAGTCTCATGGGGACATATCTCGGTAGCCTGTATGGGGCTAACTCACACCCATATATCCTGATCACTGTATGGTTTTGGTAGAAGTACCAATCCCCAATGCTGTAGACCTTTGAGAGCTGGAGGATCCTTTGCATCTCATCTGTTAATCTGGGAGGAGGAGAACTTTGTAGCAAGGACATGGCTGGATGGATGAAAAGGTCTATGAATTCACAGTAGCTATATGGTGAAAGAGAAGCATGATGAAAGACTGAAGACCAAAATACTACAGACCTTTGGTTGCCCTGAGCATCCAGTTTCTTAAGAGGAACATTGAAACTGTCAGACTGGTAGAATAGGAACAAGTGATAAATGTAAGAAGTGTATCTAAACACCCTCTCCCTGTTCAAATTCATCAATTATTCATGAATTTTGTTAGAAATGAATGTAGCATAATCATAACGAATTGAAGGAGGCTTCCCATGGGAGAAAACAAACATCAAAACCAGAATGGTTTCATCAATATACTCAGTAGACCTGTAACCCAGGATATAACTAATCATATCCACAAGAACCCTTCCCAATTCATTGAGATATACATGTGAAATAGGAGGTGTCCTCACAGTTTGAGAGCCTGATTCAATGAATAACTGATTGATCTTTGTGATTTGGCATTAGACAGTTTGCCTCCTTGGTCTAGCAAGTGCATCATGGATAGAGGGGTCAACTTCTTTGCAGTTTGGAAGTGCAGCATTTGCTTTATAGCTTCAGGGGTGATATAGAACAAGAATGAGCCTGAGGGATTGAGAACAGCTCTCTGAGTTGGGTCATAATTGGCAGAGCATTGGTGAATTAAATCTGGGAATACATTGACTTGAGGAAGCTTGAAAAAGGGCAGGAAGGAGTCCCAAATTCCTAGGATATCAGTTCCACTGAGATGCTTGGCCTTCAGCTCATTGAGTACATGAATGTGGTATCTGTTGTTCATTAAAACTTCCTCCCCTATCTGGTAATCTCTATCAGCCAGAGGCTGCCACTCCAGCTCTCTGTGTGGGGCGTTTAAAGGGGCAATATTCAGAGCCGCTGGTGTTTCCATGATTTTTATGTATTTTGAGCAGAATTTTAGCAAATTGCGGGCAAATGCACACTCGCGCAACGGTTGGTATAAACTTGAAGGATTTGTAGTGATAGCAGGGCAACAGAGGCAGGAATGAGGCACAATTAGCAGTTCTGAGAGCAATTGAGTTGTTTACAGGGCAATGCAGCTCGAATTCACGGTGAAAATAACGGTTTTTGTGGTATTTTATCAGTGCAGAATGGAATAGACCAGGTGGGTGAAGAATTCAGTAAATACCTGGTCGTGGCGCAATGGTGGAGGCTTGTTCAAGTCGATTTTTGGGCGGCCACGGCTCTGGAGTGAGTTTCAGCAGGTTGGCGGTGAAATGGTCATGAAATTGCATGCAGAACGCCCAATGGTTTTTTGTAAAATAATGCGAAAAAACCATGAATTTTGGCCAAATATGGACATTTTGGGCTTTGGCGCGTTTTTTTTGGATGACGTCAGCATGACGTCATCGGGTGGGGTCGGGTACGGAAAGGTGACGTGGCGGCCTGTGAGTGGTCCATGGGGACTGGTGATGTGGCGGACAGCTTGGAGCGATGGCGGGGCGGACGCTCGGGCGGGGTCGAGCTAGATGTGACGTGGGCATGACATGGCGGGCGGTAAACGGAGGGCGGTAAGTGGTTTTATCGGACCGCTTAGGGTACGGGCGCGGTATTGGCAGGAGGCCGCCCGATACAGTAAGAATGTGACGCGTGTCCCGCGCCCTACGTCATCCCCTGACAATTTTCGGGAGGTAAAGTACTGCCATCGGGAGCGGTCCGAAATCACAGGGAACCGTCGGATGGGAGGGCCCAGATCCGACGGCAGGCGGGGCACTGACGTGATCGGACGTTACAATGGACGCGCGGAATAAAGAAATGTTTTTTATGAAAATGCGTGCCCAATACAAAGCTTTAGACATAAGAGGATTTTGGGTTTTTTTCAATGTATTAAGGCCAAATGGGTTTTCGGGTTTATTGGTAAATTGCGCTTTAGGGCTGTTAAATCAACCAGATGTTGATTTAATCCCGACATAGGTGTTTAACCATTTAACCAATCGTGCTCAAATCTGGTTAGCGCTCTAACCATTGAAACTATAAGGGTATATTTCCTAAGGGAAGGGGAATATATGTATTTTTGGGGTTTTTGATATAGAATTAATATAGTAATAGGGGAAATGGGACATAGGGAGCTAAATAATAGTAATGTTAGCAGTTAATATGAATGGGAGAAATGGATGAGGGGGAGTGAACACTAAGTTTTATGGGAATCCCACTTAGTTTTGAGAGTAGATCAAAATGAAAAGATTTTTGCACAAGAAATGTGGTTGTGTTTTATAACTAGAATCAACAAATGGATTTGCTTTTTGTTACAAACAAGGGTGAGAGTGGGATGTTAGAAAGTAGTTTGATAGGGAATGGTTGGGAAATTAGTCATGCTTCACTTTGTTGCCACAAAAATGCTGAATAGGAAGATCTGCACTGGCCACCATATGTTTCCTTTGCTTAGGCCATTGATATGAGAGACATCATGCTTCTGCAACCCCATCTACCTACCCACTCTATTGCCTAGCATTTTTTGTTACTTTAGGGAGGGTGCACTTAGACTAGCAAACCCTCAATTGCTCTTTTTATTTTCTTTTTGCATTTTCTTTTGATTTTGTATCTAAAGCTAACCTTATTACTTCCAAGGCCCAGATTAAGCAGTTGGGAACCTTTGTTTCTCTACCTAGCTACTAATCTGCCAAGATTGAACAGTTTGGACAGATTCTGCTTCTCTAATCTATACCAAAAAATTGAAACATGGCATGATCCAGATTAGGCTGTTGGATCACCCATTCAAAATATGACATCACTCAACTATATACAGATATGTTCTCCATAGAAATATGAGATCTTTGCAAAGACAAAGTAAAAAATATTTGGAAATTTTCCTGCCAATCATGAAAAATGAAACCTATTGGTATAGGTAGCTAACAGTGGCTCCACTTGGGGATGGTTTTTCTTATTTGAAAGACCAAGAACAGTAGGTCAGAATGCCTTGGCTTTTAACTTCTTGCCAAAACTTGGAGCTTTGTTTCTTGAAATTTCAAAACTGGAATCTGTCACCATTGGCAGAACTCTAGACTCATAGTCTTATCTTGCTCCCTCTACAAAACTTGTTAGATTGTACATTATTTATCTGCTAAAGAAAAGGTATATACAATCGATACTGTACAAGGCAGTCTCTTCTTATGCATATGGAAAATAGTCAAAATAGTGCTTCAACATCCTGCCATTCACAGGCCCTCTTTTAACTCAGATTCATCAAGATTTTTGAGGAAATAAGTGTTGTTTCCTTGCACTGCTTGAATAACAAAAGGTCCCCTTCACAGAGAATCAAACTTACCATGCTTTCCCTTATCTTCTCTTCTTGAATCCCACTTAAGCACTTTGTCACCTATGAAAAAGTCTTCAGCCTTTGTTCTTCTATCAAAGGCTTTCTTCAGCTTCTCTTGTAGGATTTGAGCTCTGTTATATACTTGGTCTCTGGTTTGCTGCAAACAAATTATTTGGTTGATTCTTCTTTACATGTCATTTTGTTCAGCTTGACTTTCTTCGAGCAGCTTGATGACAGGAACCCCTAGTGATGAAGGAAATTTGGCTTCCATTCCATAAACTAACTCATATGGGCTGACCCCAATAGATCTTTTAGTTGTTAGCCTATCTGCCCATAAAGCATTTACAAGCTTCTTATGCCAATTCTTCTTATTCTCTTCCAACAACTTCTTTATGATATTGATAAGGCTTTTATTTGATGATTCAGCCAACCCATTGCCTTGGGGATAGTATGCTGTGGAATGACCCAGAGTGATGTGGAATTTATGACAGAAATTTACCATCTTCTTGGATCTGAATGCAGCAGCATTATCTGTAATGATCTTGTCAGGACAGCCAAATCTAGAGAGGATGTTATTCTCAAGGAACTGAATGATTGTAGAATCATTTGCTTGTCTACATGGAACAACCTCAATCCATTTGGTGAAATAATCTGTGGCTGTTAGAATCCATCTGTGTTGGCTTGAAGATGAAGGATGAATCTCTCCAATAAAATCTAAGCCCCATTGCTGGAAGGGTATTTCTGTTGCAATAGGCCTCAGGGGCAGTGGCAGTAGTTTTCTTTTACACTCAAATATTTGTCACTTGTGACAAGAAGTAGCAAATCCTTTTATATCAGAAAACAATGTAGGCCAATAGTAACCGGCCCTTAATATCTTGTCCACAGTGGATTTCCAGTACAAATGTCCACCACAATCACCTGCATGAAATCTTTTATAACCTTGTCAGTTTCATTCTCAATTAAATAATTCAGCAATATACCTTCATGATTTTCCCATAGTAAATTACCATCCAACACACAAAATCTTGAAGCCTTCATTTTCAAAAATCTACATTTAGTTCTGGACAATCCTGGGGGAGCACACAGTTTTTGTAGTACATAACAGATATCAGAATACCAGGGGGATTGTTCAAAGTCTATATTGATCTGTGGAGTCGCCAGCTCCGGTTCATTGTCCAGTTGATTAATATCCAAGGCTTGGAAGTTTGCTTGAGACATAAGTTTAGCCAAACCTTGTCCCTTTATCAGTTTTGTAGGTTTTATTTCAATGTCATACTCCAAAATGTTAGCAATCCATTTCCCTCTTTTACCCTCCAGGCCTTCTTGAGTTAGTATGTCTTTGACAATGGCATTCAGCACATAAGCTATAACATGAGAGTATAGGATGTAAATCCTAAAGTCTTTAATGGCCTTAACTAAAGCATAAGCCTGCTTTTCCATTATTTGATATTTCAAAGGTGCATCTCTGAGAGCTCTGCTAAAGAAAGCAATGGGTTTTTCATTCCCTTGATCATCTTTCTGCAATAGGACAACAGCAATAGTGTGTTGGGAGGCAAAGGAGAAAATAATAAACTCTCTGTCAAATTGGGGACTTGTTAGGACTGGGATTTGGGTGAGGGCTAGTTTAATACCCTCAAAGGCTTGATTTGCCTCTACTATCCATTTCACCTTGGAATCCTTTTTTAGCATGTTGTTTAATAATCTGATCAATTCTGCTAAGTTTGGGATAAATCTTCTTAAAAATTTGATCTTTCCCAAGAAGGCTTGTAATTCTTTGATATTTCTTGGATGGGGAACTTGTAAGATGGCTTGTATTCTGTCTGGGTCAATTCTAATGCCATCCTTTGAGATGATATGACCTAACAGCTTACCTTCTTCTAAACCAAATAGAGACTTCTTGGGATTTAAGGAAATCCCATATTTTCTACATGTTACAAATATTTGTCTCAAGTGTTTCAAATGTTCCTGGTCAGATTTTGAGAAAGGTGTAAGGTCATCTAGATAAACAACTAGAAAGTCATGAATCTCTTTGGCAAAAGCAATATCCATTGCTCTCTGAAATGTAGCGCCTGCGTTTTTCAACCCAAAAGGCATTTTGACATATTTGAAAGTTCCCCATGGGGTTGTAAATGTTGTTTTGTCCTGATCATCTGGGTGAACTAGGATTTGATTAAAACCTGAAAATCCATCAAGCAGTGAAATTCTTGAAGCTCCAACCACTCTTTGGAGAATGTGATCCATTTTGGGTAAAGGGTAATTATCTTTGAGGGATGCTTGATTCAAATTTCTGAGATCAACACACAACCTGATCTCACCAGTTTTCTTCCTTGTAGGGACCAGATTTGAGATCCACTCTGAAAATCTGATTGGTGCTATAATCCCTACTTTGAACATTTTTTGTACTTCTTTCTCGACTGAAGGGAGAAGCATAGGATTTATTCTCCTTAATTTTTTCTTGAAAGGCTTTTGATTTTGTTTGAGAGGGATGGTGTGTTGAATGAAAAAAGTGTCATAGGATTTTAAATCCTCATAACTCCATGCAAACACATCTTGGAACTCTTTAAACAGGTCAACATACTTGGGCTTCTGGTCAGGAGGTAATGACTTTGACAATTTTATTATTTTGGGATTTTCAATGGTCCCAATGTTGCATTCCTCAATGGCAGCATTAAGAGGCTATATTTTTGGTTTCCTAGGGATGTCATTTGAGTCAAAAATGTCTTCTAGAGGGGTCAGACCTGTTGGTAAAAAATTGTCTTTCAATTGTATGACTTCATCCTCTATTTCAACTTTTTCATCAAGACTAAATTGTTTAAGTTCTTGTACAGTCTTGTCATCAAATATTGTTGGGTGAAGTATTTGGTTTGCTGTTTTGACTGATATAGTTGTTTTCTCTTGTTCATCTGGTGGTTGTGAGTCATTCATAACCTCAGCATCAATGTTTAAACCTGAAAATTCTTGCTGCAAGGTCAAGAAGTTATTTATCTGCGTGTCATCTTCAAATACTTGCCAATCTCTGACATTGTTTGGGATTGAAGGTCTGTGTTTAATTTCAGCAGTAAAACAATGGTTAGGTTCAAAAGGTAATTTGCAAGTACTAGCAAATGTGGCTAGACTATGTGCATGAAGGTTGTGGTTCCTAGATATTTTGGTCAACTGAAATTCAGTAAAGGCATTGAGTATTTCACTAGCAGCAGACCTATATAATCTAAGTCTTTTGTCATTGGTGACAAAATTGCCTTTCATTTGTTGGATGATAAGGTCTAAATCTCCCATGATTGATACCTTTGTGGCCTGTATGGATCTGATCAGTTTGAGGCCTAGCAGGAGAGCTTCATATTCTGCCATATTATTGGTACATCTAAAATTTAGCCTATAGGCTCGAGCTTCTACATGACTATTTTGTTTGTTGTGAATCCATACTCCTGCTCCTGCTCCTAACTTGTTAACTGATCCATCAAATTCAAGGAACCACAAGATTTCTTGATTTAAGGCAGGTTTGGCAAGCTCACTAGGATTTGGAACCAAGAGTTGGAGGTCTTGTTTCCTATCTGGTTTGTCTTTTGGGGTTGTTTCATCAATTGTTTGCTTAATGTCAGGAGCTTGGGCATTTATTAGCTCATCTGTGTGGATGTTTTGTTCAAGTGTGCTAGATTTATCATCATCTATAGGGCCTGTATCATCGTTGAACAAAATAAAGGAATCCATATCAGAATGGACTGCATATATGGGGAAATTCTGAGGTTTTTCTTCGCTGCTCACCATGTATTTAATGAGTGTCTCTCTGTATAGCCTCTTCGGTTGCCCAAAGACAGAGATGGTGGCATATGACATGTCTAGTTGCAAGGAACCTTGGAGTTTAGCTCCCCATGATCTGGATAATAACATACCATATTTGGGTGGGATATCAGCCACCACCACATCCATTAAGATTGTTTTATTTGGTTATTGAACAAGGTAAACACACAAATCCTTTATCAGACCTAGGCATTTGACTTGGCTGGAGTCAAATGAATATAGGTCCTTATACGGTCTTGTAATATCTAGATTCAGCCTCTCCATCACTGATTTTGGCATGAGGTTATGGGAGGCACCTGAATCAAACATTGCATTGTGTAGTATTTTATCATGAACATGTAAGCTGACATAGAAAGGTAAAACTCCAGCGCTCCCTGTCTTTCCATCAACTTCTAGACCAAAAAGCAAATCAGGTGTGTCATCCAGTACATTAACATCATCTTTATTGTGAGTCAGTTGGAGGGATTTCTTGATTTGTTGTTTGTAAATGTCATGTTTAGCTAACTCTGATAGAGGAACTGCTATCTTTAATTTACCTATTTCAGCCTCTAAGTCAAAAGGTTTCTCAGGTTTGGTTTTGACATTCTGGTTGACAATTTTTTCTTTGTCACTTAACTTGTTAGGAATTTCCTCATGATTTGCTATTTGATCTCGGGGCTTTTCTTTTGTGCTCCCCCTTTGAGGAATTCCACTTGGATTGTGATCTGAAGGAGGTGTAACCAATGGCTGTTGATTTGAGGGATATGTTTCGGTTATATCCTCAACTGTTACTTCATTTGAAATTGAATCAGTTTTGTCATTTGGTTCTGCAATGGTGACTTTCTCCTTCAACATTTTAGGCTTTTGGATATCCTTTGTTTTTTCAGGCTGTGTCACATTTATAGTTCTGCTTCTTAGCTTGTATTGTTTATGAACTTCAAAAACAGCTGTGTCATAGCCTTGTTTGAAATCAAAGGACTCACCTGATTTAGTTTGAAACTGATTAATGTCCTCATCTTCCTGATCTTGTTGGCTTAGGAAAACTTGCTTCTCATCATTTAAACCCATCAAATTAATGTGAGTATCATCCATTTTCTCTTTAGATGAGGATGCTTCAGCATAGTTTTCTTGGAAAGGGGGTCTAATGTCTTGTTCTGGGCTTGCATTTCCAGCATTGGGATTTTGATTTCTTCTAAAATTGGGATTTCTGATAGGGTTGTTTTGTGGTCCTTCCCATGATGACTTTCTCTCGACTGAGTCTACTCTATCCCCTAGTCCCTGCATGCCAGAGATTATTGCATCTAATTTCTGATCCAAGCATGAAGGCTCTTCTTTGAAGGTAGTCTTTCTCTCAGTCCTTGTCCTATTTCTCTTGGCTATCAGGTTGGCCTCTACACTGACTGCTATGTTTTGCATATCAGCTAGAGTTTGGGGAGCTCTTTCTCTCAACTGGTATTCCATGTCTGAATCAAATCCATTAGGAAAGGTGTATAAAGCCAGATCAGGTGGAGGCCTAAGATTTTGTGGGATAGAATTGTATATGTTGTTAAATCTAGCACAATAATCCAGGACAGTTTCTTGGGGGCCCCTTTTGATGGTATTGTAATCATATAATATGTGAAGTGGGTCCTTTTTCTTTTCCCATCTGTTTATGAAAGTTTGGTACAGGGCTTCTGGGTCACCAATGGAGTTTGCTGGGAGAGATCTAAACCACGGTCTCACATCCCCTGTTAGACTTTGCACAAAAACTTTCATTCTAACCCCATCATCATCTATTTCATAGTTTTCGAAGTAATCCTGCATTTTCTTAGTGTGCTGAAGGGCTGAGTAAGAACCAGTACCATCAAAATATGAGATTTTGGTTTGGTAGTCCTGAGGCATAGCCCCTGGATTGGCTGGTAACTGTAGGGGAGCATATCTATTAGCCATGTTTGGTGGGACAGCAAAAACAACAGGGACAAATGGGACAAATGGAGGGAAAGGGATAAGAGGTGTATGTGTGGTTAATGGAGGAGTTGAAAAAGCACCTTGTGAAGTGGATGAAGAACTAGGAGAGTGTGGAGCAGAAATGTGGGGATGAAAATAAACTTTAGCAGGGGTGGGAATATTACCTTGGAAAGCTGTTTCTGGACTTGAATCTGATAAGGTTTCTTTTTCTTGTTGTTTTCTAAGGTTTTTTGAGATTAGATTTGGGTTATCAACCACAAGCAATGGATTTGGATCTGGATTAGACCTGGTGTGACGAGTCTTCTTCTTAGGAGCCAGCTTCTATGATCTTTCCTAGGGGAAGTTAACTGAGCATTATTAATGAAGGACTAATCAGGTATAAGCAACTGTATGGAACTTAATACTGAATAAAGATTGACTGAGGCAGCTTTTATGTACTCCTGCTAATGCACAGCAAAGGCAGTTTCGAAGGCTATCTGGCTGTCACTTAGGCTTTATCTACAGCATTAAGAAATAGACAGAGGTTTGAAAATTACGTTAGTCCCCAGTGGAGTCGCCAATTATGTTAACACCCAGGTTGTTCCCTTTGACTCCCAAGGGAATACTTCCGGGGTAACAACTTACCAAGCTTTGGATTACAGGTTCTAGCCTACCTGTAACCAGAGAGGGCTCTCTCTTTTGGATTTAACTTTTTTTTTAGAAGGTTTTAGGCTAGCTATGAGGTGAAGGTTTTGTTTGAGTTTTGGTTGTTGGCTATCATTTAGAGAAGGGCATACAATGCTTTGGAAGACTTTGTTCCATTGGGCATATGGAGTCCAGGAGTGAAAAATCTTGATACCTGTGATTGAGAGGGATTTACTGCAAGGCCAGATAGGCATACATGATACAAACTTTGATTTTAGAAAGGAAACAACATGAGATTACACCTAGAAAGGCAAACAAGATTTCTTCAAAGTGCAAGACAGAACAATGAGATGAATCCCACTCAGAAGCAACAAAGAATTACTGAATAGAGATTATCATAACATTAGAGCAAACAGGAGCATTTAATAATTCCACGGTTGCAGCTAATCCTGAGGAAAACATATATAGCAGGAAAGATTGAGTTTAGGGTGTCTTTGGAGGGCAAATCCTAAACTATTCTTCTTCTTTCCCACTAAGATTAACACACATACATCACAGATGGAAAAAACAAGAAATGAAACGAGAACATAGTCGGAAAACACTTATTGTATCACGATATAACACGGGAGTCCCGTAGCAGTCAGTAGTTCCATCACAGAGCATCCAAACAGGTTCAAATTCCTGAAAATCACCAGCCTTTTGTATATTATCTCAGAGGAAAATGCAATACGAGTTCTCTTAAATAAATAAACAACAACCCTTCATTAGTCTCGCAGGGGTGCATATATAAAAAATATCACCAAAATATCTGAATCGTGAGTTATTGCCCAATAACTCCTTCCTACCAACTTTACAAGATAGTTGTTACAATATTAAAAGCTCCTAGAACGAATACACAATAGCTGCTTGCTGTGTGTCAGAATTGCTTGACTTTTGGGCCTGGTGGGCCGGCCGAGCTCCTTTGCGATGATTGTGCGTATCTTTGCCATTATGCTGCTGTGGGAGGGACGCTGATGCACTTGGACAACTCATCTGTAGTGCTCAATCTGTGCACAGTCATTGTACACCTCATTCAACTGTTTTCTGGTTGTTGTGAATTGCTTTTTACCTGAATCTTCAATTTGATCAAAGCAGGGTCTTAATCATATTTGTCCACCACTCATCAGTGGGCATTTGATGTCTCTGCATCTTGATTAATGTTTCATCTGCCTCTGTATATTTATAATAATTAGGGGGCACTTCAAAAAGATGATTAATTTCATGTTCTATATAAAACGAATTCTCGAATTTATCATAAAGTTCTCGCCCTGTGGGTGGCCCAGCTCCCTCTGGAGTGCTTGTTGAAGCTGTCAACTGTTGGGTTATGTAATTGTTAACCCTTTTGGCATATTGCTCATGGGGTAATAGTCTCCCTGCAGTGTTCACTAAGCTGGGAAGTCCTCTACCATACAATGCTGTGATCTTGGTGGCAAAAGCATTTACCTCTAGCTGAATGTCCTGGCACTTTCTTTCCAATGTCTGCACATAGTTTCTGAGAGTAAGTACCCTTTTAATTAACAAAATTGTATCAGTCCTGTCCCTGATGCCCATGGTTCCCAGTTGTAGGTCAGTTCTATTGTTCAGTACATTGATCATTCTGGTGGCAATATCAGGCATGCTTCCCAGAGAGGCTCTGGCCCTTTGATTTTTGGCATAAGCTCTGTTCAACAAATCTATTTGATCATGAATGGTTTCTATATACTGCCACTGGTCTGTGATTGATTGACCAATCTTTACCCATATGATTTTCTTTACCTCTGTTATTACTTTGCTCATGGTCAATTCTTTCTCAAGATCCTTGATTCTTCTTTCCAGTGTTCTTGCCTCCCTTGTCTTCTCTGCTACCTGCTGCTTGGATTTATCATATTTTTCCTCCAGTTGGGCCAACTTTCCTTTGGCATCCTTCAACTCATTCATTTGGGCTTCAAGAGCTTGCAGCTCTTTCATCATTTCCTGCATACCAAGGCCTGGAGCTTGCTGTTCTTCTTCTTCTGTGACTTGGGGCTCAGATGTTGAGGTCCCTACTTCAGCTGTTTGCACAGGGGGCGGAGTTATAATTTGAGGAGGCTCCTCAAGATTAATGACTGGTGGAGTAGGCTGAGGAGACTGCTCTCCTTCCTTTTGTTTTAGGGCTGCCTCTAATGGCCATTACATCTTGATCCTTTCTTTGCTGAGCAACACCTTCTGTTTGGGGATGAATGGTTGCTGGAAGTTTGACCATCTTCCTTAAAGCTGCAATGTCTTCCTCTTTTTTCTTCATCAGTGCTTGTACAGCTTTGGGATCACTTGGGTCATGCCCAAGTTCTATGATGATATCTTCTAGCGCACTTAGCCTGTTGTCTTTGGCGTGAGAAGAGGCTTTCTCCAATTCTAGTTGGGCGGTAGTATTGTGGAGAGAATTTTGCAGTTTGTGTGCTAGAAGTGTCTTTTCTGCAAGAGTGGAATAGACCATCTCACTCGTTTGCTTGTGTAGTTCTATTTGATCCATTGGGTGGATTTCTTTAGCAAATACTTCTAGGTTGGTTCTTATGTAATTAGCAGCTGACTGTGGCTATAGCATGGTAGGCATGAAATGGCTCATAGTCATCTTTCCTTCAGCAATGTCATATGCTGACATGAGCCTCTGCTGATTGGTGGGCGCCATCTTTAGTAAATGATTATAGAGCTGGAATCTCACTGGTTCATTCTTAGCTTTGATGTCCATGAATTGTTTTTTGATCCCAGATTCTGCCCTTCTTTGTTGTCCTGAGGAGCTGACCTCTCCTCCAAGTGGCCTTTCTTGTTCCTGCTGGAAGGAACTTGCTGATGCTTCAGTGCTTGGGGGGCCCATACCCATGGATGGTCCAGCAGGCATTTCTTCTTCAGAGAAGGGGTTGAGCCTTTGTCTTTTCTCCCCTTGTTGGCTTGCTGATGTGGTGAGGGGAGTCTCTTCCTGTCTATCTCTTTTCCTGCCCCTTTCCTCATTAATTGGAGTTTGGAGCACTGATGTCTCCACTGCTGTTTCCTGTGTTTGGGGTGCTTTCTCTTGAGCCTGTTGCTCTGTGGGTGCAGGAGCTTCTGCCATTTCCTCCTGCTGTTCTAACTGTTCCTCTTGCTGTTCTACTGATGGTGGCTGATCCTCCTGTAGTTCTTTGCCTTTACCTGAGCTAGCTGCTGGTGTAGATGTTGGAGCTGCTTTTTGGGGAGTTGTGGAAGATGAGGCAGCTGCTCCAACTTGAGTGCAAGGGAGAGAGAAAACCTGTGTACAACATTCCAAGTCAGCCTCCTTTTCAAGGTTTTTAGCTGCTCTTTGTGCTAATTCCTCTTTAGTGGTTGCTTCCTCTAGGGTACCCTCTTTCCATTCTAATTGATTGGCATACTTTTCAACATGTGGCAACCTGAGATGATCATAGCTAGCCAACCTATATTTGACCCTTCTAAGACTAATGAAGTGATTGGGGTCATAGGGTACCCAAAGGAAACTTGTCTGCAGCCTGAGGCTTCTTAGGATGTTATCTGCTTCTTGCCAAGCCTCTTCTCTTTTGTTATAAATGAATGGGCCTAGCTGGTTCTTAACATTTAGCTGTGCCTTTTTGTTCTTGTTGTGGAAATGGACCATGTCTGCATTTCCAAACTGCCTGAAATACTCTAAGGCAAATAGTCTCATGGGGACATATCTCGGTAGCCTGTATGGGGCTAACTCACACCCATATATCCTGATCACTGTATGGTTTTGGTAGAAGTACCAATCCCCAATGTTGTAGACCTTTGGGAGCTGGAGGATCCTTTGCATCTCATCTGTTAATCTGGGAGGAGGGGAACTTTGTAGCAAGGACATGGCTGGATGGATGAAAAGGTCTATGAATTCACAGTAGCTATATGGTGAAAGAGAGGCATGATGAAAGACTGAAGACCAAAATACTACAGACCTTTGGTTGCCCTGAGCATCCAGTTTCTTAAGAGGAACATTGAAACTGTCAGACTGGTAGAATAGGAACAAGTGATAAATGTAAGAAGTGTATCTAAACACCCTCTCCCTATCCAAATTCATCAATTGTTCATGAATTTTGTTAGAAATGAATGTATCATAATCATAACGAATTGAAGGTGGCTTCCCAGGGGAGAAAATAGACATCAAAACCAGAATGATTTCGTCAATATACTCAGTAGACCTGTAACCCAGGATATAACTAATCATATCCATAAGAACCCTGCCCAATTCATTGAGATATACATGTGAGATAGGAGGTGTCCTCACAGTTTGAGAGCCTGATTCAATGAATAACTGATTGATCTTTGTTATTTGGGCATTAGACAGTTTGCCTCCTTGGTCTAGCAAGTGAATCATGGATAGAGGGGTCAACTTCTTTGCAGTTTGGAAGTGCAGCATTTGCTTTATACCTTCAGGGGTGATATAGAACAAGATTGAGCCTGAGGGATTGAGAACAACTCTCTGAGTTGGGTCATAATTGGCAGAGCATTGGTGAATTAAATCTGGGAATACATTGACTTGAGGAAGCTTGAAAATGGGCAGGAAGGAGTCCCAAATTCCTAGGATATCAGTTCCACTGAGATGCTTGGCCTTCAGCTCATTGAGTACATGAATGTGGTATCTGCTGTTCATTAAAACTTCCTCCCCTATCTGGTAATCTCTATCAGCCAGAGGCTGCCACTCCAGCTCTTTGTGTGGGGCGTTTAAAGTGGCAATATTCAGAGCCGCTGGTGTTTCCATGATTTTTATGTATTTTGAGTAGAATTTTAGCAAATTGCGGGCAAATGCACACTCGCGCAGCAGGTTGGTATAAACTTGAAGGATTTGTAGTGACAGCAGGGCAACAGAGGCAGGAATGAGGCACAATTAGCAGTTCTGAGAGCAATTGAGTTGTTTACAGGGCAATGCAGCTCGAATTCACGGTGAAAATAACGGTTTTTGTGGTATTTTATCAGTGCAGAACGGAATAGACCAGGTGGGTGAAGAATTCAGTAAATACCTGGTCGTGGCGCAATGGTGGAGGCTTGTTCAAGTCGATTTCTGGGCGGCCACGGCTCTTGAGTGAGTTTCAGCAGGTTGGCGGCGAAATGGTCGTGAAATTGCATGCAGAATACCCAATGGTTTTTTGTAAAATAATGCGAAAAAACCATGAATTTTGGCCAAATATGGACATTTTTGGCTTTGGAGCATTTTTTTTGGATGACGTCAGCATGACGTCATCGGGTGGGGTCAGGTACGGAAAGGTGACGTGGCGGCCTGTGAGTGGTCCACGGGGACTGGTGATGTGGCGGACAGCTTGGAGCGATGGTGGGGTCGAGCTGGCAGTGACGTGGGCATGACATGGCGGTCGGTAAATGGAGGGCGATAAGTGGTTTTATCGGACCGCTTAGGGTACGGGCGCGGTATTGGTAGGAGGCCACCCGATACAGTAAGAATGTGACGCATGTCCCGCGCCCTACGTCATCCCCTGACAGTTTTCGGGAGGTAAAGTACTGCCATCGGGAGCGGTTCGAAATCACAGGGAACCGTCGGATGGGAGGCCCCAGATCCGACGGCAGGCGGGGCGCTGGCGTGATCGGACGTTACAATGGACGGGTGGAATAAACAAATGTTTTTTATGAAAATGCCCGCCCAATACAAAGCTTTAGACATAAGAGGATTTTGGGTTTTTTTCAATGTATTAAGGCCAAATGGGTTTTCGGGTTTATTGGTAAATTGCGCTTTAGGGCTGTTAAATCAACCAGATGTTGATTTAATCCCGACATAGGTGTTTAACCATTTAACCAATTGCGGTCAAATCTTGTTAGCGCTCTAACCATTGAAACTATAAGGCTATATTGCCTAAGGGAAGGGGAATATATGTATTTTTGGGGTTTTTGATATAGAATTAATATAGTAATAGGGGAAATGGGACATAGGGAGCTAAATAATAGTAATGTTAGCAGTTAATATGAATGGGAGAAATGGATGAGGGGGAGTGAACACTAAGTTTTATGGGAATCCCACTTAGTTTTGAGAGTAGATCAAAATGAAAAGATTTTTGCACAAGAAATGTGGTTGTGTTTTATAACTAGAATCAAAAAATGGATTTGCTTTTTGTTACAAACAAGGGTGAGAGTGGGATGTTAGAAAGGAGTTTGATAGGGAATGGTTGGGAAATTAGTCATGCTTCACTTTGTTGCCACAAAAATGCTGAATAGGAAGATCTGCACTAGCCACCATATGTTTCCTTTGCTTAGGCCATTGATATGAGAGACATCATGCTTCTGCAACCCCATCTACCTACCTACTCTATTGCCTAGCATTTTTTGTTACTTTAGGGAGGGTGCACTTAGACTAGCAAACCCTCAATTGCTCTTTTTCTTTTCTTTTTGCATTTTCTTTTGATGTTGTATCTAAAGCTAACCTTATTACTTCCAAGGCCCAGATTAAGCAGTTGGGAACCTTTGTTTCTCTACCTAGCTACTAATCTGCCAAGATTGAACAGTTTGGACAGATTCTGCTTCTCTAATCTATAACAAAAAATTGAAACATGGCATGATCCAGATTAGGCTGTTGGATCACCCATTCAAAATAGGACATCACTCAACTATATACAGATATGTTCTCCATAGAAATATGAGATCTTTGCAAAGACAAAGCAGAACATATTTGGAACTTTTCCTGCCAATCATGAAAAGTGAAACCTATTGGTATAGGTAGCTAACAGTGGCTCCACTTGGGGATGGTTTTTCTTATTTGAAAGACCAAGAACAACAGGTCAGAATGCCTTGGCTTTTAACTTCTTGCCAAAATTTGGAGCTTTGATTCTTGAAATTTCAAAACTGGAATCTGTCACCATTGGCAGAACTCTAGACTCATAGTCTTATCTTGCTCCCTCTACAAAACTTGTTAGACTGTACATTATTTATCTGCTAAAGAAAAGGTATATACAACTGATACTGTACAAGGCAGTCTCTTCTTATGCATATGGAAAATAGTCAAAATAGTGCTTCAACATCCTGCCATTCACAGGGCCCTCTTCTAACTCAGATTCATCAATATTTTTGAGGAAATAAGTGTTGTTTCCTTGCACTGCTTGAATAACAAAAGGTCCCCTCCACAGAGAATCAAACTTACCATGTTTTCCCTTATCTTCTCTTCTTGAATCCCACTTAAGCACTTTGTCACCTATGAAAAAGTCTTCAGCCTTTGTTCTTCTATCAAAGGCTTTCTTCAGCTTCTCTTGTAGGATTTGAGCTCTATTATATACTTGGTCTCTGGTTTGCTGCAAACAAATTATTTGGTTGATTCTTCTTTGCATGTCATTTGGTTCAGCTTGACTTTCTTGGAGTAGCTTGATGACAGGAACCCCTAGTGATGAAGGAAATTTGGCTTCCATTCCATAAACTAACTCATATGGGCTGACCCCAATAGATCTTTTAGTTGTTAGCCTATCTGCCCATAAAGCATTTACAAGCTTCTTATGCCAATTCTTCTTATTCTCTTCCAACAACTTCTTTATGATATTGATAAGGATTTTATTTGATGATTCAGCCAACCCATTGCCTTGGGGATAGTACGCTGTGGAATGACCCAAAGTGATGTGGAATTTATGACAGAATTTACCATCTTCTTGGATCTGAATGCAGCAGCATTATCTGTAATGATCTTGTCAGGACAGCCAAATCTGGAGAGGATGTTATTCTCAAGGAACTGAATGATTGTAGAATCATTTGCTTGTCTGCATGGAACAACCTCAATCCATTTGGTGAAATAATCTGTGGCTGTTAGAATCCATCTGTGTTGGCCTGAAGATGAAGGATGAATCTCCAATAAAATCTAAGCCCCATTGTTGGAAGGGTCTTTCTGTTGCAATAGGCCTCAGGGGCAGTGGCAGTAGTTTTCTTTTACCCTCAAATATTTGACACTTGTGATAAGAAGTAGCAAATCCTTTTATATTAGAAAACAATGTAGGCCAATAGTAATCGGCCCTTAATATCTTGTCCACAGTGGATTTCCAGTACAAATGTCCACCACAATCACCTGCATGAAAATCTTTTATAACCTTGTCAGTTTCATTCTCAATTAAACAATTCAGCAATATACCTTCATGATTTTTCCATAGTAAATTACCATCCAACACACAAAATCTTGAAGCCTTCATTTTCAAAAATCTGCATTTAGTTCTGGACAATCCTGGGGGAGCACACAGGTTTTGTAGTACATAACAGATATCAGAATACCAGGGGGATTGTTCAAAGGCTATATTGATCTGTGGAGTCGCCAGCTCCGGTTCATTGTCCAGTTGATTAATATCCAAGGCTTGGAAGTTTGCTTGAGACATAAGTTTAGCCAAACCTTGTCCCTTTATCAATTTTGTAGGTTTTATTTCAATGTCATACTCCAAAATGTTAGCAATCCATTTCCCTCTTTTACCCTCCAGGCCTTCTTGAGTTACTATGTTGTTGACAATGGCATTCGGCACATAAGCTATAACATGAGAGTATATGATGTAAATCCTAAACTCTTTAATGGCCTTAACTAAAGCATAAGCCTGCTTTTCCAATATCTGATATTTCAAAGGTGCATCTCTGAGAGCTCTGCTAAAGAAAGCAATGGGTTTTTCATTCCCTTGATCATCTTTCTGCAATAGGACAGCAGCAATAGTGTGTTGGGAGGCAAAGGAGAAAATAATAAACTCTCTATCAAATTGGGGACTTGTTAGGACTGGGGTTTGGGTGAGGGCTAGTTTAATACCCTCAAAGGCTTGATTTGCCTCTACTGTCCATTTCACCTTGGAATCCTTTTCTAGCATGTTGTTTAATAATTTGATCAATTCTGCTAAGTTTGGGATAAATCTTCTTAAAAAGTTGATCTTTCCCAAGAAGGCTTGTAATTCTTTGATATTTCTTGGATGGGGAACTTGTAAGATGGCTTGTATTCTGTCTGGGTCAATTCTAATGCCATCCTTTGAGATGATATGACCTAACAGCTTACCTTCTTCTAAACCAAACATAGACTTCTTGGGATTTAAGGAAATCCCATATTTACTACATGTTACAAATATTTGTCTCAAGTGTTTCAAATGTTCCTGGTCAGATTTTGAGAAAGGTGTAAGGTCATCTAGATAAACAACTAGAAAGTCATGAATCTCTTTGGCAAAAGCAATATCCATTGCTCTCTGAAATGTAGCGCCTGCGTTTTTCAACCCAAAAGGCATTTTGACATATTTGAAAGTTCCCCATGGGGTTGTAAATGTTGTTTTGTCCTGATCATCTCGGTGAACTAGGATTTGATTAAAACCTGAAATCCATCAAGCAGTGAAATTCATGAAGCTCCGACCACTCTTTGGAGAATGTGATCCATTTTGGGTAAAGGGTAATTATCTTTGAGGGATGCTTGATTCAAATTTTTGAGATCAACACACAACTTGATCTCACCAGTTTTCTTCCTTGTAGGGACAAGATTTGAGATTCACTTTGAAAATCTGATTGGTGCTATAATCCCTGCTTTGAACATTTTTTGTACTTCTTTCTCGACTGAAGGGAGAAGCATAGGATTGATTCTCCTTAATTTTTGCTAGAAAGGCTTTTGATTTTGTTTGAGAGGGATGGTGTGTTGAATGACAGAAGTGTCATAGGATTTTAAATCCTCATAACTCCATGCAAACACATCTTGGAACTCTTTAAACAGGTCAACATACTTGGGCTTCTGGTCAGGAGGTAATGACTTTGACAATTTTATTATTTTGGGATTTTCATTGGTCCCAATGTTGCATTCCTCAATGGCAGCATTAAGAGGCTTTATTTTTGGTTTCCTAGGGATGTCATTTGAGTCAAAAATGTCTTCTAGAGGGGTCAGACCTGTTGGTAAAAAATTGTCTTTCAATTGTATGACTTCATCCTCTATTTCAACTTTTTCATCAAGACTAAATTGTTTAAGTTCTTGTACAGTCTTGTCATCAAATATTGTTGGGTGAAGTATTTGGTTTGCTGTTTTGACTGATATATTTGTTTGCTCTTGTTCATCTGGTGGATGTGAGTCATTCATAACCTCAGCATCAATGTTTAAACCTGAAAATTCTTGCTGCAAGGTCAAGAAGTTATTTATCTGCGTGTCATCTTCAAATACTTGCCAATCTCTGACATTGTTTGGGATTGAAGGTCTGTGTTTAATTTCAGCAGTAAAACAATGGTTAGGTTCAAAAGGTAATTTGCAAGTACTAGCAAATGTGGCTAGACTATGTGCATGAAGGTTGTGGTTCCTAGATATTTTGGTCAACTGAAATTCAGTAAAGGCATTGAGTATTTCACTAGCAGCAGACCTATATAATCTAAGTCTTTTGTCATTGGTGACAAAATTGCCTTTCATTTGTTGGATGATAAGGTATGAATCTCCCATGATTGATACCTTTGTGGCTTGTATGGATCTGATCAGTTTGAGGCCTAGCAGGAGAGCTTCATATTCTGCCATATTATTGGTACATCTAAAATTTAGCCTATAGGCTCGACCTTCTGCATGACTATTTTGTTTGTTGTGAATCCATACTCCTGCTCCTGCTCCTAACTTGTTAACTGATCCATCAAATTCAAGGAACCACAGGATTTCTTGATTTAAGGCAGGTTTGGCAAGCTCACTAGGATTTGGAACCAAGAGTTGGAGGTCTTGTTTCCTATCTGGTTTGTCTTCTGGGTTGTTTCATCAATTGTTTGCTTAATGTCAGGAGCTTGGGCATTTATTAGCTCATCTGTGTGGATGTTTTGTTCAAGCGTGCTAGATTTATCATCATCTATAGGGCCTGTATCATCGTTGAACAAAATAAAGGAATCCATATCAGAATGGACTGCATATATGGGGAAATTCTGAGGTTTTTCTTCACTGCTCACCATGTATTTCATGAGTGTCTCTCTGTATAGCCTCTTCGGTTGCCCAAAGACAGAGATGGTGGCATATGACATGTCTAGTTGCAAGGAACCTTAGAGTTTAGCTCCCCATGATCTGGATGATAACATACCATATTTGGGTGGGATATCAGCCACCACCACATCCATTAAGATTGTTTTATTTGGGTATTGAACAAGGGAAACACACAGATCCTTTATCAGGCCTAGGCATTTGACTTGGCTGGAGTCAAATGAATATAGGTCCTTATACGGTCTTGTAATATCTAGATTCAGCCTCTCCATCACTGATTTTGGCATGAGGTTATGGGAGGCACCTGAATCAAACATTGCATTGTGTAGTATTTTATCATGAACATGTAAGCTGGCATAGAAAGGTAAAACTCCAGCGTTCCCTGTCTTTCCATCAACTTCTGGACCAAAAAGCAACTCAGGTGTGTCATCCAGTACATTAACATCATCTTTATTGTGAGTCAGTTGGAGGGATTTCTTGATTTGTTGTTTGTAAATGTCATGTTTAGCTAACTCTGATAGAGGAACTGCTATCTTTAATTTACCTATTTCAGCCTCTAAGTCAAAAGGTTTCTCAGGTTGGGTTTTGACATTCTGGTTGACAGTTTTTTCTTTGTCACTTAACTTGTTAGGAATTTCCTCATGATTTGCTATTTGATCTCGGGGCTTTTCTTTTGTGCTCCCCTTTTGAGGAATTCCACTTGGATTGTGATCTGAAGGAGGTGTAACCAATGGCTGTTGATTTGAGGGATATGTTTCGGTTATATCCTCAATTGTTACTTCATTTGAAATTGAATCAGTTTTGTCATTTGGTTCTGCAATGGTGACTTTCTCCTTCAACATTTTAGGCTTTTGGATATCCTTTTTTTTTTTCAGGCTGTGTCACATTTATAGTTCTGCTTCTCAGCTTGTATTGTTTATGAACTTCAAAAACAGCTGTGTCATAGCCTTGTTTGAAATCAAAGGACTCACCTGATTTAGTTTGAAACTGATTGATGTCCTCATCTTCCTGATCTTCTTGGCTTAGGAAAACTTGCTGCTCATCATTTAAACCCATCAAATTAATGTGACTATCATCCATTTTCTCTTTAGATGAGGATGCTTCAGCATAGTTTTCTTGGAAAGGGGGTCTAATGTCTTGTTCTGGGCTTGCCTTTCCAGCATTCGGATTTTGATTTCTTCTAAAATTGGGATTTCTGATAGGGTTGTTTTGTGGTCCTTCCCATGATGACTTTCTCTCGACTGAGTCTACTCTATCCCCTAGTCTCTACATGCCAGAGATTATTGCATCTAATTTCTGATCCAAGCCTGAAGGCTCTTCTTTGAAGGTAGTCTTTCTCTCAGTCCTTGTCCTGTTTCTCTTGGCTATCAGGTTGGCCTCTACACTGACTGCTATGTTTTGCATATCAGCTAGAGTTTGGGGAGCTCTTTCTCTCAACTGGTATGCCATGTCTGAATCAAATCCATCAGGAAAGGTGTATAAAGCCAGATCAGGTGGAGGCCTAAGATTTTGTGGGATAGCATTGTATATGTTGTTAAATCTAGCACAATAATCCAGGACAGTTTCTTGGGGGCCCCTTTTGATGGTATTGTACTCAGATAATATGTGAAGTGGGTCCTTTTTCTTTTCCCATCTGTTTATGAAAGTTTGGTACAGGGCTTCTGGGTCACCAATGGAGTTTGTTGGGAGAGATATAAACCACGGTCTCACATCCCCTGTTAGACTTTGCACAAAAATTTTCATTCTAACCCCATCATCATCTATTTCATAGTTTTCGAAGTAATCCTGCATTTTCTTAGTGTGTTGAAGGGCTGAGTAAGAACCAGTACCATCAATATATCAGATTTTGGTTTGGTAGTCCTGAGGCATAGCCCCTGGATTGGCTGGTAACTGTAGGGGAGCATATCTATTAGCCATGTTTGGTGGGACAGCAAAAACAATAGGGACAAATGGGACAAATGGAGGGAAGGGGATAAGAGGTGTATGTGTGGTTAATGGAGGAGTTGAAAAAGCACCTTGTGAAGTGGATGAAGAACTAGGAGAGTGTGGAGTAGAAATGTGGGGATGAAAAGAAACTTTAGCAGGGGTGGGAATATTACCTTGGAAAGCTGTTTCTGGACTTGAATCTGATAAGGTTTCTTTTTCTTGTTGTTTTCTAAGGTTTTTTGAGATTAGATTTGGGTTATCAACCACAAGCAATGGATTTGGATCTAGATTAGACCTGGTGTGACGAGTCTTCTTCTTAGGAGCCAACTTCTATGATCTTTCCTAGGGGAAGTTAACTGAGCATTATTAATGAAGGACTAATCAGGTATAAGCAACTGTATGGAACTTAATACTGAATAAAGATTGACTGAGGCAGCTTTTATGTACTCCTGCTAATGCACAGCAAAGGCAGTTTCGAAGGCTATCTGGCTGTCACTTAGGCTTTATCTACAGCATTAAGAAACAGACAGAGGTTTGAAAATTACGTTAGTCCCCAGTGGAGTCGCCAATTATGTTAACACCCAGGTTGTTCCCTTTGACTCCCAAGGGAATACTGTCGGGGTAACAACTGACCAAGCTTTGGATTACAGGTTCTAGCCTACCTGTAACCAGAGAGGGCTCTCTCTTTTGGATTTAACTTTGTGTTTAGAAGGTTTTAGGCTAGCTATGAGGTGAAGGTTTTGTTTGAGTTTTGGTTGTTGGCTATCATTCAGAGAAGGGCATACAATGCTTTGGAAGACTTTGTTCCATTGGGCATATGGAGTCCAGGAGTGAAAAATCTTGATACCTGTGATTGAGAGGGATTTACTGCAAGGCCAGATAGGCATACATGATACAAACTTTCATTTTAGAAAGGAAACAACATGAGATTACACCTAGAAAGGAAAACAAGATTTCTTCAAAGTGCAAGACAGAACAATGAGATGAATCCCACTCATAAGCAACAAAGAATTACTGAATAGAGATTTCCATAACATTAGAGCAAACAGGAGCATTTAAGAATTCCACGGTTGCAGCTAATCTTGAGGAAAACATATATAGCATGAAAGATTGAGTTTAGGGTGTCTTTGGAGGGGAAATCCTAAACTATTCTTCTTCTTTCCCACTAAGATTAACACACATACATCACAGATGGAAAAAACAAGAAATGAAACGAGAACATAGTCGGAAAACACTTATTGTATCACGATATAACACGGGAGTCCCGTAGCAGTCAGTAGTTCCATCACAGAGCATCCAAACAGGTTCAAATTCCTGAAAATCACCAGCCTTTTGTATATTATCTCAGAGGAAAATGCAATACGAGTTCTCTTAAACAAATAAACAACAACCCCTCATTAGTCTCGCAGGGGTGCATATATACAAAATATCACCAAAATATCTGAATCGTGAGTTATTTCCCAATAACTCCTTCCTACCAACTTTACAAGATAGTTGTTACAATATTAAAAGCTCCTAGAACGAATACACAATAGCTGTTTGCTGTGTGTCAGAATTGCTTGACTTTTGGGCCTTCTGGGCCGGCCGAGCTCCTTTGCGATGATTGTGCGTATCTTTGCCATTATGCTGCCGTGGGAGGTACGCTGATGCACTTGGACAGCTCATCTGTAGTGCTCAATCTGTGCACAGTCACTGTACACCTCATTCAACTGTTTTCTGGTTGTTGTGAATTGCTTTTTACCTGAATCTTCAATTTGATCAAAGCAGGGTCTTAATCATATTTGTCCACCACTCATCAGTGGGCATTTGATGTCTCTGCATCTTGATTAATGTTTCATCTACCTCTGTATATTTATAATAATTAGGGGGCACTTCAAAAAGATGATTAATTTCATGTTCTATATAAAACAAATTCTCCAATTTATCATAAAGTTCTTGCCCTGTGGGTGGCCCAGCTCCCTCTGGAGTGCTTGTTGAAGCTGTCAACTGTTTGGTTATGTAATTGTTAACCCTTTTGGCATATTGCTCATGGGGTAATAGTCTCCCTACAGTGTTCACTAAGCTGGGAAGTCCTCTGCCAACAATGCTGTGATCTTGGTGGCAAAAGCATTTACCTCTACCTGAATGTCCTGGCACTTTCTTTCCAATGTCTGCACATAGTTTTTGAGAGTAAGTACCCTTTTAATTAACAAAATTGTATCAGTCCTGTCCCTGATGCCCATGGTTCCCAGTTGTAGGCCAGTTCTGTTGTTCAGTACATTGATCATTCTGGTGGCAATATCAGGCATGCTTCCTAGAGAGGCTTTGGCCCTTTGATTTTCGGCATAAGCTCTGTTCAGCAAATCTATTTGATCATGAATGGTTTCTATATACTGCCACTGGTCTGTGATTGATTGACCAATCATTACCCATATGATTTTCTTTACCTCTGTTATTACTTTGCTCATGGTCAATTCTTTCTCAAGATCCTTGATTCTTCTTTCCAGTGTTCTTGCCTCCCTTGTCTTCTCTGCTACCTGTTGCTTGGATTTATCATATTTTTCCTCTAGCTGGGCTAGCTTTCCTTGGCATCCTTCAACTCATTCATTTGGGCTTCAAGATTTTGCAGCTCTTTCATCATTTCCTGCATACCAAGGCCTGGAGCTTGTTGTGTTGCTTCTTCTGTGACTTGGGGCTCATATGTTGAGGTCCCTGCTTCAGCTGTTTGCACAGGGGGCAGAGTTATAATTTGAGGAGGCTCCTCAAGATTAATGACTGGTGGAGTAGGCTGAGGAGTCTGCTCTCCTTCCTTTTGTTTTAGGGCTGCCTCTAATGCACCCTATGTTTCAATCAATCTCTTGTGTAGGACCAACAACATGGCCATTACATCTTGATCCTTTCTTTGCTGAGCAACACCTTTTGTTTGGGGGTTAAGGGTTGCTGGAAGTTTGACCATCTTCCTTAAAGCTGCGACGTCTTCCTCTTTTTTCTTCATTAGTTCTTGTACAGCTTTGGGATCACTTGGGTCATGCCCAAGTTCCATGATGATATCTTCTAGCGCCCTTATCCTGTTGTCTTTGGCTTGAGAAGAGGCTTTCTCCAATTCTAGTTGGGCGGAAGTATTGTGGAGAGAATTCTGCAGTTTGTGTGCTAGAAGTGTCTTGTCTGCAAGAGTGGAATAGACCATCTCACCCGTTTGCTTGTGTAGTTCTATTTGATCCATTGGGCGGATGTATTTAGTAAATACTTCTAGGTTGGTTCTTATGTAATCAGCAGCTGACTGTGGCTGCAGCATGGTGGGCATGAAATGGCTCATAGTCATCTTTCCTTCAGCAATGTCATATGCTGACATGAGCCTCTGCTGATTGGTGGGCGCCATCTTTAGTAAATGATTATAGAGTTGGAATCTCACTGGTTCATTCTTAGCTTTGATGTCCATGAATTGTTTTTTGATCCCAGATTCTGCCCTTCTTTGTTGTCCTGAGGAGCTGACCTCTCCTCCAAGTGGCCTTTCTTGTTCCTGCTGGAAGGAACTTGCTGATGCTTCAGTGCTTGGGGGGCCCATACCCATGGATGGTCCAGTAGGCATTTCTTCTTCAGAGAAGGGGTTGAGCCTTTGTCTTTTCTCCCCTTGTTGGCTTGCTGATGTGGTGAGGGGAGTCTCTTCCTGTCTATCTCTTTTCCTGCCCCTTTCCTCATTAATTAGAGTTTGGAGCACTGATGTCTCCACTGCTGTTTCCTCTGTTTGGGGTGCTTTCTCTTGAGCCTGTTTCTCTGTGGGTGCAGGAGCTTCTGCCATTTCCTCCTGCTGTTCTAACTATTCCTCTTGCTGTTCTACTGATGGTGGCTGATCCTGCTGTAGTTCTTTGACTTTACCTGAGCTAGCTGCTGGTGTAGATGTTGGAGCTGCTTTTTGGGGAGCTGTGGAAGATGAGGCAGCTGCTCCAACTTGAGTGAAAGGGAGAGAGAAAACCTGTGTACAACATTCCAAGTTAGCCTCCTTTTCAAGGTTTTTAGTTTCTCTTTGTGCTAATTCCTTTTTAGTGGTTGCTTCCTCTAGGGTACCCTCTTTCCATTCTAATTGATTGGCATACTTTTCAACATGTGGCAACCTGAGATGATCATAGCTAGCCAACCTATATATGACCCTTCTAAGACTAATGAAGTGATTGGGGTCATAGGGTACCCAAAGGAAACTGGTCTGCAGCCTCAGGCTTCTTAGGATGTTATCTGCTTCTTGCCAAGCCTCTTCTCTTTTGTTATAAATGAATGGGCCTAGCTGGTTCTTAACTTTTAGCTGTGCCTTTTTGTTCTTGCTGTGGAAATGGACCATGTCTGCATTTCCAAAATGCCTGAAATACTCTAAGGCAAATAGTCTCATGGGGACATATCTCGGTAGCCTGTATGGGGCTAATTCACACCCATATATCCTGATCACTGTATGGTTTTGGTAGAAGTACCAATCCCCAATGCTGTAGACCTTTGAGAGCTGGAGGATCCTTTGCATCTCATCTGTTAATCTGGGAGGAGGGGAAATTTGTAGCAAGGACATGGCTGGATGGATGAAAAGGTCTATGAATTCACAATAGCTATATTGTGAAAGAGAGGCATGATGAAAGACTGAAGACCAAAATACTACAGACCTTTGGTTGCCCTGAGCATCCAGTTTCTTAAGAGGAACATTGAAACTGTCAGACTGGTAGAATAGGAACAAGTGATAAATGTAAGAAGTGTATCTAAACACCCTCTCCCTGTCCAAATTCATCAATTGTTCATGAATTTTGTTAGAAATGAATGTAGCATAATCATAACGAACTGAAGGAGGCTTCCCAGGGGAGAAAACAGACATCAAAACCAGAATGGTTTCATCAATATACTCAGTAGACCTGTAATCCATGATATAACTAATCATATCCACAAGAACCCTGCCCAATTCATTGAGATATACATGTGAAATAGGAGGTGTCCTCACAGTTTGAGAGCCTGATTCAATGAATAACTGATTGATCTTTGTGATTTGGGCATTAGACAGTTTTCCTCCTTGGTCTAGCAAGTGCATCATGGATAGAGGGGTCAACTTCTTTGCAGTTTGGAAGTGCAGCATTTGCTTTATAGCTTCAGGGGTGATATAGAACAAGACTGAGCCTGAGGGATTGAAAACAGCTCTCTAAGTTGGGTCATAATTGGCAAAGCATTGGTGAATTAAATCTGGGAATACATTGACTTGAGGAAGCTTGAAAATGGGCAGGAAGGAGTCCCAAATTCCTAGGATATCAGTTCCACTGAGATGCTTGGCCTTCAGCTCATTGAGTACATGAATGTGGTATCTGTTGTTCATTAAAACTTCCTCCCCTATCTGGTAATCTCTATCAGCCAGAGGCTGCCACTCCAGCTCTCTGTGTGGGGCGTTTAAAGGGGCAATATTCAAAGCCGTTGGTGTTTCCATGATTTTTATGTATTTTGAGCAGAATTTTAGCAAATTGCGGGCAAATGCACACTCCCGCAGCGGGTTGGTATAAACTTGAAGGATTTTTAGTGATAGCAGGGCAATAGAGGCAGGAATGAGGCACAATTAGCAGTTCTGAGAGAAATTGAGTTGTTTACAGGGCAATGCAGCTCGAATTCACGGTGAAAATAGCGGTTTTTGTGGTATTTTATCAGTGCAGAACGGAATAGACCAGGTGGGTGAAGAATTCAGTAAATACCTGGTCATGGCACAATGGTGGAGGCTTGTTCAAGTCGATTTCGGGGCGGCCACGGCTCTGGAGTGAGTTTCAGCAGGTTGGCGGCGAAATGGTCGTGAAATTGCATGCAGAACGCCCGATGGTTTTTTGTAAAATAATGCGAAAAAACCATGAATTTTGGCCAAATATGGACATTTTGGGCTTTGGCGCGTTTTTTTGGATGACGTCAGCATGACGTCATCGGGTGGGGTCGGGTACGGAAAGGTGACGTGGCGGCCTGTGAGTGGTCCATGAGGACTGGTGATGTGGCGGACAGCTTGGAGCGATGGTGGGGCGACGATCGGGCGGGGTCGAGCTGGCAGTGACATGGGCATGACATGGCGGGCGGTAAATGGAGGGCGGTAAGTGGTTTTATCGGACCGCTTAGGGTACGGGCACGGTATTGGCAGGAGGCCGCTCGATACAGTAAGAATGTGACTCGTGTCTGGCGCCCTACGTCATCCCCTGACAGTTTTCAGGAGGTAAAGTACCGCCATCGGGAGCGGTCCGAAATCACAGGGAACCGTCGGATGGGAGGGCCCAGATCCGACAACAAGCAGGGCACTGACATGATCGCACGTTACAATGGACGCGCGGAATAAACAAATGTTTTTTATGAAAATGCGCGCCCAATACAAAGCTTTAGACATAAGAGGATTTTGGGTGTTTTTCAATGTATTAAGGCCAAATGGGTTTTCGGGTTTATTGGTAAATTGCGCTTTAGGGTTGTTAAATCAACCAGATGTTGATTTAATCCCGACATAGGTGTTTAACCATTTAACCAATCGCGCTCAAATCTTGTTAGCGCTCTAACCATTGAAACTATAAGGCTATATTGCCTAAGGGAAGGGGAATATATGTATTTTTGGGGTTTTTGATATAGAATTAATATAGTAATAGGGGAAATGGGACATAGGGAGCTAAATAATAGTAATGTTAGCAGTTAATATGAATGGGAGAAATGGATGAGGGGGAGCGAACACTAAGTTTATGGGAATCCCACTTAGTTTTGAGAGTAGATCAAAATGAAAAGATTTTTGCACAAGAAATGTGGTTGTGTTTTATAACTAGAATCAACAAATGGATTTGCTTTCTGTTACAAACAAGGGTGAGAGTGGGATGTTAGAAAGGAGTTTGATAGTTGGGAAATTAGTCATGCTTCACTTTGTTGCCACAAAAATGCTGGATAGGAAGATCTGCACTGGCCACCATATGTTTCCTTTGCTTATGCCATTGATATGAGAGACATCATGCTTCTGCAACCCCATCTACCTACCCACTCTATTGCCTAGCATTTTTTGTTACTTCAGGGAGGGTGCACTTAGACTAGCAAACCCTCAATTGCTCTTTTTCTTTTCTTTTTGCATTTTCTTTTGATTTTGTATCTAAAGCTAACCTTATTACTTCCAAGGCCCAGATTAAGCAGTTGGGAACCTTTGTTTCTCTACCTAGCTACTAATCTGCCAAGATTGAACAGTTTGGACAGATTCTGCTTCTCTAATCTATAACAAAAAATTGAAACATGGCATGATCCAGATTAGGCTGTTGGATCACCCATTCAAAATAGGACATCACTCAACTATATACAGATATGTTCTCCATAGAAATATGAGATCTTTGCAAAGACAAAGCAGAACATATTTGGAACTTTTCCTGCCAATCATGAAAAATGAAACCTATTGGTATAGGTAGCTAACAAGTATAGGTATTAAATAATTTGTATTCTTTATATGACGAATAATACCCTATAAAACTGCATCTGATGGCTTTTGAGTCTAATTTCTTTATATCTTCCTTCGGTATGTGGGAAAATACTTTACATCCAAATATTCTTAAGTGTTTTACTGCAAGCTTATATCCATATAATGCTTCGAAAGGAGTTTTAAACTCAAGACTTATTGTAGGACTCCTATTTTTTAAATAAATCATAATACTCATTGCTTCAGCCCAAAAACCATTTGAAAGTTTCTTACCTTTAAGCATACTTCTAGCACATTCCACTAGAGTTTTGTTTTTCCTTTCTGTTACTCCATTCTGTTGTGGAGTATGGGGTACTGTGAACTGCTACAAAATTCGATGATCTTTACAATATCTGATCAACTCATCTTTCCTATATTCTCCCCCTTGATCAAAATAGAGAATTTTTATCTATTTCCCTGTTTGTCTTTTAATCATATTTTTAGACTTCCTAAAGTATTTAAATGTATCACTCTTCTTACTTAAGAAATACACCCAAGAAAACCTCATACAGTCATCAATAAACAGTAAGAAATACAATGCACCTCCTAATGATTTTGTCTGCATGGGATCACAAAAGTCTATGTGCACTAACTCCAGTATACCCCTTTGTTTATTTTCTAGTCCAAGGGAATTCTTATCTATGATTTTTTCCTAAAATACAAGCATCACAATCAATATGTACTTGCTTTAGCATAAGAAGATATCTTACCATTTCTTTCCTCTGTAGTAACAACAAATCATTGTAATTGATGTGGCCGAACCTCTGGTGCAAAAGCTCCTCTATAGTCAGGCTTGCTGCTATCAATGCTCAAACCAATGTAGGTCTCACATCCAACTTGTACAGTTCTCCTCTTCGGATCCTTGTAGCAATTGTCTTCATTCCATCTAGCAGATCCTTAATGTAACAGTTAGATTTTAAAAATTCACCTTTCAAATCTTGATCTGTAATCATTGACACAGAAATCAAGTTTTTTGTTATGCCAGGCACATACAATACATTATAAATTTGTTTGATATTAACATCAGGTAGAATGATAGAAACTTTCCCACATCCTTTGATTTGATGACTTTTGTCATCTCCTAGGTAAATCTGTGTGCTTTCATTGATCTCTTTAAAATCCTCCACCCAGTGCTTGTTTCGTGTCATGTGTGTTGACACTCCTAAATCTAGATACCAAATGTCTGCATCAACATTTTCATCATGATCTGCCTTAAACAACCTCAAATTCTGCACCTAATCACTGTTCGCGAGATGACCTCCATGTCTCTGTGGCTTCTGCTGTTCTTCATGACACTTCTTTTTCCTACATTCCCTCGTAATATGACCCAATTTTTCACAATAAAAACATTTAGTTTTAGAGTAGTTTTTTATTTGGGTGCATACCTTGGGTCAGATTTGGCTGTTTATGTGAACTTTCTCTGTTTTGCAGTTGTTGACCTCCTTTCCCCTTGTAGAAGTTTTTCCTTGCCACCATTGCAAGATCGACACTTTGGGGCTTCATAGTCGATCTCCTCTCTTCTTCCTGCATTAGTATACTTATCAGCTCTTCAAAATGTGGGATATTTTCTCTCACATTGATCCCAGCAATGAGCATCTGATAGTCATCAGTGACACCATTCATTGTAATAGTCACATGATCTGTATCATCCATTGTATGACAAATATCTAATAATTCGGTTTTCAGATCCTTGATCCTTGCTACGAATGAAGCAACCATTTCATTCTCCTCCATTTTCATGGATAAAATCTTACTCTTGAGGAACAAAAGACAATTTGAATTTCTGATCTCGTACAATTCCTTCAGAATTCCCCAAATCTTGTTAGCTAACTTACCTTCTCTGATGTGTGGTATAATATAATCTTTCACTAACATCTTTAACATTGTCCTTGCTCTTCTTTCTTGTTTCTCCCAATTTGGGACCGATGTTGATCCAGCCGTAGGCCTCAGTGCATCCCCATTCATAATTGTCCAAGCACTATGCACTTCTAGTAGAGTCTGCATCTTAAACTTTCAATTTGCATAATTGGTTTATCGAGCTTTTTATGCTCGTTCATGCATGCTTCAAATATGTTGTTATTCATCCTGGAGATTTAGAAAAAATAATTCGAGAGGTAAAAGATTTTAAATTTACCCCAAGTTTGTGACAGAGACAGATCATTGTAGTTCAATCTCACAGCACACACACAGATCTCTGTTGCTTCCTTCTTAGCCTCCAGACAATCTCTTGTTATCAGCTTCATCCTTGTTATTGGCTTCCCCACGCAGCTTCTCTGGCAGCTACAACCTTGTTCTTGGCTTCCTCACGTAGCTGCAACCTTGTTATTGGCTTTCCTCGATCGTCGGAGAAGTCCTTCTCTATTCTGTGATGCCGTCAGAAAGGTACACGTCTTTCCTGCAATGATCTGCACCGAAAAATCTGCCAAAAAATGTGTGCGAAGTGTTACAGTTCCCTCATCGCAGAGGTTTACGCCTTTCCAGCAACAATTTTGGAATTGTCGTAGTTATCTGCTTTAGAACTACGATGATCCCGATTCAAAGAACCACCCACCAGCAAACATATAGGTTCCTTCTCAGCCCTGATGCTCTAATACCATGATAAAAATGGCAATGTTTGTACTAAAAATAAAACCCACTGGTCAGCTCTACGAAAGAGAGTCTGAACCAGGAGAGTTTGGCTCTACAGAACGCTCTACATTGTTCATCAACATTACACATTAAATAGAATACACGTTTTAGGGAAGTTAGAACATCATCCTAAGAAATAGAAACTAATTCCTATCCTAAGGCTACATGAACCAACTCTACCTATTCTAGGATATTCTCCATTATCTTCAAGAGAGAGCTTATCATCCACAGTGTAAATCAGGAAATCTTAGCCAATTCACAATTTCTCTTCCACTCCATCCTAGTGACTTCTGAGTGTTGCACTTGGGAGGGTGGTGATTAGTCATATCATGCTGGTGTTCTATAATAACTTAAAGTTCCAGCATTCAAGACCCCTAGCTCATGACACTTAGGTTCGAGGCTAGTCTCTGTTGCTCGGAGCCACCTATTTTGTGGTCGGGATAGTCACTTCATGATGATCAGCATGCGTGGTTCTAGGCTTAAAGCTTGGCCCTGATCTTCTAATCTATGGTCTTCCCTGTCTAAGTGCTATGATTGTGGTCCTTCATTCCCATATGCTCCAGTAATATCTCCCTTTAATATTTTGAATTCATTATATTTTTGTAATTCTTGCTTTGAAAAGAAGGCTCTACGTGTTGTTGTCCATCAACAGACTTATATAATGTTTTTTTCGGATGCTATGCTAAAAAATGTTCAATGTAATTTTTGTTGTAAAAAGAGTTAATGTAATTTCAAGAATTTTAACTTGTGTTACCAATGGTATTTTTTGAAGCAAACTAGTAACACAAAGATAATTTTTATATTATTTTATTGAAGTAATAAACAACCAAACTATAGATATATATATATATATATATATATATATATATATATATATATATATATATATATATATATATATATATATATATATATATAGATATATATATATATATAATTTAAATTTTAGGTTTTTATATGTAACATTACGCGAATAAATTAATTTAAATATCTTAAAAGATATTAATATTAATATCTTAAATAATTTTTAAAGTTTTAAATTTAAGAATCCTGACGATTCTTTTTGTAGAACTGTTGTGGTTTTGCATGGTGTAAAGGTCCTATGTTAAGTTGGATTGAGTGATATTGATCTTATTTTTTTAGTTGAAACTTGGGAGCATGAAAAATCTAGGGTCCCTCACCTTGATGAGTTCACTCTTTGGTCTGCCTGGAATAAGAAATCCTCTAGGAGAGATTTTTGTGGTATTGCTTGTTATATTAGGAACATTGTTTCCTCTCACGTCTGTCTTCATAAAACTAACGCCTTCAATCAATACATTTGGATCGAGGTCTCTGATTTTACAACCAATAGGATCTTACTTGCAATCTATTATTTTTCCCTATCAAATCTACATCCTATAAGAAAAACAACCTGGATAAGAGTTGTCCTTTCAATACCTTAAAAAAAGACATCTAAAACCTAGGGAATGAAGGAAATATCTTTTTTCTTAGGTACTTTAATGCTCGGACTACTACTGGCCAAGTTATTATGTCAAGTAACAAATCTAACCCCAACACCTTGTGGCTTGATGAGGATGGTCACTTAGCTAATAGATTCATGAGAAACTCTGAAAACATAATCGAGAACCTATTTGGCACAAAGATCCTCAAACTTTATAGTTCCTTGGACTTAATCATTTGCAATGGTATTAATAAATTCCCCCTCTCCGGTGAGATGACTCATTCCCATGCGCTGGGTAGCAACATCGTGGACTATGCGATGTTTGACATTCTTATCTTCAACCATATTACAAACTTTGAACTTCTTAATGGGTACGAGCCTAAATCTGACCATAGACCTTTGTCTTTATCTCTCAATCTTGCTATGCATACCACCCACATGCAAGAAAACAGTGAAAGAAAAAGTCACATTCACTTCAATAGAAGTAAGGTTGATCTTTTATTAAGGGATTTGGAAAGGAATTTAGGCTCCCTGAATTATAATAACAACATTGATAAAATCTATTACCATTTTACTACTACCCTTTCCACCACAATTAACAATTTCTGTAATAAGTCTTCTTATAAGGAAAATAATTGAACTTCCAATGATTGGTATGATAAAGGCTATAAAATTGCTAGGAAAGAAATCATAGATGCCCCTAATGAAAGCATTAAGCTCTAGAATATAAGTACTTACAAATATCTCATTAAGAGGAAGAAGAGGTCATATATTAATAAGAGACAAGAGCATCTTCTTCACCTTTCTAAAGTTGTTCCCATAAAGTTTTGGTGGAATGTGCTTGTTTGTAAAACTAAAGATAATCATTTAATCCCCCTAGAAAATTGGGATAACTATCTTAAGAAGTTGTATGACTATCCAGCGATCATGAGCACCATCTTAAACATTCCTATTAAGAATGATATTTATTCTCTAGAAGACGTTGAGTTTAGGATCAATAAGCGCGCTAATGGGAAAGCCAAAGATATTGAATATTGCCAATGGGAAAATATATCATCATTTTTCATCTCCACAAGCTTCTAAATTTGTTTGTAAATCATGGCTTACCTAAGCTTTGGACACAGAGCCTTATTGCGCCTATCTTCAAAAATTGGGACAAAAGTGTTCCCTCTAACTATAGGACCATTATGATTAGCCACATCCTAGCCATGCTTTATGGGCTCATTTTGGAAAAAATTCTTGGCCTTTGGCTTGAGAAACAGGGTAAAAGAGCTAAATGGCAAGCTTATTTTAGGAGGCATCACTCAACCATCGACCACCTTGTCACCCTTAGGATCATTACAGAGGAATTTGGAAATAGTATAACCGATCTCTTTTGTTTTTTTGTGGACTTTAGAAAATCTTTCGAGATTGTCCCTCAAGATAAGCTCTCAGAGAGGACTGAAGAGATCATGGTTCCTCCTAAAATGAGGATTGTTGTGATCCGCCTCTATGAGATTGTCATTTCCAAGCTTAAGACCAAAGAAGTGTAGTCTAAAGATAAGCAATGTAATATCAAAGTTAAGCAAGGTTGTCTCCTTTCCCCTACCCTTTTTGGTATTTACATCGATAAGATAGAGGAGTGTTTGGAAAATGCGGGCTACAAAGGCACCGAGCTCGCTGGTATTACCATTACTCTTCTCCTTTATGCTAATGATATCGTTCTTCTTGCAAGGAGCCACGATGACCTAGACAAGCAACTTAAACTCTTCATGTCTACTACTCCAACATGGCTATGATAGTTAATACTGATAAGACTAAAGTCATGATCATTAAATCCAAATATATCACACATGATAGTTTTGTCTATGATAACCATTTCCTTAAGTAGGTTTCTTCTTATAAATATTTGGTATTGACTTTGCTCATCAGCTCAATAGGAATTATAGCATCAAGAAAAGAGTTATTAGAGGTTGGAAAGCTTATTATGAGCTTGAAAACAATTGTAAGTCAATCAATCTTTACATTTGGAGTAAAAAAATGTTCCTCTTTGAGACTCTCGTCACCCCTGTTATCTTATAAGAATGTGAAGTTTGGGGGTGTAGTATATCTAGGGAGTCATGGATAAAGATTGAGATGATCCAGAAGCAATTCATAACCTATAACCTCAAGATCAAGGGAAATACTCCCTATCCTATCCTTTTGATCGAAGTTGACATGTCCCCCATTGAAAGTGCGGCCATGTTTAGATATTTGATGTATAATAAGAAGCTTCACAATATGGAACCCAAGATGCTCCCAAAAATTACTTCTCACTTTAGTCAAAACCCCCACCTGCGCCTTAAGTGTGGGTGGCATTAGGATGCTCAGTCTTGGCTCAACCTTTGGGGGATTAAGGAGGAGATCATCATGGGAAGCAAGGACAGTATCAAAGATACTATTACCTCCAGTTTTAAGGACAAGATGTGGGATGCTAAGGAGCTGGAGGGTAAAAGGAAGCTAAGGAGGTGATCAAACCCACCTTCGATAACTAGAATTCTCTCTATGTTGACTAGCACTAAGAAGAATATGAGCCTCGCTAGGATTAGAACTAACTCTCAGGAGCTTCAGAGTGAGACCGGGCGGTGGTCTACTCCTAAGACTCTCCGGGATGATAGAATTTGTTAAATTTGTGATACTAAGAAGGTGGAAGATGAAAAACACTTCCTTTTAGGCTGCTCAACTCTTACCCACATCCATTCTCAATTCCCTATCATTAGTCACACCTATAATCTTCTTGACTTATTAGGCCAACCCAACTATATCGATCTTGGAACGCTTCTTTCCCTGCTCTTTGATAACAGAAACAAGATTTTGAAGAATGACAATTAAACTCTCTTTTCTTGAGATCCGATAGAAAATATTGTTCTGAGTGGATGTTAATCATCATCAATAAAAAAAATCATCACTTACTTTTTTACCATATATTATAATAAAAATTATTAAATTTTTTGAAAATATGTTTAATATAATGAAGAATTTATTTATTTATTCCTTAATATAAGAAATTCCTTTTTTTAGTTAGTAGTTTCTTACTATACGAAACTGTGAACATTATAATTCTATTTAGTTATTAGATTGTTAATATAGGAAACTCTTTTACTTTTGCGTTAGTCTTACTTAGTAAATAAAAAAATTTAATTGTAACTTTTTTTTATTTGGACTGAATAATTCCACGCATTTATTTACTAAATATTTCACGCACTTATTTAGTAAATATTTTTTGTGTTTGGTGTATTGAATATTTCTACTCATTTATTTGGTCAACCATACATTCTTGAGGTATTATTTGACTTCATGTCAAGATATACTATTTCAAACTTAACATTAATTCATAAACAAATTATGTTAAGACACATTTCACTGAATTCCATATATATTGTATCCAACTTTACAAAAATAAAGATATTATAAACTAACATAAAAGTAAATCATGGACCAAATTGCAGAGTATAATTCTTTTATTACATATTCTTTTAGTGCGTACCCAAAGGAAGCATGCTTCTCATCTTAGTAAACTGTTAGAAGTTATATTGCATTTCTAGAAGGTATTTCAAAATTTTAAATAAAATAAAGAAAAACATATTTAAAATACTTTAAATTTATTAGATATAACTGTATAAATAAAAATGTAAATGTTTAATTTTTACTTTTAAAATCATTTTATTAATAAAGGATAATTTTGAATTCATTTAAGAAAAAATAAAGATATAATAAATACATATAAGAGGTAAATTTTAAATTGTTATATGTTTGAATGAAAGTAATTCATTGTAATTGATTTTTGTTTGCTTTAAAAAAAAATTATGATTTTTCATATTATTTTAATTTTAATATACTTAATCTTAATTATCTTTATAACAAAATTTATTTTATTTTAAATATTTTTTAAATATTTATATTCATTTTTTTCTTTAATTTTTTATTTATTTTTTAAATTTTTATATTTAATGTAATATTTACATCATGATGATGATGATGGTGGTGGTTAACATCCGCTGAGATCAAACAATGGTCTATTGGACCTAAAGAAACAAATTATTTATTTTGATTTAAGATTTTATTCCTATGCTCAAAAAGCTTGGAGAGAAGCCTCCTGAGCTCACTATAATTTTGACATTGTAAAAGGCTAGGAAGGTCAATATTGTAACAAAGATTGTGAAACTGAGATCTAATGTGGTTGTACGCGGGGCACTCTAAGAGGAAGTAGTTTTCATCCTTGATGTTCCTATTCTGACATACATGGCGGATCCTTTCCATCCATGGCGTTTTAGGAACTGGCCAATGACCTGTTTCACTGTGGAGCTCATGAGAATTCGTTCTAATCTTTGCTATATTAATTTTCTTCTTTGAGATAGTTAAAATAGAGAGATACTTTTGATCTTCTAGGGTGGGGTTGATGACCTTCTTATAATAACTTAATTTTCTTTTAGCCACTAAATCTTTTTCACACCACATTTTTTCTTTGAACTTAGAAGTAACAATATTTTTAATGTTATTTATGTTTTGCAATGCATCATTCTCTTTGATCTCTCAATAGTTTAACCAGGCCCTTGTGTCTTTATGCCACCCTTGATTGAGCATTAGGTGGTTTTGGCTGGAATTTGACGCTAGCTTAGGAAGTCTATGATCATCTATGTTATTGAGTTTGTGCTTGTACAACAGAAACCTAAGCATAGTTGGGCTCTCAATAAGGGAAAGACCTGCTTCTATAAGGAGAATAGGATAGGGTGTATTACTTTTAATTTTCAGGTTATAAGTTATAAAATGCTTTTGGATTTGCTCTATCTTTCTCCATGATTCTCTAGAGATGCTGCAACTCCAAACCTCATAGCCATATAAGATAACAGGAGTGACTAAAGTTTCAAAGAGGAACTTATTTTTATCCCACATTACGAGGTTTGTTGTTTTACAATTATTTTCAAGACCAAAATAAGCTTTCCACCCCCCATTAATTCTTTTCTCAATGCTATGATTCCAGTTGAGCTTATGATGAATACCAATTCCTAAGTACTTGTAGGAATACACTTCCTCCAAGTTATTATTGTCATACATAAAATTAGGGTAAGTGTCCTTCTTGGATTTGATAATCATAACTTTTGTTTTGTTAGTGTTAACAGTCATACCCATGGTAGAGCAGAAATCCTTAAGAAGCCTGAGTTGCTTATCAAGATCAGATGGGAACCTTGCCAAAAGAACAATATCATTAGGATAGAGAAGAAGGATGACGATGTTGGGTTGTGTTATATTCTTTCCACATAGTTAATAGGGGGTTTGAAGGGCACCCATAACCCCACTTTATGGGGTCCAGGGTAGCGCCCCGGAAAATTTTGGTTTTGGACCCTATGTTAGGTTGGGCGGACCCACCTATGGTTCTATGCATGATTTTTGCACATGATTTTTGGACGTGATGGTTTTCGATCCATGGTATTGGACACGATGGTTTTCGGTCCATGGTTTTGGACGCGATGGTTTTCGGTCCATGGTATTGGATGCTTCAGCATGTATAAATATGTATTGTAACATTGAAAGGAACATAATGAAAAATCAAGCTGGTAGTCCTGGTTTTGGGATCCAGGGGAAAATCTATGTGCATATGTGTTTTATGTGTTATGCTCTCACATTGTTTATTTTCTTTGTTTAAGAATTCGTATGCAGGTAATTTCTGTACAAGGTTAAAACCTACAGACAACTATCCTAGCTAAGATCATGCCATCACATCCTGCTTCCTCTAAATAGCCTTCGAGCTTATCGATGTAAATGCAAAATAGGGTAGGGGAGAGGGGGCAACCTTGTTTAACTCTGATGTTACACTTAATATCTTTCGACCACCCCTCATTGCTCTTTAGCTTGACAATTACATTCTCGTATAACCTTATAGCGACAGCTCTCAATTGGAGATGAACCTTTAGCTCTTCTAATCTATTCCAAAGGTTGTATCTAAGAAACGTATCGAAAGCCTTTCTAAAGCCCACAAAGCAACAAAATAAATTGGATTTATCATTACAAAATTCCTCCGCAATGATCCTAAGCGTAACAAGGTGGTCTGTTGTTGAGTGATGCCTTTTGAAACCTGCTAGGCCTTTAGCTTGCTTACCTTCACTTTCAAGCCATATGCTTAACTTATTTTCCAAAATACTATCATATAACTTGGCTAAGAGAGGGCTGATCATAATTGTCTAATAATTAGAGGGGTTATTTGTATCCCCACTTTTAAAAATAGGGATAATGAGGCTCTCAGTCCAAGGTTTAGGGAACCCTTGCTTGACTACTTGATTGAAAAGCTTGTGGATGTGGGGGATGAGGACTGACCTCCAATTTTTAAGATTTCCACCTGGTAACCTTCAATGTCCTTAACTTTCCCATTAGCAAGGCGTTTAACCCCAAACTTAATTTCTTCTAAAGATAAAACTTCTTTCATTGTGAGAAGGGTTTCCAAGTTATCCATGACATCTGGAGATTCATAAAACTTTTTAAGATAGGAATTCCAATCATGAAGAGAAATTTTATTATTATCCTTACTCTTCCTAGTCAGAATCTGCCTCCAAAATTTCTTAGGAGCTACATTAGAGAGGTGTAAGAGATTCTCCTGTCTTTGACGAATGTACTGCCTCTTTTTCCTTTTAGTTAGGGCTTTGTATATTATTTATCTTGTCCATTTTAAGAGATTCATCAACATATATAAATATAAAATACTCTCCATAATTCTTTTTAATACAAATGTAGATTGTTAAATATTTATATATATTAATATAAAATACTCTCCATATTTTTTTCAACACAGATGTAGATTGTTAAAATTATGGTATCCTCATTAGCACTAAAAACAATACATTGAAATACCTAATATTAATGATGATGATGATGATGATTGTGGTGGTTAATGTCCACTGAGACCAAACATGGTCTATCAGACCTAAAGAAACAAATTATTTATTTTGATTTAAGATTTTATTACTATGCTCAAAAAGCTTGGAGAGAAGCCTCCCAGGCTCACTATAATTTTGACATTGTAAAAGGCTAGGAAGGTCAATATTATAACAAAGATTGTGAAACTGAGATCTAATGTGGTGGTATGTGGGGCACTCTAAGAGGAAGTGGTTTTCATCCTCGATGTTCATATTCTGACATATATGGCAGATCCTTTCCATTCATGGTGTTTTAGGAACTGCCCAACGACTTGTTTCACTATGGAGCTCATGAGAATTCATTCTAATCTTTGCTATATTAATTTTCTTCTTTGAGCTAGTTAAAATAGAGAGATGCTTTTGATCTTCTAGGATGGGGTTGATGACCTTCTTATAATAACTTAATTTTCTTTTAGCCGCTAAATCTTTCTCACACCACATTTTTCCTTTGAACTTAGAAGTAACAATATCTTTAATGTTATTAATGTTTTGCAATGCATCATTCTCTTTGATCTCCCAATAGTTTAGCGAGGCCCTTGTGTCTTTATGCCACCCTCGATTGAGCCATAGGTGGTTTTGGCTGGAATTTAAAGCTAGCTTAGGAAGTCTATGATCGTCTATGTTATTGAGTTTTTGCTTCTACAGTAGAAACCTAATCATAGCTAGGCTCTCAATAGGGGAAAGACCTGCTTCTATAAGGAGAATAGGATAGGGTGTATTACTTTTAATTTTCAGGTTATAAGTTATAAAATGCTTCTGGATTTTCTCAATATTTCTCCATGATTCTCTAAGGATGTTGCAACCCCAAACCTCATAGCCATATAAGATAATAGGAGTGACTAAAGTTTCAAAGATGAACTTCCTTTTATCCCACATTACGAGGTTTGTAGTTTTAAAATTATTTTCAAGGCCAAAATAAGCTTTCCACCCCCCATTAATCCTTTTCTCAATGCTATGGTTCTAGTTGAGCTTGTGATGAATATCAATTCCTAGGTACTTGTGAGAATACACTTCCTCCAAGTTATTATTGTCATACATAAAATTAGCGTAAGTTTCCTTCTTGGGTTTGATAATCATAACTTTCATTTTGTCAGTGTTAATAGTCATACCCATGGTAGAGTAGAAATCCTTAAGAAGCCTAAGTTGCTTATCAAGATCAGATGGGCACGTTGTGAAAAGAACAATATCGTTAGCATAGAGAAGAAGGATGACGACTATCCCAGCTAGGATCGTGCCATCACATCCTGCTTCCTCTAAATAGCCTTCGAGCTTATCGATGTAAATGCCAAATAGGGTAGGGGAGAGGCGACAACCTTGTTTAACTCAAATGTTACACTTAATATCTTTCGACCACCCCTCATTGCTCTTTAGGTTGGCAATTACATTCTCGTATAATCTTATAGCGGCAACTCTCAACTTGAGAGGAACCTTTAGCTCTTCTAATCTATTCCAAAGGTTGTATATAGGAACCGTATCAAAAGCCTTTCTAAAGTCCACAAAGCAACAAAATATGAAGCCTTAGCACTAGTAATTCACAAAGTAATACATTAATACTTTTTAGTAAAAGAGATTGAAATATCAAAGATCAAAATACACACAAGAATAAAAATTGGCTTATTACATGGTAAATTTAAAAACTTAAAAAAATAATTCATTATAAGAAATATAAAATTCCTTTTTATATGAATTCTTTATTTGTAAAAATAAAATAAAATAAAATAATAATTAACAATAATAAAACATAGTTACAAAACATCATAATGATTTTATCATCGAGCTAAATTTAATTTAATTTTTATACATTAATGATTTTATCATCCAAGCAAAATTTAATTTAATTTTTATACATTTATTGGGTAAGTTTGTTAAATTTTAATAATGTTTCTACTTTTTAAAAGTAATTTACATGTTCTAAAATTAAATACTTTTTATTTTAACTACATAACATCATAATGATTTTATCATGCAACAAAGTTTAATTTAATTTTTACACAATTTTTTTGGTAAGTTTGTTAAGTTTTAATAATATTTTCTACATTGTAAAAGTAATTTACACATTCTAAAGTTAAATATTTTTAATTTTAGCTAGATTTTTTTTTTTTTTTTAAATTCAAAATATATTTAAAATCTAAAATAAATTATAAAATAGATAATTATAAGGTTTTTTTTTAAGAGATACCTTTAAAATTATATATTTTTTTGAGATAACGTTTTTAGAGGTTATGATCATATTGTCTAATAGGTTTCAGATTTAATGTAAGTAGAGAGTCCATAATGAATGTTAACCGGGCTAGTTGATGGAGAAGCACCATAATTGTAGTGATAATGACACTTAAACTAGTGATTCCCATTGATTAGCTAATATAAATTTGGTAGCTTACTATGATAAACAAGTGATGGATCCACTTATACAATTGATTCTTGTATGCACATCCTATAGATAGCATGAACACAATTAAAAATACCTGCCCCTTAACATCATATATATATTTTTTAATGGACTTATCAAAGTTAATAGTTTGTATATCTCTTGGGATAGTTTAATTTCTCCAAAGTTGGTTTTCGCATTCTCAACCACTCCTTATGAAGTTTGGTTGCCTCCTAGGGTAGTTTAATTTCCCCAGAGGTGGCTCTCCTACCCTAAACTCATACTTAGAATATTTGAACATATAATATGATAAGAACTAAGCCCCACAAAAACTAATTGATCTATATTGGGTTCCTTATCGTACTTCTATGTGTCACAGCCCCATGCTATGGTGCCATATGACCATCCTGGGCACTCTATGGTGCCGACGCGATTTTGCTTTCAGTTAAACTACTTTCACCCAAATCATGCCTAATACTTCAACACTTAAGACAATTTTTCACTCAAGTGTTCTTATGTTAAATTATGTAGGGGAAATAAACTTCATTCAACTCACTTTACTTCATTTACATTCAACTTCATAAAAGTGTGATAAACATAACAACAATATAATATCACAAATACAACAACAAACAAAACTCTACGATGGGAGGGGGCAACTCCCCAAAGTAGTTCGCCCTTGATTTTATTAACTGTTTCAAATAATATACAACAATATTTACAAATACAATGGCATCGGAGCTACCCGGACCAAACAAGAAAAATTGTCCACCTAATCTCACAAGTCGTGCGGTCCTTCCCTCCACTCTCCACTAGCCCAGAAATCCAAAAATATTTGCCCCAAAACATAACTAGAAGATTGGCCCAATTGTTTAGGCTTTCTGGGAGATCCCCACCTTCCCTTCGCCTCATTTTCCGAATCCTTATGTGATGTGAAACCTTCACGAGTTTCTACAATATCACGGACTCACCCCTTATTTGTGCGACCTATTTCTGTGATCTCCCTTTGCTTGGTCAAACTTGCTTCTACCTTGGGAAAATTCCTCTCTCTTCTGACTTATACACGTTCAACCTCATTTCTTTTCATGTGGGCTAATGCCCCTTCACTCATCGACTTAACCCTTCATCCTTGTAAGAGCTCCCCTTCATGGGCGGGTGCACCCCTAAGCAAAATTTCCTATGGGCCAGTTGGCACCCTTTTGATGGGTAGGTGCACCCCTACCTGGCACTCCATGTTGCCTTGTAACCACTCGCTTCCCACATTTACCCAAGCAACCGGCCAATCGGGGTAAACATGCAATGAGAGGTAACCATGATATGATTCGACCTCCTAAATCACATTAAGGAGGTGGAACTGATAGAAAAACACCATACAAGCATTCAACATTACCTTTAAGACCCTCACAAACCTTTCCAACACTTCAGACAACTTTCCCTTGGGTCCCACTAAACTTTTGACAACTTAAGCCTCAATCGCTTTCATGCTATAGGCACGACAACATCCAGAAACCCAAAGTCGCTCTCACAGGCTTGCCTTCCAACATCTAGAGACTAAATTTGTCAGTGCTATGCCAGGGTCCTTAAGAATTGAGCCACTTTTTTAGGTCTAGAGCCCAAGTTACTGCCCAAAATTGAACAATCTCTTCGTATCAGTAAAATAACATGGAAATTCGAGTACTAAAGAAAATACTTGTTTAAGACCTTAATTGGATCCCTACTGGCCATGAAAGAATTTCATCAATCATATCATGAATATTATAGGTGCAAATAATGGTTTTGAGCATAGATGTCTCATGCTTACTTGATATTTGTCATGAAGCATTGATGCCTCAATACAGTAATTTCCATTCCATCCATTAGTCCATAGATACATTGATCATTCAATTACAAGTAAAGACATGATGAGATCCATACATAGTTGTTGTCATCAAACAGATACATAACTAGCATAATAGGGACATAAATACCAATGAAATCATATCCATATAAACCACATACAATCTAGTATAATACTAATAGAAATACAAGGAGAAATAGCCTCTTATTGATGATGCAAAATCCAACCCGGGATGGGACTTCCATGTTCCACCTGACCATAGAATGGATAAGCCAAATCTCTCTTCAGTCATTCACCCTCGTGCTATATTCCAAACATGAATGTGGGATATCTTAGAACACATCAATCAAGACTCATCCAAGGCTTCTAGAGGCCATTCACCTCAACCCACAAAACAATGATTCCACCTCATTGTCAGACATCATAAAACCATCCTCAAATTGACCTCTATCCCAGCCATCAAGGGCTCTAGAGAATTTGTTCCAACCAAGGCTCCAGGACTAGTAACTCAACCCACCAAGGGCTTGAGATCGTTTGTCCAACCAAGGCTACGCGACTAGTAACTCAACCCAAGCTGTTACCGGGCTCTAGAGCATTTGTCCAACCAAGGCTCCAAGGCTTAGTAACTAAACGTAAGATAAGAAAATATCAGAACCAATGAAAAAAAGGAAATAAACCCATAAACTTCATGGCTATCCAAGAAATGGCAAAGCTACGCAATTCACTACCAATCGAGGAAATCCTCTCTGCTAATGATAAACCACAACCAATAATCCACATGCATATGCCACGCATGCCAAAACTAGTGAAGAAATCATACATGCAACTCGGTACCTGCAAAATTACTGTAGTTACTAATCCTAATGCCCTCTTACACTTTCCTTCTCTTCCTTTACCTTCTTTCTCCAAAATTCCAAGTATGCCACACCCTCCAAGAGTGTTGCAAGAAAACTCTAAGTATCCAATAGTATGAGAGAGAGAATAGAAGAGAGCTCCACCAAAACTTGTCAAAATCTTACCAACTGATCCTCAAAAGCCTTTTTATTAATGAGGCCTCAATTTTCTTCATTTTCAATTATTTTCCTTCAATTTCCTCCTCACATGAAAGCTGTGACATTTCACCTTCCTTTCTCCTGATTTCCATTATTTTCATAAATAAAATGTCAATTAATGTGTCATGCCTTTCCAAATCCTTAGCCATTTCCTTTTCCAATTTCCTTAGCCATAATAAACCGAATCAACACCCACAAGGATGTTTCCCCCACCATTCATCTCGAAATACATGTCCCGTCGACTATGGCCTTATACATTTTTTACATGGAATTTTCACCAGGGCTGTTACATGCCTCCTACTGTCATTGTCGTGTCGCACACTACACGTCATGCTATCCCTCAAATCTGCCATCGCATCCCTCACTCAATTTTCAACTACATCTTGGCCATAGTGTTTCCCTTGTCTGCTATGTTTTTCTGATCACGTTTTCCTGGGTACCCCTATGTTGGGTACATCCACACCTGTGGATGTGAGTCGCTGAGTTTAGCTGCCCCCATGCTATGTTCATGCGCCCCTCCGTGCACTCTCTATTATATCAAATCATGTCATGGGGGTGAGTGATCTCCATTATGACGTCCCCACTATGCTCTTAGATGATCCACAAACAAAATTCATAGTTCACAAAGTTAGGATAAAATATTTATTTATTTAGAATATTTAATTAAATATTGGAGACACTTAGAGATATAATATTGTTGTAAAAGATATGACATCTAGAACAGTGTCGTATCTATTAGCTCTGCTACAGTTTGTAGCATTTAATGGGCAAAAAATAGGTTTGGCAGTTCTGGTTGTCCTTGCATGAGGCTTGTAGCAGTCTATTTGATCCTTCCTCCTTCATTTACATTTTTCCCTTATAACTCTCGCTACCCCCCATTTCTTTCTTTCCCCTAGTTCTCCCTATCTTCATTATTGTTATTAACATTTATAAACTCCAATAACCTTTTAAAACCTTGCATAAACCCTTTTTCCCCATCATCACGTGTTTTTTATTTAAACACCATAAAGTCCCATGTAGGTCCCTTTGTGCTGTTAAAGCCTTTATTCGCTTAACCCATGCGCATAATATACGATATTATTAATATAACCGCGCACATATAATAAAGAATTTTAATCGCGTTGTCGCTTTACCTGTCACATCTTTCAATGAACATGTGCGTTAATCGTCAGCCGTCCGATCCTCCGCTTGATAATCCAATGCCATTCGCAAGCCCTCTCCCCATAAACCGATCATCCATTAACTGCGGGGAAGTGGTTTCCTTCCTGCCACATGTCATATTTCTATTGGATCACGCCCCAAATTAAGGAAACCACCCGTAGCCTAAAGGCGGTGCGGGGAAACCACCCGCTCGCTATACCACTATCCCCCCATCCATTATCATCCGTGGAACTTTCACTTGCGATGACCATCGGATCTGCCCAACGAGTATTTGACGGCCCTCATTCAACCCGATCGCCCATCCTCATACCTTTCGATAACCCCTCGTCAAGTCATCTCTGCCATTGATTTTTGTGATCCAATGGTTGAGATTCGTTCCTCTGCCCAGTCTCCCTCCGCCATTTTGTTTATGCCCGTGGCCTATTTCATGCTCCCGAAGTAGAAATGAAGCCATGATCTAGTAATCTCTACATTAAATCCTCAGCAACCATAGTTAAAGAGACATCATGGCAAAGGACGAACAGGATGACCTTAAGCAGTGAAGATCATTTATTAGGCATGGAATTTAATCCATAATTCACTCCAGTTGCCAGAGAAGGACATCAGACTATCTAAAAAGGTCGATTTTGTCCATTAAAATCAACAGTGTGCAGCAGAGACCATATCTAATTGTAAATGCAGTTGGTGGCTAGTTAAGACACCTCCACACATTGGCTAGCAGAGATTTTTTGTAAACAAGCTCTATATATACTGAGGAAAGATATGTATTCAGGTTGATGAGTGTTATTTTTCTGTAAGGTTCAACTTCTGGAGATTGTAACTGTTGTGATACCTGCAACGTCTGGTCTTCATTTTCAGCTAATGCAAGCTTCTTTTGTTGTTAATTGCTCACTGTCCACTTCTTATTCTTGTTCTAGGTTGTGCCTATTTTTCATTTATTCATGTTCTGTTAATGTTTATCATTAGAGGGGATGTCATCCCACCTCTGTGTTAGGATTTAGCATGTATCATTGAATTCGTTTGCAGGTTTCTGTTATTTTAATGCCAGAGAGTTGTCATCCTATCTGTGTATTAGAAAATAGATTTACAGACCTTTCAACTGGTTGCAGCTAGCCATCATAGGGTCCTGTGCATCTTCTGGTGTGATCAGTGTTCTCCATCATCATATTTTATTTAAAACTGTAAGTGATTGGTGGTCTAAAGCCTTGTAGTCTCGAGGTGTTCGCCCATGCCTGGGTTTAAGCATAGTAGAAGTGGTTATTTGGCTTGAATATGCAGCATTTCTTTCATTCATCCACCATTTATCCAACATTTTGTTGAATTTGTAATGTTCCCGAGCATCTCTGATATACAATCTAGGAGAGTTTCTTGGGGTGATAACATTAATTGGCGTCGTTGTTAGGGAGAGGAGAATCGAAGCTTAGCTTCCTTGGGAGAATGACACAGTTTCAATCTTTGATGATAGACAAAGTTTGAACACATATTTTTGGTTGTAATAATCTATCCGGTGACTCCACTGGTGGAAGACAAACCTTTGGCGACTCCACATTGAAGTTCTGGCACAGCTGGTGAAGCATGCTCTCATATATCTTCAGAAATCAATAGTTGACTAGTGCCTAATCCTGAGAAGACCGTTAAGCAGAAGAAAGACTTCGCAGTAAGGAGCACCAAGATCAAGTAAGCCTTGGAATTTTTATGTATCTCTGCTAGTGTAGAAATACCTTCAGAGATTCATATAGCTCCTTGTTATTCATTTCCCTTTTAGACTTCAGTTGAAAGAAACATTCCTTGGTGTCTACCATATTCCTCTATTTTTTTCATACTCTTCATTGATTCATTCCACTCAGTCCATCGGTATCCTTTTACCTTACCTCAGTCATGGCAAGCCAACAAGCTATTACAAATATAGAATGAATAGTTGTTGCTAGGTATGGACCCTTAGTCTTGCCTACTCCTTTGAATGCCATGCCTGCAGGAGATTATCAAGAGTTTATGCCAAAGTTTACTGGTGCAGAAGGAGTAACAGCTGAAGAGAATTTAGAGTCCTTTTACAGCTATGCTGATAATCTAGATATTAATGTAGAGGATGTCTAGATGAGGGTTTTTATCCAAAGCCTAGATGGTGAAGCTAGAAAATGGTTCAGATAATTACCCCCTAGGTCTATCGTAGACATTGAGGCTTTAGATGGTGTGTTCCCAAATCACTGGGAATAATAAAGATCTGCTCTTTTATCATACTGAATTTGGGAACTTGCAGAGAGAAGATGGTGAGCTACTGTCTGATTTCAACATCAGATTCAATCATATGTACAACGCAATTCCAGATGAAGTAAGACCCACCTCTGCTTCTGCCATGATCGCTTGCAAACTGCGGCCTTTGAAGTAGAGGCAAACATTATTGCTGCAAAAAGACTCGAAGGTGATGATGCCAGGAGAAGGTGGGGAGGTGAATCTTCTTCATCCTATGATACTGAAATATATGAATTGGCTAGGATGATAGAATTTTTAGCCTCTGATGTTTCTAAACTGAAGGCTGAGTAGCATTTTGAAGAAGCACGAGCTCATTTTTCCATTTATTTTTCAACTTCAAATTCATAGAGAGGAGCAAATGAGCATGTGTAGATTTTACAGAGAAACATAAATACAAATGAAGATAAAGGGGTGAGGCCCCTTTTACAAAATATAGACATGGAAGAGGTGCAGCATGAGGAGGAGGTCCATGCTTTGCTGCCAAACCCAACACTCCAACACATAGCCCTAAACTCCATGGCACAACTTCATGCACCACTGGATATCAACATTCAGTGCCATGCCACCATGTACCATAGGCCATCCCATATGTTCCCATGCATCTACTACTCTACTAGTACACCCACCACGATGTCATCTACACTTCCTCATCCGCCCAGGTATACCTATGTGGCTGAATTCCTCACATGCAATCGGGACTAATGTTACCATGTGGAACCTCGTAGCTCTAGTCCCCAACACGTCAATGAGAAAGAAATATCTCCATATGATTCCCTTTCTAGTGGTCTGATGATGCCACCTCCTCCTACCAACTCTTGCCATAGTAGTCTAACCATCCTACGATCCTCTGTCAACCCAACATGCCATGAAAACTCATGAAATCAACGTTCTCCTCTACCAATCCATCCTATCACTAGTGTTTCTAGGAACTCTGAAGCGAATATGAAAATGTGTGTGCACCCAACCACTGGGTCCATCACATAGCTGCTACCTTAACCTATCGACTCCATGATGTGATGGAGAATACCACCTAGATCCCAACAACACTCTGGCCCTCGAGCTCCTCTAGTAATCCACAACCTCTATTGAGCCGTGGTCTTGAATGCATCTAACCTCCTAGCTAGCTCCACCAGATATCAATTCAATATCTCTCGCCATCCAACCCCAAGGGAAGGATTGAGAGCATAAACTCCCATACATGGAACTAACCCTTCATCCTACCAAGGATGCACCCTACGCAACTCATGTCAACACATAAAATATATTGAGGTGACTCTACCTCTCTCTCTCTTCAATGTGTAGTGGTAACCTGCTAGTGCTATTGGCATGTAATTTCTGAGTAGGGTTGCCCCATCACACCAGTGTGCACTCCAACTGAACCATTAGGGAACCCAACTATTCCCCAATGTGAGTTAGTTTGGCTGTTGACTCAGCATAAATCGCTTTCATGCCCTCCAAATCCTTGTTCTGTTGTAGAATGACCTCTCTCACTCTCGTGGCCTTCTTTATCAATGCTCTAAGGCTATCTCGGAACTGATAAAACTGTGGAGGTCAGCTATCCTCTATAAAATCGATCACCGCTCTAGAAAACTCTGTCTCTTATGTCACCTCCTCAATGAAAAGTGTGCCTTTAGGCACCTCATCAACCTGTTTTGGTTGACCATCGTCTAGAAACTGGGTCATAGCAATGGGTACCTCATCAACTATTGGCATTTCATCAATAGATGGCCCTCCAAGTGTATTCTCTACTACCTTAACCGAGGTGTCAGCTGGAGCTACCAAAAAGGCCTCCAACAATGGTGACTCCTACACCACACTAGGTATTTTGATGTTCCCCTCACCATCCTGCATGTCCTATTGCTCAACCTCCTCCTCAAGCTTATGACATCTAAAGCCTAGTCTCTACCAACATAAATGCCTCCTTGTCTCATCCTCTATATTTTCTCTTCCTGTCCACTCCCTTTAAGGTGGTCTGGTGTCCTTTCAATCAAACCTCTACACGAGCCTCTGTGTGAACTCTTTTTAGGATATGATACACACATGACCCAAAGGGATTAGCCCTTGGTATCACCATTCCATAGCATCTCCATCCAAGTGCAAAGTGGCACGTCTAATAGTGTCTGCCTCCCTCATGGGGTTTAGCCAGAAATATGTGTCGAATTCTTGTACCCATTTTCTGATTGAACCATCAAAGTGGGCAAGGCTCAATTTTCTCTAAATGATACTCACTCCCCATTGAGCCATGGGTTTGTCTATAGTTCACCCATCACATTGCCTACATGCCCAAATCTTCCATGATCTTGTTGGATACTCCACAAATGGCCAAGATCATGCTCTAATACCACTATAATATTCCTAGTAGAAATTTTACAATGATAACAAAGACATGCACAAATAAATAACACAGAAAATTTCAGAAATGCATACACATAAATGAGAAATTTCTGCAAATCCCCAAACAGGCCAAATTTTATCAATAATATCTATTATGGTACAAATTAGTTGGAGAAATTACACCTAGGCTTGCAAAAGGAAAGCTACAAGCACGAGGTGATGAGTACGAGAAAGCCAAATGGCTGCAATAATCAACACCTCCAGAAAATTATGTTGCTACTCCAAAACTATATTGTTTCCTAACTTTGCCTCCTGATTTCCCCACTCTATAGTGCCCATAAAATTCTATAAAATTAGGAGGCTACTCCTTTCCCAAAACCCATAAAAACCATGAAATGGTTTCCCTTAGTTCCAACTTTCGAAATTTGACCCTTCATAGCTTGGCTCTCCACCAAATTCGAATTTTGTTATTGTGGCTACCCCTGTCAATCTCTTTTCTCCAAACTTTAGAAATCCTCCTCAAATTTCCCTCCCAATGATTGCCCATCACCCCAACTCCAAACTCCCCAATATGATGTTGCCCCAAAAGAGACTCACACCAATGACTACATATTCAAGGAAGAGATGATGCAATCATGTGTATGATAAAGTGAGAGTTGCATGTAGGTTGGTCCTCTTGGTTGTAGCTGCCCTCTACACTCATGAAAATGATCAAAGAACACTCCCATATCTTTTTCAGTCAATTCCCCAACAACCCATCTCTAGAAACAACAACTGAATCCTCCCTCTGTGCAGTGGTGGCTCCCAAACTGTGTGCTCTACTCCAGAAATGCATGGGACTTGTAGTTGATGCTCTTCTAGTCTCAGTGATGAAGGAAATCCTTCCTAGGGTGGCACTTAAAGTCCATCAAAGGAAGGTTGAGCTTCTCTCCTTGGGAAGTTCTTTTGTTAAACAACACAATATTGGATCAACTGAATAGCTAAGGCAAATTCAATTTTCAAATAGACAAAATACCCCTATATTTCCCTCATTCCTTCCTCTTCTAATTGTTGGCCATGCATTGCTTGTGGGTCCCTCCACCAATTTGATTTGCTTCAAGGAACTAAAATTCTTTCTTCCCCAAGTGTGCACTTTGTGTGGGCCCCATATTCCACTATCAATTTATTCTTTCATATTCTCTAATGTTGGTGGCCTCCATCTCCCTAAAAATTATGTGGGGTCTCCCTCCACCCATTTTTCTTAAGTTTACATGCCAAAATACTTCCCAAAATCCAATTGAAAAATAGAAATTCATCTTAGCAAAATTAATTTAATTAGGAACATTACATTCGACCCTTTTCCTATGAAGCCTCACAATAAACACCTCCAACTTCTCGAGAAATCCCTCCCTAAATAGATTATCCCAAGAGCTAGCTAGTAAAATATCTGCATAACTTTCCCTATTGTCTTTGAAGGTCTCACATTCTAAAATGAAATGCTTTTCTACTTCCACTTTTCAAGAAGAAGAAAAAATACATACTCTGTTCTCCCACACTTCTTTTGGCCTTTTCCAGCACCCTGTTTCACAACGATGTTGATGAGAATTAGTCCTTAACTGAGCAATAAGATATTTGGCTTTCCAACAAATATTGTCCTCTATGTAAGCTTTTGTTGGTGATTATGAGTGGGATTAAAAACTTCAATATGGTACTTTCTTCTTTCTCCCTAGCTCCTTATCCCAAGTACGCTTGTGGAACTTATCCATAAAAAAATATTCTATCTCTTTACTATTTATGGGACACATGTTCAAGCAAATACCCCATTTAATAAACAATTTGTTATTTTGGTGCATCCAAGTCTTTTTTCTTTTGCACAGTATGTCATTAAAGACAACCATAGGTCATCTCCCCTCTTCCATTTGGTCATTTTTTAAAAATATCTTATGGCTTTCACCATAACAGTTGATACAATATGAGTAGCCATGTTTCACTTAAGAATATAGCATCAGGAACTGCACTATTAATTTTGAATTTGTTTCTAATCAAACACTTCCAAATTTTCTCAATTTGTTTCCACTACCTATAGGATGTACTGCTGGCCCACAGTTAAGAATAATAGAGAATCACCGAAATTTCTAGAAGCCCCAAAAGGGTTTGATTGGTTTTCCATTACCATAACTCTGCCTCTCTATACCTATTTTGAAAAGAAAAATGTTTTTTCTAACCCCCCAAAGTTATTTTCTTTCTACAACTATCCCAGTTTAGATTTTTGTTGAAGTCAATTCTGAGGTATTTTTAATCCGCAACTTCTTCGAGAATGATGCCTTCAAAGTAGAACTTATGTTGGTTATTTTTTTTTAAGAGAAAACCACTACTTTCGTTTTGCTAATATTGACTTTCATCCACACTGTTACAGGGAAAAGTGTCTATATAGAACTGCTCTATCCCACTAAGGTGTGGTAGCTACCTTAGAAACAAACAAAGTAAAGTCTATTTTCGTTTCTTTTACGATAGACAGATGAAAGAAGAATAAGGAGACCAACCTCTATCTTTCGCTTGACTCGTTCAGTTCTTCTCTCTTCTGATAGTCTTTCACTGCTCGCCTTCTCGTACACCCAGCTTCACGGAGTACCTGTAGGATCACAACAGCACAAAAATATACAAGAACATGGATCTATTATCATAAATAACCTAGGGTCAGATGTAGATTAACCATACAAATGCATGAAACATAAATTACACAAGAGTATGGAAGAAAACAAGAATAGCTTTATTGATAATCAAGGAAAAGCCAAGAGAGTTACAACCAGCTATTCCGACCCAGCATCATCCTCTTGGCAAGAAAGTCCTATTTCACCTCATACAAAGCTTAGATCACCCAACACACACTGATGTTGCCTCAAGAAACTAACAACAATTCCTTACAAGATGCAAAATTCCAACCTCTGGATCTCTGTGATGAGGGATCCATATATAGATATCTGTAAGGGGGATGAGTCAGCTTGTGTTTTGATTAGTGTCCTCCCTCTGCTAGTTCTTGATTCCACTTGGAGATTGATGATCTCCTACTCATCTTTGGTCGAATTTAGAGAGGCAAGTGTCACAGGAGAAAGTTATGGAAGATTCCATGCTTTTCCACCTTGCAGAATGACACTGCCATTTGTCTCTTCCCTCTCAACGCACCCCATAGAAGGGATTTTTGCAATGCAATGCACCCACCAAGTGTACTTAGGTGGGCTGCAATGCACCCTAGCCATGGAGAGATGCACTGATCCTCTTTTGACCCATTCTGAGCAGTTTTTCATGGAGAACTTCTGGGAGAAGCTGTAATCAGTGTACCTTGTTCCTTTAGGGGTTGGAACAACACTTTTAGGGACTTAGGAGCCTTTATTTTATGGATGTTTTATGCCTGGGATTGCAGGGCCCAAAAATATCTATAACAGTTGCCCCCTAAAGCATAAGGTCGTTAATTCTTTTTAGATATCGGGTGAAATTCTTTATAATGAGGATCCAAAGTTTTTCCAAGCCAAGAGGAGACCTGTAATAAGATACAACACAATACACTATTTTCAGAATTTTTTCATGATCTAGCTGATGCGGGCATTCCTATGCTCAGCTTTATAAATTCATTTTTCATGTACATAGGACAGACAATTGTCTGATTGTAGACTGATGATTCGGATGGAGCCATCATCCCTCTGATTGGATGATTATCTGTGCCATAATGTTGTACATTTGATGTTTTTATTTTCCTGAATATATATTGCAGCCCGGATGGATGAAACTAGATCCAGGGTCTTCAATCTCATTTGATCTTCACTCAAAGTACAAGTCGATCCATGTGAGAAATATTTTGGAGTCGAACATGGAAATACATCACCTAATTACCAACCAATGATGTAAGCTGTTAACAGGCGCGAGAGGAATCACCGATAATGTTGATGATCCTCAAGGTACAATAGTACAATTCACGTGGTGTGAATAAAGGACTTGGCATCGAACACCACGCAAAATCTTTCAGTTGAAGGCCATTGATGAAAACCTTTCGTCGGAAGTGAGAAACTTGCCATTAAGGCATGCAAGCTTGAAAGTACTGAGGGGGTGTTCCTAGATCGACTTCTTGGATAATGAGCTGATGTCGACAAGAAGTGATCCATCATAGGAGGGCCTTAATGAATCCCACATCAATGACACGGAATGGAGCAAATGATTTTTATGGAGGTGAAAACTGTCTGATGATATAAGGTTCAGGATGGCAGTCATGAAAGAATGGAGTATAAGTGTATTGTGGTGGGTGAGACGCAGGTGAACTTTCTGAATGACTTCTCTTGAACATATCGGCGACATTGACATGATGGATCGATAGCATTAACCCCAAATGTAGATGGTGTGATGTGACCATGGTGATGTGACCAGTGAATGAAACAACCCAACCCGACATGGAAGCGGAGTGAAAGTGTCATGTTCAAGAGCGACTTGCTACCAACAAAGTTTCTTCAAGTTTTCTTCCCAATTTTTCCCCAGTCATTGCTGACCAGTACCTCTTTATTTTTGTCAAGCTTGAGGAGGATAAAATATGCTTGTTCTATAATTTTCCCTTCGAGCAAACCCATCGCTATGCTTTACTGAGCCTAGCAATAGTGAAACTCGTTCTTGTCTGCCACGGACAAGTTTGTCACTATTATGCTTTTAGCGAGTGTAATGACAAAGATAACTCGGTCCTTTTCAATTTTATAGAGTCTGAAAAGGGATGTAAAGAAAACTCCAACATTCTTTTTTCATCACCTGATCCCTTAAGTCCGAAAAAGTATAAAACAATACAGAAGGGATGAATTTTCCATTCTTTTAACGATACGAACAAAACAAGCTCTCGATCTTTTTGTGTAATGATCCCTCAAGTCCAAAAAGATTAAAATCTAAAGGAGGGATAGCACTTCCGGTCTCTTTAATGAGCTGGAGAGGCCAATAGCTCGGCAATCTTTTCATACTTTACGAGTCAGTTGAAAAGAGCTCAAAGAAGACTCATCTTTTGAGGAATGAGTGATAAAATGGGTAGCAGCTGATTCCAGGTAAGGTTTGGAATTTTCCAATCATGGCAGTGTTACAAGGATGGCTAACATGATCACTCTTTGCAGTTGTTCCTCAAAATGGGTAAACAATCAAATGGAGTTGAATGATCGGCCAATGCAAAAGTAGAGGTGATGGTGCAAACACGCCCAAGGCTTTAAAAGGCTGAAATCTTACATTCATGATGGTTATTTACCAAAATTGGTTCATTTTTTATTGAGCTTAAACTTTGGGGGAACATGTTCTCATTGCTTATATTTATTTTTTAATGAGCATGAAGTCCGCATTAAAACTGCTCGATAAGTGGTTGTTTTTCGATTTTACCATAAATAGCTTTGTTCGTTCAATGGATCATACTGCATGTTCAATTGCTTCATCAAACTAGTTAGAAATGAACAATATATGTTAATAAAATGAGTTAGGGCACTAATACTTTACTCGAATTACGTAAAAGAAATTTAAAAGTGTTTTTTACCTCTCATTTTACCATTTCATTTGAACTTTGGTCTATTGGAGCTTTGGAGGTATCTTCCCCCTTGATTTTGATCAGCTGATTCCGAGAGATCCTGTGGACGATTTTCGTCGCCATCTGGACCAGGTAGGAGCTAACCCCTAGCTCTTTCATTTCATTCTTTCCACCTTGCATTTTGTGCTTGATTCCATGCTTTTTTGAGCCCCTAGGGTTTTGGAAAAAACGCCCTGGCTTCAGTGCACCCATTCTGTATCGAAAGGTGCACTGAATGTCAGACAATACACTAGCTAGCTGCCGTTCAACACACCCAGAACATCACTGTAGGTGCGCTGAGCGTAGGGAGGAATCTTTATGCACAATTTTTCATTGGAAATTTCTACCTGTTTCTCACCAAATCAGAATCTAACTCTCCTCTTGTTTGTTTTCAGAGATTCATTGGAGCAAGATGACCATTACATGGCGAGAATGTGAGCACGAAGAAGATGATATGCTTGCCTTACATGAACCAGTTACTGTGAATGCATTGCGGAACTGTGGCCTTTTGAAGTTCTTCCACATCTCTAGCATGAGACAACAGATCAACTTGCTGCAGTATTTTCTTAATGCTTGGGATCCTACCAGCGAGGCGTTCCAGATTAGGGGAAAATCCATCGCCTTAACCATAGAGGACATTTATTTTTTGACCGGCTTATCGAGGCGGGGTGCCCCCATCTCTTTATCAGGTTCAGCCCATGGGGGTGAATCCGTGAGAGATTACGTTCGCAGGTATTGCAGAGAGGGATCTCAACCGAGTAAAGACGGCAAGATCATCATCCGAGATGTCACTGACAGGTCCTTGAGGACCATTTTGTTCACTTTTGGTAGGCAGTATGCCCTGGAATGTCTTGAACCGAAAGTATTCAACTAGTGTGATGTAGTACTTCTTGTGATGAAGGAACAGTTGACCAAGGTGAAAAGCGGAAGGTTGAAGAACTTTGGGTATGGTTCTATTTTGATCATCTTTTCCTTGGAGAAGATACCACTGGTGCAGCCGCAGTATATTGCACTCAGTTCACCTCCACCGACTGAACCACGTATGCAGAGATGGGTTGACCACATGTCTAGACATGCTGGCCAGTCTCAGATTTCTTTTTCTGATACCTTCTTTGGGTGGTTTGATCGTCAAGAGATGTTTTATTCTGAGTATCCATATGCTAGCATGGACTTCCGAGGTGACCCAGATCTGGTACTGTCGGCTGGCGAGCAGTGGGGTGCCATTGGTAAATTCTTTGACCACTTCCTGTTTATTGTTTCCCTTTTATAATGTCCTTGTGCTTTATTCTATCACGACTAATCAAAACTCATGTGCTTGTGCAGATGTTGGTCCTGCTCGGCCAGTAGCGCGTCTGAGAGTGCCAGCTACCACCCCAACAAGAGAGGCCGTTGGAAGGGCTATTCTTCGCGACCTTAATGTGGCCGAGACTCTTTCAGCATTGCAAGATCAGATCGAGGGCCTCACCCTAGGTATTCCAGATGTGAGGACTGACGAGCTGGCTTTGATGTTGCAATGACATACTACGGGTGTGCCAAGTCGATGGACTAGGCTTTTGTGCATGATTGCACAGGCGGTGACTTGTTATCACGAGCATCATTAGACTAGGGTGCCCCCTAACGTTATGAGTTTTGGGTCATTTGAGCAATTTTGTCTTGGTTACAGAACATTATATGTAAACCATAAACAATTATATATATTTTTGATTTTCGGAGCTTTATTTTGGTTAAGCGTTATGATCCAAATGCAAATATTGATGAAATGCTTCTTTTATAAATGTTTCAAATGTCTATCTAACACATAATTTGCCAATGAGTTAATTAATGTGTTTAAGTTTCGGGAAATATGTTGATATGTAATAAAATCAACTTGCCTTTCCAAAATCTTAACCCTTAGGAACATGCGATAGATAGCTAGATTTCGGACAGAGTAGATACCATTGAGTTGTAGTATGACGAGTTGTGAGTGTAGCTTGACAATCAGTCGGCATATGCCATGTGTGATGGCATCAGAGAGAAGTTCTATCAACGCGCTATATTCAGCGATGTTATTCATTGACTGACCAATACATACCCTCTGAAACTTATTAACTCGCCGCTTGGATAAAAAATGGCCCATGCCGCAGAAGATAGGTTCTGCGAACTACAACTCGCTCTATCGGCATATCCAACCCATGACTCCAATAGGTTCGACATCTGCAATAAATTTAAAAGTGGATTACTTGACCAAAAAAAATTCTTTAGCAAAAACAAAAACGTAACAAAAGCATATAGGTTACTATACTGAAATTACGCATAGTAACGCTTAAGGTACAACCCGTTACGAGGTTGCGCCAGCGGAATCCTGTCATAATCCATTAACTTGTAGGCTCCTTTTGCCAACACTTGCTTAACAATATCGGGGCCCATCCATAAAGATTCAAATTTACCTACTCCCAATTTATCGGATTCTTGGTCATAAAGTAAGACCAAGTCACCTTCTGAGAAGACACGGGGTTTGACATTTTTGTCGAATTGTGCCTTGAATTGTTTCTTATGGGCTTCGTTAGCCAATGCGGCATCACAACGGGTTTCATCCAATTGGATTAGTTCCAAGAAACGAGCCTCCTCTTCTGAAGTTCCGGGGAGAAGGTCGATCGCGAGTTTGAGGGACGAGATTTCACACTGAATCGGTAAGATTGCTTCTACGCAATACACCAGTTGGAAAGGTGTGAACCCAGCCGCATTTATTACTGATGTTCGGTATGCCCACAAGGCTGAGTATAGGATCAGGTGCCAACTCCTTTGGTGAAATCCAATCATCCTTTGCAGCATGCGCTTCAGGACTTTGTTGATTGCTTCAACTTGTCTGTTGGCTTGCGGATAATATGGAGTAGAGCTGTCATGTGATAACCCTAATTTGGCAGCTAATTAGACCATCATGTGATTGCGAAAATACGATCCATGATCTGTGACTATAGCCTTTGGGATGCCAAATCTGGCGACTACATGATTGAAAAAGAAGAGGGCAGCTGTTTCACCAGTGTTATTTAATGTAGGCATCGCCTCAGCCCATTTGGTAAAATAGTCAACTGCGACTATTATATACCCATGCCCCCCGGTCGATGTGTGGTTAAATGTCATGAAATCGATGCCCCATTTGGTGAATGGCCCCACAGCAACTATCGGCTGTAGAGGTGCAGGTGGTCTTGTGGTTTTTCTATCAAAAATTTGACAGTTATGGTAACTTCTGACCGTGGTTATGCAATCTCTAAACATTGTTTCCCAGAAGTATCTTGTTCGCAAATTTTTTTGTGCTGTAGCGTAACCTGATTGATGCCCACCATACGCTCCTGAATGACAATCATTCAGGACTTTTTCGGCCTCCTCGTGAGTGAGGCACCTCCTTAGAATTGTATCGACACCATGATGGTAAAGTGTATCACCGATGATCATGTAGTCTTTGAATTGGTATCTGATATGCTTTTGTTCAGATCGCGAGGTATTAGGCCTATATTTTTGGGTTTGGAGATAGATGATTATATCTCCATACCACAGATTGCTTGAAGATATCATAAACAATGATTCATCCACAATTGTTTCTTCAATTGTTTCATCGTTGGATGACGATGGGAGATCGCATAATAATTCTGTGAAAACAAGGGCTTTCTTTAATTTGGATTTTACAAATTCCAGGTCAAACTCTTGTAAAATTTCTATCCATTTTGAATATTTCCCCCCCAGCAATTGTCGCGACAATATGTAAGTCATGGGGTTGCAATCTGACAGAATGGTAGTTTTCCGAAAGATGATGTAATGTCGAAATCTCTGTATCGCTTGAACCGCTGCTAACGCTAGATTTTCAACATAAGAATATTTGCTTTCTGTACCATTTAAGTTTCTACTTAAATAATATATAGGATGTTCAATTCCATTGTCTTCTTGAACTAAGACTATGGCGATGGTTGTATCCGCTCCGGCCAGATATAGGTTAAAGTCTTTTTGATAATCGGGTGCGTACATTAATGATGCTTTCATTAGAGATTCTTTCAGAGCATCAAAGGAAGCTTGTGCAACCTAATCCAAATCGAAGGGCACCTCTTTTTTCAATAGACGTGTATAACCTTTAGCAAGTTCAGCATAATTTGGAATGAACCTCCTTAGAAAGTTTGCTTTCCCTTGTAGTTTCTAAATCTGAAGCAAATTCGAAGGTGGAGGCAAATTTATGATTGCTTGAACCTTACATGGGTCAAGACGAATCCCATCCTTTGAGACTACAAAGCCAAGTAAACGACCAAAACTGACACAGAACACACATTTGTGTGGATTGAGTCATATCTTGTAGTGTCGGCAACGTAGAAATATCGCTCTTAGATGCTGCGAATGATCAATCCGCTTTCGCGAATGAGCCGGAAGGTCGTCGAGGTACGGTTGAACGATGCTTTTGATGTCATGGAAGGCGTAATTCATTGCCCTCTAAAATGTCGCCCCTACATTCTTTAAACCAAAGGGTAATTTTCGATATGCGAATGTGCCCCACGGACAAATAAATGCAGTGTTTGACTGGTCCTGTGGGCGGATATTTATTTGATTATACTCGGAAAATCCATCCATAAATGAAAATATTTCACATCCGGTGCATTCATCAATTATCTGGTCGATAAAGGGTGTAGGGTAGTTGTCTTTTGGACAAGCTTGATTTACATCCCTATAATCGACGCACACTCTTATCGTTCCTTGCTTTTTCATAACAGGAACAATGTTCGATACCCAATTGGTTAGGGAAACCGGGTAAATGAAACCAGCATGGATAAGTTTTTCAACTTCCGCCTTAATGGCAGCGGCTTTCTTGGGGTGCACCTGCCATAGCCGTTGTCGTACTGGTTTGACATCAGGATACATCTTTATCTTGTGTTCAACGATACTCGAGTCAATGCTTGGCATTTCATCATATGACCAAGAAAAGACATCTCTAAATTCGTGAAAAAGAGCGTTATATATTTCCAGTTCTGAAGGAGAACAACATTTTCCAACATAAATATTCTCTACAATATTTGTTTTGGTTGAGATATTTATGGCGATAGTCTCCTCAATGTTGGACAAGTTTCTCTTGGAATCCACCGTGTTTATAGTATTCGATAGGAAATCAAAAATTGAGGGATGATGAAGGTCATCAGGAATATTTTCTTCACAATCTGGAAGAAAGGAACGATGGTGGTAATCTTTCCATGGCCCCTCTTCAATTACTATTGATTGAAGAATTCCTTTGTCGGTGTTATACACTCTCGACCAAGGATCTAAAGGGGTGCCATATTCCTTAGACCTATCTATCCAAATGCTTGATGAGAGTTGCTTTGGGTTTGCCTTCCATGCTAGAAACATTGATTGCTACAATATCTCTATTGGGCTTGGAGGAAATACCCTTGTATGATCCATTTCCATATCATTTTCTGAGATCTTTTGAATCGAAGAAATCATATTGTAGGTTCCTATAGACGCAACTTCCGCCAGATTGATTGGAGGCGGGAGGGCGAAAGTACCCATTAATACAGGGTATTTTAGTAGGCCTACTCCAATATTTTGAAGCAAATGGTTGCTTCCATGGATCATCGGAATGCTTCCTGTAACTTGGGAACCATTGGGGAGGAAAGTTTGTTGATCGATGATTGTAGTTCTTCTTTGAAAAGGAAATGCAATCTTCCTAAAATAGGTCGATACAATGACAGCCATACCATATATCCATGGTCTTCCCAGTAGGATGTTGTAATCGAGGTTTCCATCGATTACTTTGACATCTATTTCTACTGTTTTCCCTCCTAGTTCAACTTGCAAGTTACTTAGAATACCATATAGGGTATATGTTCGTCCATCAAATGCTTTTTATGTCATTGATGATCTTGACAAGGTTGGAGACACTAGAGTTTTCCAGCAACTCATTGACATAATACATGTAGATGCCTCCTCATCAATAATTGTTCTATGAATAGTTTTGTTGAGGGCTTTCACTTGAATGAGGAAAGCTAGTTGAGCTGGTAACTGTGGGTCATATCCTTTATGATCAAAGGTGACAAGATTAGAATCCTTTGGGTCTATCCCACCGATTGTTGATAATAAAGCCTTCTTTTGGGATGGGCAATTTTGTAGCACCTCAAGGGTTGACATAGCGGATGGCGATTGGGCCAAATATTCCACTATATTATAATGTTGTGCTGCTCTTGCACGAGGATTAAATGACAATTTGTGTACTACTCCCTTTGGCGGTTTTATTGTCAGCTCCAGAATTATGGGTGGTGCAACTTCTGTCGAAGTTGTTTTCGAACTACTAGGTTGATCTTTATCCTTGTTGTTCGAAATCTGTGGATTTCCATAATCTTTGTTCCTTGTTTATATCAAAGCATCATTTTGATGTTTCAAAATTGACAACATTAGCACTTGGGACAGGGAAGCATTTTCATTGGCAACCAGATTTGTTCCTGGGTTTGGAAACGGATCAATTAACACTGCAGAGGTCTTTGAATCCTTGACGAATTTTTTAATCTCGGCTCTTTGTGGACAATTCAGTGTCCGATGATCCTCATCACATATAAAGCATGGATTTTTTAATTTCCCTTTTCCAGGTGGGTTTGCAGAAGATTTTTCAAGTGATGATGATCCCTGTTTCTTCTTCTTCCCTTTGTTGTTCTTCTTGCCCCCTAGTTGCTTGGTTTCTTTGTCTTTGTCTATCGAGACGGCATTTACTTCCGAGGCAATAAGTTCTTCATTTGCATTTTGACTGGAATTCTTACGATCCTTTTTCAATGTAGCCCTTGTCGAGTTCGCGTCTGTGGTGCCAATCACGCCGTCGCTGGCATGAGAGTCATTGTTTGATTTAGGAGGGGGAGGAACGGAAAATTCTGGTTTAAGCGCATCAGGTATTTTATCGTAGAGCGTGCTGCACTGAGTATAAATCAAGTCCAGATATTGTGCAGGAGCAATAACCTGCTCTTCTGTGACAACTCCCCCTTTTGCCACATCTTCTGTAATAGAAGGTAACAAAGACTTAATAAACCATTCAGCTAAAAGGTGGTCAGGAACATATGTTTTTACCATTCTACGACGATGTTGCCACTCATGAATATGATCAGATATGTTAGTGGCTGTCGTTTGCTTGAAATTGGTAAGGAGCTCTGTTCTTGTTTCGTACCTTATTGGTAATTGAAAATGGGTTAAAAAGGTCGTGGCTAGGGTACTGAAATTGTCAAACGAAGCTCTAGGCAATTCGATATACCATTTTGCCACCGGACCAGTTAACGTCCTCTAAAAAAGGCGAAACCTAATCGAATCATCGTTTAGAGCGTTCGATGAACACCATAGATGAAATGTCCTCACATGATTCAACGAATCTTCACCCGGATTTCCATTAAATTTAGGAATATCTGACGGAAGTTTATGCGAAAGCGCGGGCCACCAAGGGGCATAAGCGATTGGATCGTTTGTTAACCGGTTTAGATCTGGTAACTCTAAAGTTGCCACGAATGGTAATTGTTGATTTAGGTTAGGCAAAGCATACCCATGATAAGATGGAATCACCTGAGCAGTTGGTCTTTGCATACCGGCATAATGCATTTGATGTTGGTAACTTTGGTAAGGTTGGTGGGCATAACCACTATAGAATGGCTGGTTTGGACCGTTTTGAATACACAGTTTCCCACTATTTGCAAAGATTTGTTGCTTAGATCCTTGGTATACTTGTTGGAATTGCGGTTGTTGGTATTGCACCAGCCATGGTTGTGACGCCATGTGCTGCTTCCCGATACTAACCGTTTGACCAAGGTGAGGGGTAATTGTACCCATCTGGGCCTGTGTCATCCCACCGGTTGGCGATTGTGGTTGAGTCGCAGGGTCAAGAGGTTGTTGCATTACAACCTGAGAAACTTGAGGTTGGCATGCAAAAGGCAGCGCTTGTACTTGCGTCACTGTCACAATAGCTGGCGTAGTTGGTATGTTTGACATAGGTAAACATTGTTGCATCGAATATACAACACTCGGTCATTGAGGTAGAGTCGGTACCCAACCGCTAGATGTAATTCCAGCATAACCTAGATTTTGTTGTGAACTCCCGTATGGTTGTCCTCCCGGAGGAGACAATGAAAGGGCATACTGCCCCCCATATGGTGGTAAACAGGTACCCAAAGGAATGATTTGCCCTTGAGGAGTGGTTTGCCCAAATTGACATCCTGAAAGATCAATTTGTTGAGACCCAACATAAGAGTTTCCGGATACTATTCGGGATGAACAAACAGGAACAGACCATACTACCGAAATAGCCCTTGACTGGGCCCCCTCTAGCAACTGAGAGCTAGTTGGGACAGATGGTATGCCGACGAACATTGTTGGAGTGATAGCAGGGAGTTCTACCGTCGCTGTGTCAGATGACATAGTCCTAGATGTCGATGGTTTTTCAGACATTTCTAGTCTATCAAAAAGATTACCTAGCGATTCTACAGGAGCTTCCGACGGCGGTAAACTAATTTCTGATGAAGAAGGATATAGAGAGATCCCGACTCCAAATTGCGATGGAGTACTAGATGGAGGATCTTCTACTATCTCTTCTATAGTAATCAAACCAGGTGGAAGAGGAAGACCGTCAGGTCCGTAAAATATTTCTGGTGCCGAAGAAGGTATGGAATCTGCAACGATAGATGTTTGGGGAACAACACTCTCTGAACTAGTTGCAGATGGAAAAGGTTCAGTAACACAAGTGCTTACCCTCAAACTAGGATCAATACTACTATGCTTCAGTGGCTGCTGAACTTCTTCTGTAAAGGTAGGGATACCAGAAATGTTTGGAGTAATCGGAGTCTCTGATGTCGCTGGAACACTTGTTCTAAATTTACCAGGAGATTTGGAACTGGTTAAACGAGTTCGCTTTGTCCACAATAGTTTCAATTCTGGAGACAAAGACGGTTGACTCGTAATCCTCCGTGAACGATGGGGTTTCAATTGAATTTCTTCCATGATTGCAGATTACTTGATCAACTAAAGAATCAAAAGGGAAGTATATTTCCGAATTAAATGAATTTTAGATGCTTTGACATAACTTGTTTTTTCAATTTTAAAGAGTCAAGAAAAAACAAAAGATTACTCTAGTCTCCTTTGATTTTTAATGAGCCTGAAGTGACAAGTGCTCAGATGGACCTTTTCTGTTAAAGAGTCTGAAAAGGAACGAAAGGGACTTCTCTGGAGATCTAGGTAGAGGGTTTACCAAACCAATCGCAAAACTGCAGAATACGTTTTATGGTACGACAGTCAATCTTCCCGAATGTTGTGTTCAGTGCATTGCGATCGATAGGGCAGCAGACACGGCTTCCTATGGATAAAGGATAAAGCATATAGTGGTCTCCCAAAATATACTCGATGGTACGTGGGAGCACAAGTCTGTATTGGAACTCGTCATCTCAAATTGGAGGAATCACCCAACCAACAATGAAAGCGACAGTTACCACATTTTACGATGCCGGAACATGTCCTTATCCTAGACCTCTGGATGTTGTGTTAGGTTCCAAAGCGTTGTTAGATTCATTCAATTTATTTTATAGTTGATCTTGTTTATGAAATTTGCCTTTTGGGTCCACCACGTGATGTATAGATACAATTCCTAAAATGAAATCTAAGATGATAAACAAACGTTTTATCTTCTTTATGCCATGAAAATCCTAGCTACTAAGGAAAGATAGACAGATTTCTTTCTACAAAGAGCAAAGAGCACACACTATATGCACCTTCCTAAATCAAACCAATCAAATCGTCTAAATGCAAATGCACATGCATGTATTTGTTTTTGACTTTCTTAATATGTAAATGATAAAAAGAAAGCTTATGTGCAAATTTGAATTTCTTTCAAAGCGACTGTATTTTAACAACTTTGTTTCCAAAAAGAAGTGAGGGTAAAAGAGACACTCAACGATTTTGAAATGAAATATTGCTTTTCGACACTTTAAAAACAACACCAATTCAAATCATATGCAATAGTAAATCATATAATCGACTACCAAATAGGAGGATTGCTGTCTATGGCTGAAAACGACAATTACGACACTTTCAAATCAAATGACGACAACTCTATTATGTTACTTTTTTACAAATGAGAACTGAAAATGACTAAAAATACACTTAAAACACTGACAGCTCTTTGCACATTTGAGGCGGAATAACAACAAGGAAAAGGGTTTCAAACAGAGGTGTACTGATCATAGGCTACAAAATTCAAGAATAAAACTGAATGGAGTGAACACAGAAACCAAGATTCAGTGACAAAGTCCAGTCTGATCAGCGCACCTGTAACACAGGGAAACTGGATTGCAACGCAGGTTCTTCACTCGGGAAGTGCGCTGAAATGCAGTTTCTCAGAACAGAGGGTGCATTGGTCTAGAAACGAGACTTTGAACGGGCTCTGTGTCACAGTTTGCAATTCAGTTCAGGGATTTTGGTTGTGAAAAAGGTAATCAGTAACTCAACAACAGGGGTAGATCTAAAGAGGTTATCAAGGCTACCACAAGGGCAATTAGAGAGCTTGTAGATCCAATGTTTAATTTATAAACAAACCTGGAGATTGACTGAAGCAGCATTGATCTACTTTGCATTCCTAAAACGAATGCAGTTCGAAGGCTAACTGGCTTGGCTTCAGGCTCCGTCCGTGAGTTTATACAATAAACAAATGTAGATGAATAATCAATCTATTCGTTCTCCAGTGGAGTCGCCATTTTGTTACAGGGAAAAGTCTATATATAGAACTGCTCTATCCCACTAAGGTGTGGTAGCTATCTTAGAAACAAACAAAGTAAAGTCTTCTTTCGCTTCTTTTACGACAGATAGATGAAAGAAGAATAAGGAGACCAACCTCTGTCTTTCGCTTGACTCCTTGTTCAGTTCCTCTCTCTTCTGATAGTCTTTCACTGCAGTTGAAATTATAATTTCAAATGCAGAAAACAGAACAACAACAGCTACTTTATTTATTTGTCTTGATCCAGCGCCCCACATTTATTCCCGATCTTTTAAGTCATCGCCATTACTATCTTTTCACTATTTAATTATTTTTGTGTTCTAGAAGGAAGAAGATCATATCCAGCGCTACACCATTACTTCTCAACAACCGTATTAATGAGCAGAATGGCTGAAACAGAAAAGAACCATCCTCGAGCCATAGCAACATTTATCAACCATAGATTTCATCACCATTGACTCAAGAAATACAGCAAAAGATCAGATATGTTCATTATGAGCAGCAAAGTACAGCAGAAACTTCATCAGCAAGTTAAAGCAGTGATGACCCTTTCCCGCACTATAAAATGCACACACAGCAGTGTAGAAAAAATAGAATAGAATAGAAACAAAAAGAGAAATAGAAACAGGGGAAATAAACTGAGAGTTTTTTGTATTGCATAGCAGTGCTGAAATTGTAATTTTCTAAGATAGCTGGTTTGTGGAACTGAAGCGTTCCTGTTGTAATCCCTCTGTTAAGAGGAAGATGCTCTTAAGAATAATCTTTTGTGAATATCCCTCTATGTCAGGAAGACTTAGTTTTATCAGTTTGTTTATCGTTTATAAATAGAAGTTTCTTTTTGCGTGTTGCTGTTACACCGTAAGTTGAAAAATACTTGACGTCAAAAATCCCCGTTGCTGTTACACCAAAAGTCAAAAATAGTGTTGACTTAAAATCCCTGTTGCTGTTACACCAAAAGTCAAAAATAGTGTTGACGTCAAATCGCCGTTGTTACACCGTAAGTCGAAAAATACTTTACGTAAAAAAATTACGTTGCTGCAACAACGAAAAAAATTACGTTGCTGCAACACCACGAACAACAATTGAAAAATTTATGTTGTTGCAACACCAGTTACAACAACTGAAAAATAAATTGCATTGCTGCAACACCAGTTACAGCAAAGCGATTTTTTTCTGTTTTCGCTATATTAAAACAGAGTATTATTTTGATCAATTTTTGATCCTGAGGCAAAGTAGAGTATTATTCTATGCTCTGTTCTTGTGTTTTTGAATTATCAGAAATCCCGAAAATAGAGTATTACTCTCTGTTCATATTTTTTTGTTGTTTCGGAATTTATCAGAAAATTCCCAACAGTGGAAACAGGGGATTTTTCCACTGTATTTTGTTTGGAATAACCAGAAATTGCCGACATGGTATCAGAGCTTGTCCAGGCTCTTTGAAGACATCAAAGACGCTGAAAGAAGATTTCTTGCTGCAGCAAATTATCTAGCAGAGTGAAAACGCTGTCCAGGTATTTTTCAGATTAGTTTTTTGTAGCTGTTGAAGACAATTAAGTGATTTTTTACACAGTCAAGTATTGAAAGAATGGCCAACACCAGCGTGGGTATGTTTAATACCCAGCGCCTACAGTTCAATGGGAAAAACTATAACTATTGGGCAATGACCATGGGAGCCTTGTTTGACTCACAAGATTTATGAGAACTTGTTGAATATGGATTTGAAGAACTATCAAATGAAGAAGAGTTTATTGGATTAACTCAGGCAGAGAAAGAGTTGTTGAAGAGCAATAAGAAGAAGGATTCAAAAGCCCTTGCATTTTTAGATCAAGTAGTGCATGAGAGTGTGTTTCCGAGGATAGCAGCAACCAAGAAATCCAGAGAAGCATGGCAAACTCTCAAGACAGCTTATCAAGGCATGGAGAGAGTGAAGACAACAAAACTACTGTTGCTGAGGAAATATTTTGAGAATCTGCATATGGAGTCAGACAATATTGACTCATTCTTCACACAAGCAATTGGTTTGGTCACACAGATAAGGTCTCATGGAGAAACTCTTGAAGAAAGGAGGATTGTGGAGAAACTATTGAGGTGTCTACCCTCAAAGTTTGATGTGATTGTTACCACCATAGAAGAGACAAAGGATCTCTCAAATTTTTCAGTTGATGAACTTCATGCATCACTGATAACACATGAGCAGAGGTTGAGTAGAAATGAAAACTCATCTCTAGAGCAAGCCTTCAAGACCCAGATGTCATTTGGAAGAGGAAGAGGTCAAGGCAGAGGAAACAAGAGAGGAAGAGGCAGAAGCCAATACAGAGGTGGAAGAAACAATTCAACAAACATTCAAGGAAGAGGCAACAATCCAAATCAGAACCAAGGCCATGGTAGCAGCCAACAAAGTGGACAACATCATGCTCAAGGACAAAAGGTATGAAAAATCCAATGTCCAATGTTATAGTTGTAAAAAATATGGGCACTATGCAAATGAATGTAGGAAGAAGCAGCATGATATGAGTAATAGATCTAGTGCAAATATCACTAGAGAAAATATCAGTCAAGATAATGTGTTGTTAGTTTGTAATATGGCTGAAACAAACAATGAAGATATATGGTTTCTAGATTCTGGTTGCAGCAACCATATGACAGGAAACATAGCCCTGTTTTCTGCTTTAAATCAGACTATGCAGTCACAAGTCACACTTGGGACTGATAGTAAAATTTTTGTTATGGGAAAAGGAGAAGTTAAAATATTTACAAAGAAAGGTGAAAAGAAAACCATATTAGATGTCTATTATGTTCCTGGAATTAAGTGTAATCTCTTGAGTATTGGACAACTTGTTCAGAAGGGTTACACTGTTTTCTTTGAGAATGATGTATGCACCATCATGGATAGATTACCTAGAAAACATTGTATTGCTGAAGTGAAGATGACAAGGAACAGAATGTTCCCTCTCAGAATAAGGGCATATTTGAAAAATAAAGAAGTAATTGCAGCTGTGACACAAGAGGCTCTCCAAAGCGTACCAAAGGATGAAAATTGGTTGTGGCATTTGAGATTTGGACATCTCAACTTTGGAGGTGTTAATTTATTGAGTAGAAAAGGAATGGTAAGAGGATTACCATTGATACAAAAGCCAGATAGCCTTTGTGAAGGTTGTATATTGGGGAAACAACACACAGAAAGTTTTCCAACCGGGAAAAGCATAAGGGCAAAAGCACCCTTAGAAATTTTCCACTCAAATTTATGTGGACCAATGCAAGCTCCATCACTTGCAAGCAGCCGATATTTTCTAATATTTATTGATGACTTTACCAGAAAGACTTGGGTTTATTTCCCGAAGAATAAGAGTGAAGTGTTTGAAAAATTTCAAAATTTCAAAGCACTTGTAGAAAATCAAAGTGGACTGCTTATCAAGGTTTTGAGAACTGACAGAGGAGTTGAGTATATCTCCAAAGAATTTTTACGTTTTTGCAGAGAAAATGGAATTCATAAGCAATTTACAACAAGGTACACCCCGCAGCAAAATGGAGTTGCTGAAAGGAAAAACAGAACAATCATGGATATGGCGAAGAGCATGTTGAAGGTAAAGCATTTGCCAAATGATTATTGGGCTGAAGCTGTACATTGTGTAGTATATATTTTGAATAGGTGTCCTACAAAAGCAGTGATGAACAAAGTGCCAGAAGAAGCATGGAGTGGGAGAAAGCAAGGAGTCACCCACATGAAAGTTTTTGGTTGTGTGGCTTATGCACACATTCCAGATCAGCTAAGGAAGAAATTGGACAGAAAAGGGGAGAAATGTATTTTCATTGGATACAGTGAGGAATCCAAAGCTTACAGGTTGTATATTCCATCCACCAAGAAGTTTTTTGTGAGCAGAGATGTTCAATTTATTGAAGAGGAAGCTTGGGATGGAAGCATAGAGAAAACAGTTAATGTTAAAAACTGTTTGTCTCATGATGGAGATGATGAGGAGTTGGCTGAATCACATCGCCAAACAACAACGCCAACAATAGAATAGCAAGAGACACCCTTGAGGAGAAATGAGAGTCCTTCTCTAAGCACACCACAAGGAGGAAATTCAAGTGCATCTACGAGCACTTGCACACCAAATGAAAGAGGTAATAAATTCATAAATTTAAGTGACATTTATGATGAAGGTATGAATTCCCTGTTTGCTTTGTATTGTCGTGTTGATGACCCTGTTCATTTCGAAGAAGCAATTAAAGATAAGAAATGGATAGAAGCTATGGATGAAGAGATGAATGCCATAGAAAGAAACAAGACATGGGATTTAGTTGAGCTACCAATAGGTAAAGAAGTCATTGGAGTCAAATGGGTCTGCAAGACCAAGAGTAATGCTGAAGGCAAGATAGAAAGGCATAAGGCAAGACTTTTTGTCAAGGGATACAAGTAGCAGTATGGGAGAGATTATGAGGAAACTTTCGCACCAGTTGCAAGAATGGAGACCGTAAGAGTAGTGCTATCCATAGCAGCAAAAAACAAATGGAAAGTTTAGCAAATGGACGTGAAGTCAGCATTCTTAAATGGAGTATTAATGGAAGAGGTTTATGTTGAGCAACCTCTAGGCTATGAGAAGAACGGCCAAGAGCACAAAGTTTGCAGATTGAAGAAAGCTCTTTATGGGCTGAAGCAAGCACCAAGAACGTGGTACAGTAGGATAGATTCCTATCTACTGGAGAACATATTTGAGAAGTGTGAGGGAGAACCCACTATTTACATGAAAGAAAAGGACTGTAAAATTTTAATTGTTGTGTTATATGTTGATGATGTGATTTTTACAAGTAATGATGACTACCTCATTGAAAATTTCAAATCAGTCATGAAAGAAGAATTTGAGATGACTGACATGGGTTTGCTGAGATACTTCTTAGGAATAGAAGTAGATCAAAATAAAAATAGAATTTTTATTTCACAGGCAAAATATGTAAATGAAGTTTTGAGCAGATTTAACATGCATGACAGCAAGGTAGCAATCACTCCCACAGTGATGGGATTACAACTCAGCAAAGAGGACAGAAGTAAGGATTTTGACCTTAGCGTGTACAAGAGCATAGTTGGCAGCCTTATGTATTTAACTGCAACTATGCCGGACATAATGTATGCTGTTAGTTTAATTTCTAGATTCATGGAGAAGCCAAAAGAAACACATTCGCAGGTAGCAACGAGAATTCTGATGTATGTTAAAAGTACAAAAAGGTATGGCATATTTTATATTGTTTCAGAATGTTCAGATTTAGTTGGATACACAGATAGTGATTGGGCTGGAAGTGTAGATGACTAGAAAAACACATCTGGTTACGTTTTTCACATAGGTTCAGGAGCCATTTCATGGGCTTCCAAGAAACAACCAATTGTGCCATTGTCTACAGTAGAAGCAGAGTATGTGGCAGCTACAGCAGCAGCGTGTCAAGCAATTTGGATGAGGAGAATGTTAAGAAGTCTATGCCAAGAGCAGGCAACAACAACAGTTATTTTTTGTGACAATAGCTCAGCTATTGCATTATCCAAGAACTCTGTATTTCACAAGAGAACAAAACACATAGACACAAAGTTTCACTACATCAGAGAATTGGTAAACAATGGAGAAATCATTTTGCAACATTGCAGGACTCAGGAACAGGTTGCGGATATTCTGACTAAGCCATTGGATCAGAAAAGTTTTGAGTTTTTAAGGAAACTTCTAGGTATGACTGATAACCCAAAAGTTGAAAATAAGGGGAGTGTTGAAATTATAATTTCAACTGCAGAAAACAGAACAGCAGCAGCTACTTTATTTATTTGTCCTGATCCAGCGCCCCACATTTATTCCCGATCTTTTAAGTCACTGCCATTACTATCTTTTCACTCTTTAATTATTTTTGTGTTCCAGAAGGAAGAAGATCAGATCCAGCACTACACCATTACTTCTCAACAACCGTATTAATGAGCAGAATGGCTGAAGCAGAAAAGAACCATCCTCGAGCCATAACAGCATTTATCAGCCATAGATTTCATCACCACCGACTCAAGAAATACAGCAAAAGATCAGATATATTCATTATGAGCAGCAAAGTACAACAGAATCTTCATCACCAAGTTAAAGCGGTGATGACCCTTTCCCACACTATAAAATGCAGACACAACAATGTAGAAAAAATAGAATAGAATAGAAACAGAAAGAGAAATAGAAACAGGGGAAATAGACTGAGAGTTTTTTGTATTGCACAGCAGTGCTGAAATTGTAATTTTCTGAGATAGCTAGTTTGTGGAACTGAAACGTTCCTGCTGTAATCCCTCTGTTAAGAGGAAGATGCTCTTAAGCATAATCTTTTGTGAAGATCCCTCTATGTCAGGAAGACTTAGTTTTATCAGTTTGTTTATCGTTTATAAATAGAAGTTTCTTTTTGCGTGTTGCTGTTACACCATAAGTCGAAAAATACTTGACGTCAAAAATCCCCGTTGCTGTTACACCAAAAGTCAAAAATAGTGTTGACTTAAAATCCCCGTTGTTGTTACACCAAAAGTCAAAAATAATGTTGACTTAAAATCACCGTTGTTGTTACACCAAAAGTAGTGTTGACGTCAAATCACCATTGTTACACCGTAAGTCGAAAAATACTTTACGTCAAAAAATTACGTTGCTGCAACACCGAAAAAAATTACGTTGCTGCAACACCACGAACAGCAATTGAAAAATTTACGTTGCTGCAACACCAGTTACAACAACTGAAAAAAAATTGCGTTGCTGCAACACGAGTTACAACAAAGCGATTTTTTTTTTCTGTTTTCGCTATATTAAAACAGAGTATTATTTTGATCAATTTTTGATCCTGAGGCAAAGTAGAGTATTATTTTATGCTCTGTTCTTGTGTTTTTGAATTATCAGAAATCCCGAAAATAGAGTATTACTCTCTGTTCATATTTTTTTTGTTGTTTTAGAATTTATCAGAAAATTCCCAACAGTGGAAACAGAGGATTTTTTCCACTGTATTTTGTTTGGAATAACTAGAAATTCTCGACAATCAAGGCTACCAGAAGGGCAATTAGACAACTTGTAGATCCAATGTTTAATTTATAAACAAACCAGAGATTGACTGAAGTAGCGTTGATCTACTTTGCATTCGTTTTACGAATGCAGTTCGAAAGCTAGCTGGCTTGGCTTTAGGCTCCATCTGTGAGTTTATACAATAAACAAATGTAGATGAACAATCAATCTATTTGTTCCCCAGTGGAGTTGCCATTTTGTTACAGGGAAAAGTGTCTATATAGAACTGCTCTATCCCACTAAGGTGTGGTAACTACCTTAGAAACAAACAATGTAAAGTCTACTTTTGTTTATTTTACGACAGATAGATGAAAGAAGAATAAGAAGACCAACCTCTGTCTTTCGCTTGACTCCTTGTTCAGTTCCTCTCTCTTCTGATAGTCTTTCACTGCTTGCCTTCTCGTACACCCAGCTTCACGGAGTACCTGTAGGATCACAGCACAAAACTATACAAGAACATGGATCTATTATCATAAATAACCTAGGGTCAGATGTAGATTAACCATACAAATGCATGAAACATAAATTACACAATAGTATGGAAGAAAACAAGAATAGCTTTGCTGATAATCAAGAAAAAGCCAAGAGAGTTACAACGAGTTGTTCCGACCCAACATCATCCTCTTGGCAAGAAAGCCCTCTTTCACCTTATACAAAGCTTAGATCACCCAACACACACTGATGTTGCCTCAAGAAACTAACAACAATTCCTTACAAGATGCAAAATTCTGGCCTCTGGATCTCTGGGATGAGGGATTCATATATAGATATCTGTAAGGGGGATGAGTCAGCTTGTGTTTTGATTAGTGTCCTCCCTCTGATAGTTCTTGATTCCACTTGGAGATTGATGATCTCTTAATCATCCTTGGTCGAATTTAGAGAGGCAAGTGCCACAGGAGAAAGTTATGGAAGATTCCATGCTTTTCCACCTTGCAGAATGACACTGCCATTTGTCTCTTCCCGCTCAGCGCACCCCATAGAAGGGATTTTTGCAATGCAACTCACCCCCCAAGTGTACTTAGGTGGGCTGCAATGCACCCTAGCCATGGAGCAAGTGCACTAATCCTGTTTTGACCTATTCTGAGCAGTTTTTCATGGAGGACTTCTAGGAGAAGCTATAATCAGTTGACCTTGTTCCTTTATGGGTTGGAACAACACTTTTAGGGACTTAGGAGCCCTTAGTTTATCGATATTTTATGCATCGGTTTGCAAGGCCCAAAAATATCTATAACACACACCCTTCTAGAAAAATGCTCAAGGGACAGTAACTGCTCTTGCAAACTAAGAGCAGATTTAGAAATCATAATAAGGTCATTTGCATACAAAATAAGCCTTGTAACAAACTTGCCCAAATAGATAACATCACCCCCTTGCGAATCTAACCACTCCTCAAGCTTGTCGATATATAAACCAAAAAGGGTAGGAGACAGTGGGCAACCTTGCTTGATCCCAATATTCCTACTAAAACTTTGAGAAATGCCCACTGAAGTTCTAATTTTGATTTTCACCTCTTCATACAACCTATGCAAAATTGCTCTCAAATTTTTAGGAACCCCAAGTTCTTCCATTATGTGTCAAACCTTATCTCTAAGAACTATGTCAAATGCTTTTATGAAATCAACAAGGCAACAAAAGACTTCTTCCTTTTTCTCCCAATCTTTTTCAATGATGTGCCTTAAAGTTATACAATGATCAACTTTAATGGAATGTTGAAGGGAGAAACATAGGTTGTCAAAAGGGAAGATGAATCTAGTGCACGTGTTGTTGGAAGCAGGCAAAAGGGATGAAGCAATTAGGGGTTTATGCTTGAATAAACGCTGAAGGGAGGTGGTACAAGAGTAGCTGGGAGGAAAATTGTTAAGAAACGCAATAAGTCAAAAAGGCTGAGCTATGGAAGATGAAGAATGGCTAAAAGGCCGATACAAATCAGAGTGTTTTTAGAAGTTATACCAATCTGTAGACCATAAAAACCTAAGTATGGCCCAAACAAGCATATTCTGATTTGAAGGAAACTGAGCTAGAGTGAGAATAGGTTTATCGTGGACGTTGAGAGGCCTACACGAAGAAGCCAAGAAATCATTTATGCCACACAAATGGCAGCGTGCACTGAACAAAATTCGCCAGCAAGAAAGGGTGATGCTCTTAAAAAAGTCTGCATGGTCTTGACAAAGGCACATGAGAGTCTTGGTATGCATAGTTATGCTGAGACGGAGGGAGATCATATCACGAGTATTCGAAGCACACCAGGCATGATATAATGGTGCAACGTACTTCTTAGAATTGCTATTGTGATTTTGTTGTCCACTAGTGATCTTAATGCAAAGGGATCCCATGGCAGTCGCTTCACAAGAGAATTGATTAGAATTATTATTGCAATGAGTGGTGGCCATCATTTCGATACAATTATCTAGCGGCCTTGAGTTTCTATCAGGAAATGGTTTTGCGAAAATTGGTACTATCTTGGTACAATGTGTAATCCTAGAGCTGGAATGTCATATTGGAGTGCGTCGTGAGGATGACATGCAAGCCAACGACGATGTATATGGCATTCATGTTGTAGTGCATGTGGTTATGTATTGTCATCATGTCAAAGCGGGTAGGGAGAGCCTTCGTTGGGGGCACCTTTTGTGGGGAATTTAGAATTTAAATTTTATGTTAGATTTAGTTAAATTATATGTTTATTGAAGTGAGTGATTGTGTGGAGACATGCATTTTAGAGCTTGACCTTGATGTGTAAGTATATCTATGGCCAAAGTTAAAAATTTTTTTGCTAATATTTACTAAATAAAAATATAAAAAATTAGAAATATAAATAATCATACAAAATTTATAAATAATATAAACTTACACAAAAATTTAAATAACTATATAAATACACATGTAAATAATATACACGTGCACAAAAATTTAAATAACTATATAAATAAACAATTAAAAATTTAATAAATCAACAATTAAAAATTCAATAAATCATCACATTGTTACTTGGTTCTATATTCTTTGCACCACCTGGAGAAATCAGTCGCTGGATAAATTAAAGTTCGTTAGTTCTATATTCTTCAGACTACCTCGAGAAGTCAGTCGCTGGATTTGTATTGGCTCTCATTCGCTGGATTTGTGTTAGCTCTCGTTCACTGGAATCGTGCTCCATTTACAGGTAAGTTATGTAGCACGTTCCCTCCGTATGATAGCACTTCTGATAACAAATTTAATTTCAAAAATCAAAGAAAATTAATAGCTCAAATGAAACATGGTGGGAAGAAAAATCATGTGACATCGTTATCATATTATTGTAACAATTGATTAGATCACAGCAAATAAATATTTACAGTTACAATAGACTAATTTATATTTGTATACCCTGGAGTTCAGTAGCGTAACCTGCACACGGAATGGTATTAAGATTCTATAATACAAAGAATTATAAATCGAGAGAGATGGTGTACTCAGGCAGGTGATACGTAGCCATACAATATGCAATCTCAGATGTTTTTTTTTTCATGTTTACATAATTTCTGAAGACACCTTCTAGGACAAAGCCTACCTTCTGGAGAACCCTTTGGGAAGCCACATTTTCTGGCAGAACCAGAGCTTGAATGCGCTTCACTCCCTCGATCAAACACAGATTCCCAAATTGTCATTAACTTGTATGCTTTATTGTTAATTAAATACAAAAGGAATAATCCGAAACTCATCATAAATGATATTATCATGAGCGAGAGAGAGGTGCATCCCATCGAATCATTAAATGATAATATCCCATTGATTCAATAAATTTCTCCTCATTATATGCCTCTTTTGATAAAGGAAGATTACTTCTCCTGCAAAATGATAAATAAGTCATTATGTACCTCTTTTGATAAAGGGAGATTACTTCTCCTGCAATATAATAATCAACGGAAATTTGTTTTGACATTATTTTACAGGAAATAATTAAAATTGTATCAATCATGTAACCAAACCAATTATGACTATTATGCATATTGAAAAATAGAGTTCGTATTGCTTGCACCCAAGAATTGCAATTTCTTATTACCATGTTAGGTTCACTTAGTTTTTGATGTCTTTCACCATAATGCTTCATTTAAGAGTCTTAGCCTCAATATCGAACTCTGCGACGGAGGTAGTTGTAAATTCAAGTGTAAAGGGGTACAATTTCTTTTTATTTATTTTTCTTCTCAATTTTAATTTTAATGTAAAAGTAAAGAATATCTGTATGGATTATAGAAAGCGTAGCTACTAATATATCTATTCACAATACACTTTCTATTCTAAGATTTTAATAAGCACATTTACACTGCATTTTCAAAAATAGAAGAAGATAATAATATTGTATTTTAATTATACAATTATTTTACGCTGACATATGAATTATTTTAGTTTTAGGGTTTATGCTTTATATGTTAATTTAAAATCATTTTAAACAAGTTAGATTACAATTTACAAAGTAATATTTTATAGCCATGTTTTGAATAGAAATATATAATAATCATGGTTAATTTACAGATTTGGTTTTTTTAAGAGGAATATAATATTACAGGCATTAGTAATGAGGAAACGCTACTAATATATCTATTCACAATACACTTTCTATCCTAAGATTTTAATAAGCACATTTTCACTACATTTTCAAAAATAGAAGAAGATAATAATATTGTATTTTAATTATACAATTATTTTACGTTGATATATGAATTATTTTAGTTTTAGGGTTTATGCTTTATATGTTAATTTAAAATCATTTTAAACAAGTTAGATTACAATTTACAAAGTAATATTTTATAGCCATGTTTTAAATAGAAATATATAATAATCATGGTTAATTTATATATTTGGTTTTTTAGAGGAATATAATATTACAGGCATTAGTAATGAGGAAATGAATAATAATGATATTGGAGAAAATAAGATTTGAAAATAATGGAAAAATGATAATAGTTAGGATTTTGGTTCTAATTAGAGATTAGTTCCTATTTTATAGAAAATTGTTCTCCCTAACTAAACACAATTGTATCAGATGTGTATTATTGATTTGTTTATTCAATGAATTGAGTGAGCATTGTGGGCAATTACTGTGGGTTTCACCATTTGTTTTGTCTTCCTATTATTTTTAGTTGGCATGAGAGTGCCAAGTTGTTGGAGTCACGATTGTCTTTACACCAAAACCTATAACCCGTAAGTGTTAGTAAATAAACACATCCCTAAATTTAAGCATATGCGTTGGATCATCCTTCTAAAACCCTAGGTTGTTGGAGTCACGATTGTCTTTACACAAAAACCTATAACCCGTAAGTGTTAGTAAATAAACACATCACTAAATTTAAGCATATGCCACGAAACACACGGGGAGCGTTGGATCATCCTTCTAAAACCCTAGGTTGTTGGAGTCATGATTGTCTTTACACAAAAACCTATAACCCGTAAGTGTTAGTAAATAAACACATCAGTAAATTTAAGCATATGCCACGAAACACACGGGGAGTGTTGGATCATCCTTCTAAAACCCTTAAGTGTTAGTAAATAAACACATCGCTAAATTTAAGCATATGGAGCGTTGGATCATCCTTCTAAAACCCCAGGTTGTTGGAGTCACGCTTGTCTTTACACCAAAACCTGTAACCCGTAAGTGTTAGTAAATAAACACATCGCTAAATTTAAGCATATGCCACGAAACACACAGGGAGCGTTGGATCATCCTTCTAAAACCTGTAAGTGTTAGTAAATAAACACATCGCTAAATTTAAGCATATGCCACGAAATACACGGGGAGCGTTGGATCATCCTTCTACACCGCCATTAACGCCATTAACAGGGGAGCACAACAATCTCCCCCCAACGCGAGCCACGTGTGTTTCGAACTCAAGACCTTTGGCTGTAATACCACTTGTTGGAGACACGTAGCTAGATTTAAGCAAACACACATTAACTGGGTGCACAACACATGTGAGAGCTAGTGTTTTTGTTGCATGAAATTATTCTATAGGCCTAGCAAGGAAGACGTATGAGATCTGTCACTGAGGTCCATTATTTTAGAGGAGGAAACATTACAGATCCGTTGTGATTGAGATCCTTGCTGCAGAGAAAGTTTCAGCTAACCAATTTGTTGGTATTCGTGACGAGAGATCCACTATTCGGGAGTCTCGTCATGTTACGTGGGACTCATTGATGATTCGTGCATGAAATTTCATGATTCATGCGTGAAATTGTTCTTGGTAAATTTATCACTTCTTGAAGCCGTAGTAAATGCACCTGGTCCTCGCCCACTCCTTTTTTTGTCAAATTCAGCGTCCTGTAGGCTCAGTGCGAGACAATCATTTTAGTGGAGGCGATGAAGTTCTCGGTGTGGTGCAGGTTCGATCCAGCATGTAGAAGATCAATGGGAAAATCAGTGTGGAAAACAATAATCGGTGTATTTCTTGATCGATTCGCTCGAAGAGAAAGCAGTGGTTGTGGTGTGGGCTGAGTAGATATGGCCATGGAGATATGTTGAATGCATCAGCCAGAGAATTGTTGTTCGATTTGTATTTGTTTGGGCAATGCATTCAACAATTAAGATCTTCTGCATTGACCATAGTAAACTTAGAGATTTTCCTTGCAGCGCTCCACTCCTCCAAAGAAGACTGCAGTGGTGTTAGTCAAAGTGCGCATCAAAGGGTATTGCACATGACTGCAATCACCCTTTGCGCCAGTGCAAGGGTATTCCAATCACGTTCTCCCTTGAGAAAATGAGCATTATAATGGCTGTCAGGTCATGAAAGCCCAACTTTGGAAGTAAGGAAAGGGCATTTACGTTGTCTAATGGTTTCTCTGAAAGCCCAGTGAACCGACGTTGTCGAAGGAGCACCTATTTTCAAATTCATAATTTGAGTTATTTGGAGCTATTGGAGGTACTTCTAAAGGACATTAGGATAAGATGGTGAATCCACTTGTAGAGACATAACTGAATGAAATAAATAAATTGGACAACGAGAGATTCAAGATGTAAACATTGTTGTAAAGTTATGGCACTTGGACCATCATTGAGGGAGAAGAAGTGAAACCTACCTGCATCAATTTAGGACTGGGAGAAGAGGCACAATAAAGCAAAGGTATTATTAGGGTAACCCTTATATTGGTGATTCTAAGACCTCTAATGTGACCTAGAATGCATTGAAGGAGATGTATGAAACTAAGAACACAAATGGAGTCTTGTTTTTGAAGAGTAAGCTCCTGTATATTAAAATGGAGGAGAATGAATATGCTAGTGCCTTTATTTCCATAATTAAATATTTGAAAGTTAAGTTGGGAGATATAGGAGAATCAATACCTGCTACTGATCCTGTGACAATTACTTTAAATGGAATGTGACAGGACAGCTGTTTATTATAGGTCTTGAAGTAAGGGAGAAAGTGCCGAACTTTGAGGAATTGACAGGTATATTGTTGTAGGAGGAAGAGAGACACAAGAATTTGAAGCCTCAAAATCTAGATCTGGCACTTGTGGCAAAGAATAAATTCTTCAAAGGAAAACAACGAGGGGTAAGTAAAGTTGCAAGCTCATCTTAGAAAGGGTCATTTCTGAAATCAAGTCAAGGTATGTCATCTATTAAAAATGACTCTCGAATGAAATGTTTATGTTTTTACTGTGGTAGAAGTAGGCATCTAGCCATAGACTATTATAAGAAGAAAAGTGATGAAGCTAGGAATAACAAACACATAAGACATTCATGTCATTTTGCAGGAGAAGCCCTGAATTCTGATTTCAAAAATCTTAAGTTGTTTATGTCTAATGTTGTGTTGTCTGTTGACATGGATGATGTTAATGCTTGGTTTGTCGAATTTGGAGCTTCAGTTCATATGACATGCAATAAGGATTGGTATGAAAACTTCAAGGAAATAGGCAATGGCGGGAGCATATATCTTGGTAATGATTGTGCACATCAGATCATGGGACATGGAGATATTCCACTGACCTTATGAAACAAAAGTGTCACGCCCATTCATAATGTTATGTATATGTCTGGTATCAAGAAAAAATTTACAGATGGGAATCTCAAAGTTGAATTATTCAAAACATTGCAAACCTATTGCTTCAAGAGTTAGATTTGGAGGCTTGTACAAGCTTGATGTCACCAGCAAAAGTCATCAAGCACTGAATTCTCCAACTATGTCAAAAGAAAGTCTTTGACATAAAAAGTATGGTCAGATCAATTATCATGATTTATTGTTGTTACAGAAACAAAGTATGGTTGAAAGAATCCCTATGTTAAAGAATGAATATGCTGCTTGTGAAAGTTGTGCATTATGAAAAATTCACAAATATGAATTACCCTCTAATTCTGATAGGAGAATAAGAGATGTATTAGAACTTGTGCATTCTAATGTTTTTGGACCCATACAGACCAGATCCCTAGGAGGTGCCTATTATTTTCTGTTGTTTATTGACGGTTGCATAAGGTACACTTGGGTGTACTTCCTTAGGGAAAAGAGTAATGTTTTTTAGTAAAGCAAACAAGGAAGTTATAAAGATCCTACATTTAGATCAAGGGGGATAATATAGATCGGGGAACTTCTCAAGTATTGCAGGGATCATGGAATAATGTAGTAGTTTACAATACCCTACCCTCCACAACATAATGATTTTGCAAAAAAGAAAAACAAACCATTGGTGGAGTGTGCACAAAGTATGATCAAAGGTAAGAACCTCTCAAATTATTTTTTGGAAGAAGTCATTAGTATTGTTGTTTATTTAAAGAATAGAATCCCAATAAGATATCTTGATTTCAAGACCCCATTCGAAGCATTGTATGGTTTTAAATTAACATTTTATCATTTGAGGATATTTAGATGTAAATCCTTTGTACATATTCTGAAGAAGAATAGAAAGAAGCTTGATGATAAAGCAATTAAATGCATTTTTGTAGGATACTATTTAGAATTTAAATCATATAAAATGTTTGATCCATCTATCCACAAAGTATTTACGAGTAGTGATGTAATTTTCTATGAACAGGTAGATGAAGACAACAAGGATAATAGCTATGAAAGATGGCACATTCTTCTTGAAGTTGGAGACAATAAAGTAGAATCAAAAGCAAAAGACAATGAGAAACAAAAATCTTGGTGGCGAATCCAAAAATATGGACATCGCCAACAATCAATGCCCAATCAGAAGTGGAGAAGTACTTTCAGATAAAAGAGGTGAAAATAGTGAAGTACGAAGGAGATCTACTAGGCATATTTGACTACCAAAGAGGTATAAGGATTATGATATCATGACTAGTGTTTTCAATGTCATAGAACCCATGCGTTTTAATGAAGCTAATGAACATGAAGAGTGGAGAAAAGCAATGGAGGAATAATATGAATCTATAATTAAAAATAAAACCTTAGAATTGATAGAACTGCCTAAAGGAAAAGAGAGCATAGGATGTAAATGATTGTACAAACCTAAGTTTAAAGCAGATGGTAGTATAGATAAATATAAAGCTAGACTAGTGGCAAAAGGTTACTTACAAAAGGAGGGCATTGATTATGCAGAAACATTTGCACTTCTAGCTAAATTAAATACTATTAGATTGTTAATTGCATTAGCTACAAAGTACCATTGGAATTTGCACTAATTAGATGTAAAATCTTCTTTTCTGAATGGTGATTTAAAGGAGGAGGTGTATTTGACACAACCTGAAGGGTTTGTGAAAAAGGGGCAAGAAAATTTAGTTTGCATATTAAATAAAGCCTTGTATAGGCTAAATCAGACACCTAGGTCATGGTATGAGAATATGGATTCCTTCTTTTTTCAACAATGTTATATGAGGAGTCAAAGAGATCCAAATATGTATACCAAGTTTGATGAGAAGGGGCATGTAGTATTGATTTCTTTGTATGTTGATGACCTAATTATTACACAAAATTCAATCAAACTGATTGATGAAATTAAGTTGCATATGTCACAAGTATTTGAAATGAAATATCTTGTGGAGTTACATTACTATCTACGTCTTGAAATGTGGAGAGATGCAGGCCAAAATTTTGTTACTCAGGGTAAGTATGTTAGAGAATTACTTAAAAGGTTTAATATGGATCATTGCAAAGCTTCTTTTGTTCCAATGCAACAGAATTTGAAACTTGGTTTTGATGATGGCTCAAAGGAGGTAGATGGTACATTGTATATACAACTTGTGGGAAGTTTGAATTATCTTACTTCAACCAGACCTGATTTACCATATTCTGTTAATGAGTTAAGTCAATTTATGGCAAGACCTCTCGAAAGCCATTGGAGAGGAGTAAAAGTAGTACTCAAGTATCTTAAAGGAACAATTGATTTTGGTATTAAGTATATTGATTCATTAGATGTTGAGATGACAGGTTAATCACATTTAGATTGGGTTGGTAGTCTATATGATAGAAGATATACTACATGTTATGCATTTAGTATTGGATTCGAGATTGTTTCATGGAGAAATAATAAGCAACCTACTGTATTGTTTTCATCTACTGGGCATAATATAAAGCTTTGTGTGCAACAACTTGTGAAGTTTTTTGGTTGAGGATATTTCTTGAAGATGTTGGAAAAGAAGAAAAGAAGGCTACAGTTATCAAATGTGACAACAAAAGCTCAATCAAGTTGGAAAATAATCCATTTTTTCATGCAAGGACAAAGCATGTTGATGCCCAATTTCATTTTATTAGAGAGAAGATACATTTTAAGGAAATTTTTATTGAATATTGTAATACTTGTGAAAATGCTACTGCCATCTTTACAAAGCCCCTGGAAAGATGAAATTTGAATTGTTTAGGGAGATGCTAGGTTTGGAAATCAATCCTTTCTCAATTAAGCGAAGATTTGAAAATAATGGAGAAGCGGTAATAGTTAGGGTTTTGGTTGTAATTAGTAATTAGTTCATATTTTCTAGAAGGTTCTTTCATCTAACTAGCTAAATGCAATTGTATAAGATTTGTATTGTTATTTTTTATTCAATGAATTGAGTCAGTGTTGTGGGAAGCCTTAGGGACTCCTCACCCGAGGGTTGAAGAGTATAGAGATAAATAGTTATAAGACAAGGAGTAAATCATGTGAATGAACTAATTGAAATGGAAAGAGAGTGAAAGAGGATATAAAAAAATCAACAACAAATATTGCAAAGGCAACAAATGAATGATGATAAAAGGGAAGAATAACAAATGAAGATTCCTCAAATAAAAAGGTTGAAACGATAAAAGTAGAATGAGGAGGAAATGGAAGAAGAAATAAGAAATAATTTTGAAATAAAAAGATTGAAATTTGAAGGAATCAATGAGGATAAAAACATTATAGAGAAGACAAAATAGAGAACAAGTAATAACACATTGAACAAGACAATTAAGAGGTCTCAATGATGTAAGGCCAATAATTTAACCTCTTTATCGTATAGGTATTGATAAGGATCGGATCATTATATTGTTTAGCATCCATATGGATGCATTTGGAGTGGAAAAAGTGGAGGAATCGGCTCACAGGATCGTTTTTACCGATGAGACCTAGTTTGGTAAAATGAGGTCTCAAAATTCTCAGAGTACTTTAAGGCATCAAACGACATTTTTTTAGGGTAAAACTTATCCACTCTAACCCAAAAATATTTAATGATATTCTACACATAGATACATTTACAGTGACGCAAGAAGTGCTATGATCGAAGTCTGTATGCAAAAGTTATTTCACTTAGAAGTTGACCTTCCTATTTTCACACCTATAGTTCAGGAGGACGCCGCATCAGCCCTCATTATTCATGGAAAATGGGTTGTCCATGAGATAATGATGTAAAATACTTTAGAAGATTCTATACTGTAACTATAGTTAAGAGTTGATGTAGTCAAAATTAATGACCAGTAGGCTATCGGGTTGTGTTATAACCAGGCCACTAAGAGGAAGATGCATTCCATTTTTTTGAAAACATTTTGTTGCATAGTTGGGAAAATATATTTAGGAGAGATAGAAGGTAGATCACATAGAGAGGGTATGTGCATTGTAGTAGCCCACGGGCCACATGAATTACTTCTTTATACTTGCAACGATATTGTGAGATAGAGAAAGAGAGAAAAGAAGCCTCACCTTTGAGCTGGATTTTCTCCTGAAAGGGTTTCCGAGAGAACATACCTTGTGTCTTATGTGCGCGACTAAGCTTATTTTTTCATTCTCTAATTTTCTGCATAATTTCCAATCGCATGCAATAATTATAGTTAAATCTACATATCTTAAAATTTAACAAAATTGTAATAGTTTATAATCTTAGATTTTTAATATAATATTATCAGAACTGTTGTGAAGAACAATCCGGTGGAATATCCACAATAGTTTACAGATTAGGCATGAATGTATAAAATCATCAACCAATGGAGCAATGTAATGATGAACAAGAAATTATGTCCAATGTACTAGCAATTTCATATGAAGATGAAGTTACTGCACATAAAATATTTCATGAAAGAATTGAGAAATTAGGTCATCCTCAAATGTTCCATGTGTGTGAGGAGTGATATCCTGGCATTCAAGTGGTGACTGCTAACACAGGTCCAATCTGTACAAGACGTAAAGGAGAGGGTAATAAGAATATATTTTCATCACAAAATCATATGAATCCTAGGGTGCAACCTTTGATCCTTAGAAGTATTACAGTGATGAAATGTTGATACCACGTGTGAGTCGAATTTTGCACTTAATGCATTCAGTAGGTGGCCAATACAAATATAGAGGACACACAATAATTTTTCCTCAAGATGTTAAAGATGTTGCAAACAAATTACCTCGACATATTAAGGATCGAACAAAATGATACTTGTGCAAAAAAAAGGTCAACAAGGATCAAGTTATGATTTCACTGTTAGAAAGAAAATGGTAGTAGATGCATCACTCTATAAGATTAAAAATGATCAATATTATAAAGATGTAGAAATTGACATGCATGTTGTGGAAGAGTTACAAAAAAAAATAACAAATGTCTCACATATGATTAATTCTATTATACTACTAAATATGGACAATGACATGGAATTTGCAATGTTTGAAGAAGCTTAAGATGTGAAGATGCTTAAGAATATTGTGGCAGAACTTTCTTTGTTGCAAGGCCTCCAAATGTGCCTAGGGAAATTAACCTTATTCGAGAATGGGAAGATAATCCTAATGGAGAAGCAAACTAGTGATATGGTGAAACTATAGATGTCATTAATTGGCCTACAATCAATTGATATCCAATAAATGAGCATAATACTAAAGGGTTATTTGATATGGAAGTTTTAACTTTGTTCCGTAGAGAAGAAGCGGATTGGTTACAACAACGTCTAAGAAATGTTCATCTTCATGAGTATGAAAATCATCTCCTCATATTTCGTGATAATAGATTTGGGAGTCGTACTTGATTTAGAAACTATTTACTTAATATTATCATGAGACATCGTGCTCAAGCATCTTCTATAGTTTTTGTTAAAAACAAACATGACAAAACTATCTACAATAGTTGATGAATTATGAAAGCATTTACAAAATATTCTCAGTTCTAAAATTGCAAATAGATTGGCGAGATTTGGACATGGTCTAAGAGGTATATGTTCATAAATGGCCAAATGTCGTGTATAATTATGTGACTTGGTTCAACAAATTGGGGCTCCTACAATATTCTTCACACTAAATGTAGTAGAGATGCGATGGCTTGATTTGCATATATTGATGCCCAGTACCGCTACTGCAGATCTATAAGGAGCAAGGGAATGGAGACATTAGAATGTGATTGATAAACTTCACATTAAATATTGAATTAAATAAAGATGCGTCTACCTACTCGATTTATGGAAAACGTGGAATGGGTTCTATACACGTAATAGGCTTTATATACTAATGAGAACTTGCAATATCGGAACTATAATCATCATTCTTTTAGTTATTTATTTTTTAATTCAAAGTACGAAAAGCTTTTTGTTCATGTTTAGTATATTCAAATATATTTATGATTTTTATCTTTAGCATATTTGAATGTATTCATGCAAATGTAATAATGTGTAAAAATAAAATTTGAGGCTAGGTGATCAACCCCACTCTTGATAACCAAAATTATCTCTCTATGTTGACTAACACTAAGAAGAAAATGAACATTCTTAGGATAAGAACTAACTCTCACGAGATTTGGAGTGAGACCGAGCGGTGGTCTACTCCCAAGACTCTCTGGGACGATAGAATTTGTCAGATTTGTGATGCTAAGAAGGTTCGCTCTCAATTCCCTATCATCAGCCACACCTCCAATATTCTTAACTTATTAAGCGAGCCAAACTATAACGATCTTGGAATGCTTCTTTCTCTGCTCCTTTATCACGGAAACAATCTTTTGAGGAATGACAATTATTCTCCCTTTTCTTAAGGTCTGATAGACCACATTGGTCTTAGTGGACATTAATCATCATCATCATCATATATATATATATATAGTTCTAGTTGGAATATTTTCAATGCAATATAACCATATTTTTTACCATTTTTTCAATATTCTCTCTCTCTAATAAGGTAGAAGCATTTTTTGTTTTGAAAGTATAATTATAGGATTTTGATTCCAATGGCCACATATAAGTTCTAGGTCATTAGCAATATTTTATGGCTAGTGAAAAACACATTGTTTATACATTCATGCATGTCTTTATTTTTTTTACTCTAAGTTAACTATATTTAATCTAAGCGAAAGTAACTACAATATAGCCCTTATTCAAATATGACAGTTCATACCCTTCAAAGTTAAATTATTAAACTAAGTGACAGAGAACTCTAACTATGCAACCTTGTTAAATTCACGTGAGAATTACTAGCTTGATATATGTTGAAGAATATCCCCATGCTTCCTTCATCTTCATAAAATGTAATGCAGTTCATGCCACAATTTATGATTGACGTCTTTATGGCATCTACGAATTGCCATGTTGTCCACAAAGGTCGAAAATAAAGGTGGGAAAACATGTTGTGGTGTAATGGGACATAGATGTTTTGGGTCAACATTAAAATGCCAACGAATTTTATGGAATAAAAATGTTTGGGATTTACTTGTGAAAAATAAATAAATTATTAGGTGTGAAAAATAAAGAGTTAATTGTAGGCATAGTTTAATTTAAATATAAATGAAATAGTTTTTTTCAATGGTGTGGTGAAGTAAAATTATAAGTGCAGACACAAATAATTCCTCTAGCCTGATAGTTGGTCTAGCCACAACCGAGACATTCTATGGAAGATTTTCTTAGGTTAAAACCAATTAAGAGGGCCTACCTCTTAGTACACTTTTCCCATTTGGTGATGACCTTTCTTGCTCGCTTTTACTATCTCCCATTTCCTTCTTCGAGCACCTGAAACAAGTAAACAACAGCAAACAACAACTGTGATAATAGACCAATTGTATTCAACCTACTTAATAGGTCAAGAAACATTAAGCCATAAACATTTGAGATGACATACTACGTACAAAATCAATCAATAGTTTCATATATATTAAATCAAGAAGAGATTACAACCGTTGTCTTGACGTTGATGTTCTCCTCCAACAAATCCAAGATCCCACACACTTCTGTTAGCATTCCATGATGGCCTCAAGAATGGTAGTTTTAAGGCTCTTCCCTTTAGTCTTCACACTAAAAAAAATTCACACTTCTCCCTCACACACAACTAGAGAGCTATAACTATGAATAACTTGTTGATTACTCTTCAACCAGAGCCTAATTAGAACTAGCACACCAACACCAGCTTGTGCTTGGGAAAAACAAAGGTTTATATAACATGAATGGATGGGATATGGTTCCTCTTCTCATGGGAGAAGGTCTTATCTCTTGAGGTATTTCCATCCTAATAGGGGAAAGGAGCCCAAACTGACATCCTCGACTCCATCTGGCCCAACCATTTACCAGACTTCTGTTATGAAGCTTCTAGAGCTGGAAGCTTTGACTCCTTATTAAAAAAACTTTCCAAAAGAGGATTAACACCACTGGAACAAGGCTGAGTCGCTTTGATCAATGCTAGGGGTAGTTTCAATCCTTGCATACTGGCGAGAGGAGGACACGGGTCATTAGCACCGGTCTTGTAAACTGGGAGAAATGAAATATTTTTGGGAAATGATGCAAAAGCGAATTGTTTTGTGTAGGTTTTAACCCCATACAAAATTACCTTAATACAAATTCTAAAATACAAAAAATAAACAATGCGAGAGCATAACACATAAAACACATATACACAGAGATTTTCCCCTGGATAACAAAATCGGGACTACCAGCTTGATTTTTCATTATGTTCCTTTTAATGTTACAATACATAATTATACATGCCGAAGCATCCAATACCATGGACCGAAAAACCATCGCATCCAATACCATGGACCAAAAACCATCGTGTCCAAAAACATGTACAAAATCATGCACAAAACCATAGGTGGGTCCACCCATCCTAACATAGGGTCCAAAACCAAAATTTTCCTCGGCGCTGCCCCAAATCCCATAAAGTGTGGTTACGGGTATGCCTCAAACCCCCTGTGACCCCCCCCCACTACACAATCGGTGCAACGAAGGGGGGATCCGCCCCCCCTCTAACCCCCTGGTTAACTATGTGGGATAGTCGTGGAAAGAATATAACACAACCCAACATTCTCCCACTTCTTGTTTTCTTTTCACAGGGGGCCACAAGAGAGCTTAGTCATTTTTCCAGCCCTGAAATTCCCATTGTCTCTCTACACCAAGAGAACTTCCCAGAGCTCACAGATTTTGCCAATGCATCTGCAGTATTCTTCAAAGTGTCGACTTTTACCAACAACACCTTTTTGTCTTCTATCATATCCCTCACAAAGTGATACTAAACATCAATATGCTTTGTCTTTGAATGATATACGTGGTCCTTTGCCACGAAAATTGCACTTTGGCTGTCACAGTCTATCCTTATAGTTCCCTGTACTAACCCCATACTTGAACACAATCTCTGCAACCAAACTTCTTCCTTGCTTGCGTGAGTGGTTGCCATGTATTCTGCCTCTATAGTGGAGAGTGCCACTACAAATTGCTTCTTACTCATCCAACTAACTACACCTCCAAATAGGTTAAACACAGACCCACTTCGACATCTTCTTTGATCTAGATCTCCAACCCAATCTGCATCAACGAAGCCATGAATATCCAAAATTTTGTCCAATCCTAGTCTTCCTTGGTAGCACAAACCATAATCATTAGTGCGACACAAATACCTGAAAACCCGCTTCACTGCTGTCCAATGCTCCTTCCCAGGTTTTGACATAAACCTGCTCAATACTCCCACTGCATGTGCAATGTCTGGTCTAGTACAAACCATTGGATACATCATGCTACCGACTACAATTGCATATCGAACACGGGACATGTCATCTTCCTCTTCTTGTGTCTTAGGACATTGTTCAGTAGATAACCTCACACCTAGAGGAATAGGAACCTTCACCAATTTGCTATACTGCATATTAAACCTCTGCAGTATTATCTCGACATACTTCCTCTAGTTTAACCAGAGCTTCCTCTTTGCCCGATCTCTTTTAATTTCCATGCCCAAAATATACTTTGCAGCACCAATACCTTTCATGTCGAATTTGGAGGACAATTGGGTCTTCAAATCATGGATAATTTCTTTGTCATTTCCAACCAACAACATATCATCCACATACAAGACCAGATAAATAACATAGTCACCAGTTAATTTAAAATACACACAGTGATCTACTTTGCTTCTGGTGAAGCCAAGTCCCCGTATAAATGTATCAAAATTTTGATACCACATCCTTGATGACTGTTTTAGCCCATACAGAGACTTATTTAACTTGCATACCAATTCTTTCTTACCCTTCACCATAAAGCCTTTAGGTTGCTTCATGTATATTTCCTCTTCCAGATCCCCGTGAAGAAATGTTGTCTTCACATCCCTCTATTCTACCTCAAAATCAAAAGCAACAACAATAGATAAAAATAATCTAATAGAAGTCACCTTGGAAACAGGAGAAAAAAATCACCAAAATCAATTCCTGGCACCTGGGAATACCCTTTTGATACTAATCGATCTTTGTGATTCTCCACCTTTCCATCTACATTTATCTTCTTCTTGAACACCCATTTGCTTCTAATGGGTTTCCTTCCAGCCACCAACTCGAGCAGATCCCAACCCTCATTCTTTTACAAAGATGCCATTTCATCAACCATGGCCTCTTTCCAGAGTTTGCCATCCTCTGAATATACTACTTCCTTCACAGTTCTAGGATCACCGTTAGTAATAGATAAAGAAAAATTTGAACAGAAAGCAGATGGACTATACATTTCTAGTTGTCTTCTTTCTCTAACTGATCTTCTCACACCCGGAGCTTGTGGCTCTTCATCTTCTGATTCCTCCTCTGTTGTAGAGTCTGATTCTTCCTCCTTAAGCTCAAACTCTATATTCTCAGGTTCCTTTGGTTGGACTTCATGTTTAATAACATCTTTTACCTCTCTGAACACCACATCTCGACTGTACACAACCTTCCGTGTGACTGGGTTCCAAATCTTATAACCCTTTAAAGCATCCTTATACCCAATAAAGATGCACTTTTTAGATTTACTATCCAACTTGGTTCATTTCTCCTTTGGAACATGTACATATGCATCACATCCAAATACGCTCAGATTTGAAAGAGAGGGTTTCTTACTAGTCCATACCTCTTGTGGAGTCTTATCCTCCAACATTGATGAAGGTGACATGTTGACCAGGTAACATGCAGTATCCACCGCCTCTGCCCAGAATTCCTGTCCTAACCCGGCACCACTGAGCATGCCTCTTGCCCCTTCCATCAACATCTTATTCATTCTTTCTCCAACTCCATTTTGTTGAGGTGTATATGGAGTAGTCTTCTATCATGCTATGCCACACTTCTTACAAAACTCTTCAAATTCCTTGCTGCAAAACTCTCCACCATTATCTGTCCTCAACACCTTTATCTTCTTTTCTATCTGATTTTCCACGAGAGCCTTAAATTCTTTAAATTTTTCAAAGGTTTTAGATTTCTTCTTAAAGAAATATATCCATGTATTCCTTGAGAAGTCTCTATAAATGATACATAGTACACAGACTTACCTAGTGATGGAACCTTCACAGGTCCAAACACATCATTGTGCACAAGTTCTAATATTTGTTTCGCCCTCTTACTACCAGAGGGGAAACTCACCTGATTCTGCCTCCCATATACATAATTTTCACATAAATCAAAATCTAGAGAGCTATTACTCATACCTTCTACCATACCTTTACCATGAAGTATTCAAAGGCCCTTCTATCCAATATGTCCAAGCCTTTGATGCCACAACATGGTCTTCTCTCCAGAGACCACTAGATTTTCTACTCCACTTTCAGGAACCACAGAACTGTTGCACCCATCAATAACAGTGCTACCTTGCAGCTTGTACAGAATTCCAATTCGAACTCCCTCCATCAATACCAGTGCTCCTCGAACCATTTTGTAGGTATCCTTCTCAAACACTATTTTTACACCTGCATCATCCAGCTTGCTTACAGAAATCAGATTTCTAGCCAATGTAGGAATATGCAAAACACTCAGATGTGTTCTAACCCTTACACCTTGCAACTTCAACTTTACTTTTTTGCGACCAATGATTCTAGCCTTCCTGTCATCCCCTAAGAAGACATCACCATCATCACAGAACCACTCTCTATGAGGAGTGAAGTGAAAGGATGCACCTGAGTCAATCAATCATGCCTCATAATCTACATGTGTACTTGAAGAAGCCAAGTACACATCCCCACCTTCATCTGAGGTGGTTTTCGCCTCTGCAGAAGGAGCATCATCAGATCCCTTTCCTTTATCAGGAGCTTTAGATTTACAGTCCCTTTTGTAGTGCCCTTCCTTTTCGCATTTCCATCACACCACCTTTACAGGTTTTCTTGGAGATTTAGATCTCCCACTCGATGACTTATTTTTATTTTGTTCTAGGACCGTCCTTGTATAGACAAGGCATCACCATTCTGGCTCTCCATATTTTTCCATCTCATCTTCTCCGTCAACAAGGATGAGACAATTTTATCAAACTGCAAGGCAGTTGCATTGCTACCTATTACAATAACCAGACTATCCCACGAATCTAGTAGAGAACACAACAAACTAATGCACTTATCTTCATCTAAAATTTTAATATCAATAGATGCTAACTGACTTACCACAGTATTAAATGGATTCAGATGCTCTATCACCGAGTCTCCATCTTTCATCCTCAGGTTATATACCTTTTTCCGCAGGAAAAGTTTATTCACTAGAGACTTACATTGGTACAAAGTCCCTAACTTGTCCCACAAAGCCTTTACCGTAGCTTCCCCTGATACATTTAGCAATACTAAATATGAGGCACACAATTGTATTGTGTTCTTTGCCTTCTGATCCAACTTCTTCCATTCTTCATTAGACACTCTCGTTGGTTTAGTACTCAGATCTACTGCGATCCACTGATCTTTATCCACCAACAGATCCTCCATCTTGAGTTTCCACAATTGAAAACTCTGACCATTAAATTTCTCGATCTCTATCTTTCCACTACTCACCATCTTCTTTCACCACTAGAATTGATCTCGTAGATCTCCCACTAAATAGGGTCTACCATAGGCCCGAGCGAAACCCTTCAGCAACAAAGGCATCCCCTTGAAGCCAAAACAGCTCCAATACCAAATGTAGGTTTTAACCCCGTACAGAAATTACTTGCACACGAATTCTAAAACACAAAAAATAAACAATGTGAGAGCATAACACATAAAACGCATATACATAGAGATTTTTCCCTGGATCCCAAAATCAGTACTACCAGATTGATTTTTCATTTTGTTCCTTTGAATGTTACAATACATATTTATACATGCTGAAGCATCTAATACCATGGACCGAAAACCATCGCGTCCAAAAACATGTGCGAAAATCATGCACAAAACCATAGGTGGCTCAGCCCATCCTAACATAGGGTCCAAAACCAAAATTTTCCAGGGCGCTACCCCAGACCCCATAAAGTGGGGTTACGGGTACGCCTCAAACCCCCTGTGATCCCCCACCCCCACTACACAATCAGTGCAACAAAGGGGGGCTCTGCACCCCCTCTACGTGGGCTAGTTGTGGAAAGAATATAACACAACCCAACATGTTGCTCATGAAGAGGGACGCAATGGGAGTTTCTTCATAAAGGGAAAGCATGAAGGGTTCACTATAGAGGTCCTACAGGATCAAGGAATGGGGAGTATAGGGATAGTGACAAAATGTTGTGTAACAGATGCCCCCTAAAGCATGAAGGCCGAACTAAAGTGATGAGTGAAATGATTTATGAATCAGTGCGGAGAACCAGAGTCTGTCATCAGAAAACCCGCAAGCAAGTACATATACATATACATAATTGAAAACTCTTTCAAATGATTCATGAATTGTGGTATGGATGCAACCATCCAAAGAATGATCATGTAAATGGATCCAGGCATGGGCGCAGCTAGCCAATCAAGAGGATCATATAGAAACCAAGGTATGGTCGCAACCATCCAATAATGAGAAGGATCACATTTGACAATTCATGGTATGGTCGCAACCATCCATCTGAGAGAGATATGTATATCAACATCATCATGTCACACTACCTTGAAACCTGGACTTTTGTAATCTAAGCCCAAGGTCTTGCGCTCCAACAAAACCCGATCAAAGTACAAATTCTAACATGTGAATAGATGTGTTGACATCGAACATGCTAGAAAATCGCTTGATTACTAGCCAATGATGTAAACTGTTAACAAGCATGAGACAAACCACCAATAATGACAATGGTCCTCAAGGTACTATTAGCACAATTCATAGAATGCGAATAAAGGAATTGTAGTCGAACACTCGTGAAATCATCCTAACAAAAGCCAATGATGTGAACTTGTAGTCGAGTGTGAAGAACTTTCCATTAGGGCATGCAAGCTCTAAGGTACTAGAAGGGAGTCTCTCGGTCAACTTCCCAGATAATGAGCTGAAGTCAACAAGAGGCGACCGTGTCAAAGGAGAGCCATAATGTATCCCACATCATCAACACGAGACAAAGGGATGCAAAATGATTTTGGATGATACAGAGAATTAGAGGTAAGTGTAACTGTAGAAGGACAACCCTTGAACATATTGGCGGCACGACTGGAAGTTTGGCAGCTCTTGGATCCAGAGAATTAGTGGTCATGATGACGTGGCAGAGATCAAATGGAAGGAAAAAATAAATAGCTCAACCCAGGAAGGTCAAAGATGAAGTGAGGATATCCCAACCCGACACGATGCAGAAAGTGTCATGTTCAAGAGTGAGCTACTGACACAATTGATAAAATTTCCCATTTTCCCCACCATTTATTGTAGGTAACCCAATTAGTTTTTAATCGTAAGCTTGAAGGGGATAGCATATGCTTGCACTATAAGTTCATCTTTCAAATGAATCTGACCTAGTAAGTATAACGAGCCCTAGGAAGGAGAAGCTAATGTTCATCATGGTGACGAGTCAGATGTCGTTTAATATTTTAACGGGTCAGAAAAGGGTGTAACTTGGTACCTTTTTCATGTTTAGGGAGTTTGAAAAAGACATGGAAAAGAAAACTCCACATGTTCTGTTTTCGTACATTTGTTTCTCTCGAGCTCGAAAAGATAGAAAACAATACTTGAGAACCACTTGACCTTTTCACAGGAGGAGTGCCTTTTGCGTAAATAGTGCATTCCAGCCCAAAAAAAGGGGTAAAATATACTCGGTACACGATGTTTTGCATCCGTTAACGAGTTTGAAACGAAAAGAGCTTGATAACCTTTTCGTGTTTAAAGGGTCAGAAAAGAGTTTGAAAGTAGACCCCCCATTTTATTCTCTTTCATGAGTCAAAAGGTAAAAATTCTCAGAAATCTTTTCATCATTTGCGAGTCACAAAAGAGCTTAAAGGTGACCCGTCCTGGAGGAATGAGTGGTATAAATGGTAGCAACTGGGTTCGACAATGGTGGAACCGCTTAAAACATGTAATGGTCAAGACGTTGGCTAATAAAACCACTCATCGCTACGGTCTCTTAGGAAAGGAAAAACAACCTAGAGAAAGCATATGATCGGCTAAAGAGATGGTGGTGATGGAATGAAAAAACCAAGGCTCATCTAGTAGAAATTAGCAAATAAAAACGGCAATCAAGAGATGTAAATTAGGCATGCATTCATTTTTACACAAGCTTGAACCATGGAGAACTCTTCTTGGATTCGGTTTCATGTTTACACAAGCTTGAAATGAAAAACTATGCTTGCTATAAGTTTGCATGCCCCCAACATAATGACTCAGTCGAGGTACATGCCCCCCAAGCTTCATTTTAGTTAACTAGGTGGATGGAAGGAAGGTTCACTTTCAAGATCTTGTAAAGACTCGACTGGGATTTTACGAGATCTTAATCAAAGACTCGATTTGGAAAAGGGATTTGCTTCATTTTTTAATAAGGTTGACACGGTAAAAGAACTATCCTCGAGACCCTTGTTTCATTTTTTTAACAAGCTTGACACAAGATAAGGAACTATGCTCATTGCTTGTTTCATTTTTTAACAAGGTTAACAAAGACCAGGAACTATCCTCATGACATCTGTTCATGACCCATAAGAGAACATGGCTCCCAAGAGGTCTTCACTAGATGAAAGAACCAGACTCTAGGAGGAATACATGTCATTGATACCAAAGATAGTTCGGGTTCCAATGCCCCAGTACATAATGTACAATACTATCTGTGTGATCATTAGCAGATGCAGAGACGGAATGGGTAGCCACATAATTGACAAAATATTGTGTAACAACTGGTGATAGAATTTCAAACAAGAATTTGATGTTTTGTTTCTTAAAATACATTTTTGAATGCATAAATGGAATAAACACTTTGAAAACCCCTTGGGCACTCTAATTATGTAGATTAAACAACTTAAACTCAAGTTTTTGAAAATATCTGCTAGATTTTGGTTAAAATTAACCACAAAATATATCATGAAAAAGTGCATTTCGTTTATAAGTTAGACTGCATCATTAATTATATATTACTTTTAACTAGCACAATCATATTACTAATGTGGTTGATGTATATCAATCGATGTCATTTTCAAGCACCAATTGCTGTATAAAATATGGAAAATGATATGGATTTGCATATATTAACCACATTGTTGATTCTAGTTTACTATACTTCATATGTTCAAATTACAGTTTAAGAGGGTCTTTTATGGTCAATATAGAGTTGACTATGGATGACCATGGCTAACTACGGTTGACTATGATTAATGACTTAAGTCAACTATGGTTGACTGTAATTCAATGTGGTTGGGTTACCTTGACTCATGTCGACTATGAACTAGCATGGCTAACTATTTTTCACTATAGTAAATGTAGAGTTGACTACATAGATCATCATCATCATTCACCTTTATTAAACCTTATTTACATACCCTAATATTATTATTAAATATTAAATATTATTCACAAACCATAATTATTATTATTAAATATTAAGTGTTATTCACAAACCCTAATATTAATATTATTGATAAATCTTATTTGTATTAATACTAACTTTATTAATAATAAATTATTATTGTTATTATTAATAGTTAAATTTATTATATTAATAATTTTATTATTAAACATTACCATAACTAACCAAAATTCACCATGTTAGATCATGGTAAACAGTTATTAATAAGGATGACAATAATAATAAAATTCAACCTTAATATTAATAGAAATAGTAATATTAATTGTCAACATTTTTAGTATTATTATTCTTATTATTAAGAATTTTTAAATTGTTGACTATAATTTGGCTTCTATATTGATTCAAGGTCCGAGCAATGAACCCTCACGCGTCTGCACTCGCTCTGCAACCCGGTTTCGTGGGACGGGAGTCAATGAGCAAAAGCAATGGCGGAGCTGCATCCAAGTTCTTTGTAGAGGGATCTATCACTCGAGCCATTCAACGATCTGTTGACGTCTCTGAGTCACTGAGAAGGAAGCGCAGAAAAGGGAAGGAAGAGCGCGAAGCAGAATACTGTGAGGTGAAGAGAGGCTGCGGGGATCTTCAAGCCGGCAAACTGAACCACTTGACAAGGTACGAACTCAGATCTATCACGCCTGAGACAATCGCCCTCCCCTGCGAGTGGCTGATTGCCGATACAAAACCCGAGTTTGAAAACGTTGCCTCTGCATGGCTTTTGTATGGACCCGGGCAGATCCTTTCTACTATGGAAAGGAATTTTCTCTTCAGATCCGCCCTCAATCTGACAGATCAGGCATACAACAGACTGGAAGGCCCATCCCAAGCCCAGATCGGGAGGCATGCACGCGCCAAGCCATCCCTCTGCCCAATTGAAAAGGAAAAAATGGAGAGCACGGGCGAAAGTTCTTTCGACCCAGGGTTTTATCTGGAACCTCTCTCGGATACGGAGTTGAATGGCCCAGATCCGACAAGAATCGAGCCACCCTAGAGTGCCAGGTTGGGGTTTCAAATCTTTGTTGAGACGCCAAAAGGAACCACAATCGTGATCTAGACTTATGCCAGCGACAGGGTCTCAGATCTGAAGAACAATATCACCGATCAAACTAGCTACCCAGCTGAGGAAAAACACTTATTAAATGAGGGCAGTTCATTGCAGGAATGCAGAACCATGCAAGAATACAACATCAAGCCAGGATCCACAATCTTTCTTAATATGAGATTACGAGGAGGAGCCCAAAACGCTGGAACTAGCTCGCAAAGCAAAGGGTTGTTTAAGGAAGCAGCGAAGGGCAAAGGAAAAACTACCACAGCTGTCACTGAACCTCCAGGGCAGTACATTGTAGATCAAATGCCGGAGAGCCCATCCATCTCCATCGACATACCAGAGGTAAAAAACATTTATTCAGATCTACAAAAAATGCAGTTATTTGTAGATTTAATGGATTTTGGCCTAGAACTGATGCACTGTATTAATGGATCTACTTGGTTTGGACAAAAAAGTGCCAAATCTACCTATACCTGAAAGTGTTCTTTATAGTATGTTTTGTTTCAGAGGAAGAAAAGGAAACAATTCTCAACCAAGGGCCATGGTTCTGGGGTAGTGCTGGACTGTTTATTACCCCTTGGTTTCCTGAATTTGATGCTAACACCATGGTGGTTTCAAGGATGCCAGTACGGGTTAGGATGCATAATCTTCCATTGCATTTTTGGCACTCAAAAGTCCTAATAGCAATTGGAAATACCGTGGGGAGAATATTAAAGATAGATGGAGAGAGATACATAAAAGGAATATTTACGTTTGCCAGAATATGTGTCGAGGTAGATCTCAGCCGAGGACTGCCTGAGAGCATCATCCTGAATTTCAATAATACACAGTGGAAACAATCTTTGGACTATGAGAATACAACATTTAGATGCCGGGGTTGTCAACAAACAGGTCATCTGTACAATGCATGTCCAAGCCACAACACGAGCAAGCAACAACAAAGGAAGTTGAAAGGATGGCAAAATATAGACGTCGCACTTAAGAAGGCATCTACAACAAAAAAGGAATAACAAAATACAGAAAAGGATAAAAATCAGGACAATAAGGACAAGGAGATTAATGAGGAAAAGGAACAAGAGATTGAGTTGGAAATAAGTGGTAATAAACGAAGTCACAGCCGTGAAGGATTAGATTCAGATAAGAAGCAACCAATGATTACGACGGAAAACTAGTTAGCCATTATTGACTCCACCCCCAACATGGATGGTTGGTGAAAAGTGGAGAAGAAGAAGGGTAGGAAGACTTAGGCTTCCTTTAGGCTACTTTCCAGAAATTTGGAGCAGCTCTTTCTCTTTCTGATTTTTAGGCAGTAATGTACATTGCGGGCTGTATGATCTTCTTTCACACAGACCAAATTGAATGCTTAATGCATATGCTTGTAACTTTTTATTTTTTTAATAAAAAGTTCGCTTTTTTTCCTTGGAAAAAAAAAAGAATTTTTAAATCGTGAATTTCACTGACCAAGGTTGACAAATGTTTAACTTTGTTCATCCATGGTTGACTATAATTGAATATGGTCTATTATTTCATATGATAAATGTTGTAGCCAAATCGTGCCAAGTGAAAACAATAAAGGCTCCTCAAGTAAAAGCCATGAAATGTTGAAAGAAAGACACTGAGTCTTTAAGTTGTTTGTTGCTTTGCAAGGAGGACAATGTTCTTCTTTGTATCACATGATGAATTTTAATAATTTTTGTTTAAAAAAATAAGGATTTGGTTCAAAGGTTAAATTTTTATGAACAAATTTTTGCTCTCATCCTTCTTATGTAGAGAGGTTCTTTTCATTTAAAAAGTTCATTGGGCTCGAGGTGTAGGTTTTAACCCCATATAAAAATTACCTACATACGAACTCTAAAACACAGAAAATAGACAATAGCAAGAGCATAACACATAAAACACATCTACACAGAGATTTCCCCTGGATCCCAAAATCGAGACTACTAGATTGATTTTTCATTATGTTCCTTTCAATGTTACAATACATAAATATACATGTCGAAGCATCCATAGCCCCAATCCATTAACCTTGGCTTAGAACATAACCATAGTTGCCTTGACTGGAACTACAAAATACCATGGACTGAAAACCATCGTGCCAAAAACCATGTGTGAAAACCATGCACAAACCCAAAGGTAGGTCCACCCACCTAATATAGGGGCCAAAAAAAATTCTTTGTGTCGCTACCCTAGGCCCCATAGAGGGGCACTAACGGCCCCTCTCAAACCCCTTTTACAAGGGGGGATGACGCCCCCTTGTGACCCCCCCATTACACAACAAATGGGGGGCTCCACCGCCCCTCTAACCCCGTAGTTGAACTAGGGCAGCTAGTGGTGGAAAGAATATAACACAAACCCAACAAGAAGCCTGGTCCACAAGTCAGCTTTTCCAACTTGGAAGCACATCATTGAGTCTAATCAACAATCACCATGGGTAGCACCCATACAGACTGAAAGTAGGAGCCTACAAGAACTTGCACGGCACATTGAAATATTATGGGGCATGGATATATACTAGCCTCTGCACCGGAAGGGGCCAAAGACACACTGATAGGACTGAAAAATGGAAGATCCTACTGGTAATAATACATCAGACTGAATCTTCCCAGACAAAACATTTTCATCACATATTTTTTTTCTTCAGCAGCTGTAAAAGTACTCAAAAGACTTCAAAACTCTCAAATACCCAAATTCATCTTTGCTGTAGAATTCACTAGAGCATAGATAATATGAATTAGCAACTACAATTCTTTTGTAGTCTTCTAATTTATCTGAAGGTTCATACTCTGATACATCTCTAGGTAATTCATGTCTATCAAATAGAGTTGCACTTGCTTCCAAAGTGGATAAATGATTATAAAAAACTATTGTTGAACCTGACCCACAACTAATGTATAATTGTACATCAGGATTCCTATGTCCAAATGAATCAAACTGAATAGCCTTTTTATTTGACAATCCAAAAACCAAGATACAACCCTTGTAACAATGTAGGAGCTACATCTTCTATGAGATATTAAGAAATATTTATGAGCTCACCTAGAATTCCCAACTACATGTTATCTACAAAGCCTGCAAAAGAAAAGGTCAGATCAGCGAGTACTCAAAAACAGAGGCCAAAATAGAGGCTTGGAATGTACATCTTCTATTGGAGAGGATGAAATCCTTATAAGCTCTCTTAGAATTCCCAAATGCATGGCATCTATGAAGCCTTCCAAAGCAATGTTTAGATCACTGTGTACTCCAAAACAAAGGCTTAGAACTCCTGACATAGAGTTTGTTTGATATAGAAGGAAAATGTTATATTTTCCTTTGTCAGAGGCCATTTCAGGCCCATACAAGTCCACTAAAAGTTCCATGTTTCTTCATATAAGTCCCAATTTGAAACTTGAAACAAATTTCAGGACCATCAAAATCAAAGAAGTTTTTCAGTTCTTTGAATGATCTTAGTATTGAATAAGATGATTGCTATAAAATTATATATTACAGAGCAATGGAACACATAAAATATTGTAGAAATATAAACACAGAAAATTCATAAAACAAGAGAGACATATATATACGTGGTTCACCTAGTTTTGGCTACGTCCATGGAGAAACAGCCAGTCCTTATTTTGTTATATTATCCAGCAAACTGAAGAGATACAACCTACAACAAATCCGTTGTAACTCCCTCTTCACTCTCAATCTCCTCTCTCTCCTCACTTAGAATATAGATCTGCATAGACGCAATACAATTCCCTCATATACACTAAGGGGTTTCCGTCTAGGGAAAAAAACCATAAATTAAACATAACTTCTACTATCAAATGATTCGGCTAATGAACGACCCAGATTGACTAGAAATTACTAGACTTTTACAAGGCAATTCTACATCTATTTTTAGCTTCAGCGATGTTGCCCCTGAACCCCCGCCAAGGGACCGCTAGCCCCCGGACCCCCCAACCAAGGGGGATTAGCCCCCCTGCACCTCCCCCACGTGGAAGGGTGTATAGTCTTCCTGGGGTATACATCCAGTTGAAGCCTTTGAATACAGAAGATAATCAGGCTCCACACCCAACAATCTCCCACTTAGAGACTGATTATAGAAACTCCACCGCTGCTTCATTTGCTAGACAATGACTCCACTTTGGACCTAACTGTTTCTCATCTTCTTCATCATACTTGAAGACCAATTGAAACTGACTAGATTCTCAGTTTCTCCTTGGTTACAACTTTTCTTAACATATCTGCAGGATTCTGGCTAGTGTGTATCTTTTCCAGCTTCAACTGTCCATCTTCCAATGCTGACCGTATGAAATGGTACTTGAGCTATATATGTTTAGTATTGGAATGAAATGCAGAGTTCCTTGCAAGATGTATGGCACTCTGGCTGTCACTGTATAACCTGCCCAACTCTTGGTTCTTACCCAATTCATCTAGAAACCTTTGTAACCAAATCATTTCTTCACTAGCCTCTGTAGCAGCAACATACTCTCCCTCTATTGTTGAAAGTGCAACAACACTTTGGATTTTTGAAACCCAACTGACAACTGTTCCACCTATAGTAAACACATATCTTGTAGTTCTCCTCTTGTTATCTCTGTCACCTGCCATATCTGCATCAACATATCCCTGTAGAGCAATGTTTGAACCACCAAAGCATAATGCTTGATTTGTGGTACCTCTCAAATACTTGAGAATCCACTTCATCGCCATCCAATGTTCTTTTCCTGGATTTTTCATGTACCTACTTACAACTCCCATTGCATGTGCAATATCAGGCCTTGTGCAGACCATTGCATACATTAAGCTTCCAACTGCTGATGCATATGGAACTTTAGACATATGAGCCATTTCTTCCTAAGTCTTGGGACACGCCTCCTTACTTAATTTGAAATCGCTAGCCAAAGGTATACTAATTGGTTTTTCATTCTGCATATTAAACCTTTTCAACACCTATTCTATGTACTCACTTTGAGACAATGCTAATTTGTGATTCTTCCTATCTCTAGTTATTCTCATACCAAGGATTTGTTTTGCAATGCCGAAATCCTTCATTGCAAATGAGTTTTCCAATTTCCTTTTGAGCACATTTATTTCTTGCATGTTAGAACCTGCAACAAGCATTTCATCTACATACAATAACAATATAATATAGATGCCATCATTTTGCATTTTGAGATAAACACAATGATCAAAGTGACATCTAGTATAACCTTGTTTAGACATAAACCTATCAAATTTTAGATACCACTGCCTTGGAGCCTGTTGTAAGCCATACAAGCTCTTCATCAACCTGCACACTAGTTTCTCCTTTCCTTTTACCTCATATCCTTGTGGCTGCTGCATATATATATCTTCTTCCAAATCACCATGGAGAAAGGTTGTCTTTACATCTAACTGCTTAAGATGAAAATCTTTAGTTGCTATTAGACTTAGAATAGTTTTGATTTAAGCCATTTTCACAATAGGAAAAAAGATCTCATCAAAGTTTATACCCTTTTTCTGTGCAAACCCTTTCACCACAAGTCTAGCTTTATACCTTTTTCTACCTCCATCTTCTTCCTTCAACTTGTAAACCCATTTATTCTACAATGTTGTTTTAGCTACAGGAAACTTGACTAAGTCCCAGGTCTGGTTATGTGCTAAGGAGTCCATCTCTTCTTTCATGGCTTGCTCCCACTTCTTCCTGGTTTCTACCTGCACTACTTCTTCATAACATTCTGGATCACTAAAATCAGTCAACAATACATAATATAATGAAGGAGAGTATCGTTTAGGGGATTTACTTATCCTGGTAGATCTTCTAGCACCACTTTCAGGTGTCTGAAGTGCTTGTTGCTATTGTGCTTGTTGTTCTGGCTATTGATCATTATGATTTTCAGGCACCATCACTTTTCCTGTGATATCGTCAAGCAATGTGTATTCTCTGTTTTCTTTTTCCTATTTCTTTTCCTACAACTGATTCTTATACAAGACCTTTGTTATAGACAATTTTGTGCCTTACAGCATCAGGCATGAATTGTCAATAATCCAAGGGATCCAAAGTCCCTAAACATGATGTTCCTGCCCCTAGAGGAACAAGGTCAGCAAACCAACAGCTCTCAGATCAGTTCTCCACCTGAAAACACTCAAAAACAAGCAATCCTGAAATCAAAGCAGGTGCTCCACTAGGCTTCTGCGCTGAAACTCAACTCCTCCATGGTGTACCTGCGTTGCAAAGCAGGTAGAACAAAGGCCACCTGCGCTGAGCGAGATGGGACAAGTGGCACACTGAGTCATTGTTATGGAATCTTCCAAAAATGACACTTGGATCAGGGATTTCGCCTTGTGATGAGTCAGAGGCTCTGTTTCTCCAAGTGGAAGCAAGGTTCTCCAAGTGGACTCAAGAACTGAAGATCAACTGAAGAGAGAGAGGACACAAGGCAGCTACACATCAGTTGCAAGCTGACTCATCCTTTCTCAATTCATCTATATATTGAGCTCTCTCCTATGAGCTCAGGAGGCTGGAATTTTGTGCAAAGTAATGATATGCTGTTGGTTTCACTATAGAGCTATTGGGTGATTGCTTGAAGGAGGTGAAGAGGAGAAATTATTTCTGCTGGGAGGTGTTGCTGGATTGGGGCCTTCAATGGTTGTAACACTCTCAGAACTTTACTTCTTCCATTAATAAAAGCTATTGAGGTTCTTCTATATGCACTTGTTTCAATGATGTGTTGTGATAATTGTATATTTGATTTATGCTAATCCTTGAATCAGTTATGATTGCATGCTTCTTGTAGTTTCCTTCTTTGTTATTTTGCAGGATCTCATTGTAGCTGGGCCAGCAAAAGAGCAAGGAGCTGGGAGCAAGCAAGCAAAGAGAAGAGTTTGGATTCGACATTAAGCGCAAGGCAACGGTTAGTGCATTTCTTCATTCTCTCTTGCTTTCATAAAGAAGTAAACCTTAAGTAGTTTTCTTTACAGTTGTTGTTGAGGTACTATCACCCTTAGAGTGGGATAGGGTCATCCGAGTCGGATACTTTTCCCTACAACAAACTGGCGACTCCACTGGGGACCGTATCTGTTTGATTGTTTGTAGTATTTTTCTATTCATTTCCTGAACAAAAGAGTACCAAATCGAAAAGCTTTCGACTATATCAAAAGCGAAGTAGAGGGCAGCTACTCTAGCTCATTTCTGAGCATGTTCATGATTTGAAGAGCTGATCTACAAGGATCCTTGTAAGCTCTTAGTGATAGCTTTTCATCTTCCTTGTCATCCCTTAGTGTGTGATTGACTGATAGCTTCTGATTTGAGCAAAAACTGTGAATTTTTGAGAAAATTGTGACCCGGAAACTGTGAAAACGCAACTTTCGTTTTCCAAAGCAGGTAGTACACAGGCTACCTGCTTTGCAACGCAGGTCCCGAAGGGGCTACCTGCGCTGAGAGCCAGACTGGCTGTGCAGCACCTGCGTTGGCCCAATTTTGCCTTGTGCAGTTGGGGTTTCCTCCCTTTTTCTTGCCTGTTTTCACTATAGATTTTGCAGCCAGTTACCAGTCTTGTACCTATTTTGAAACCAACCTTACTTGCCATCATTCCGCCTCTGTTATATAACGAAATTGTACTTGTTCTTTTGTATTTCTTCCATCATTTACAATTTCCCATAACGAAAGTGAACTAGTCTTGCTTTGGCCTCTTAGATCTGAACCTGTGTTAGGCATTTTGCTGGTCTAAAGAGTTAGCTTGTTTGCTGTCCATAGCTGATTAGTCTTTTTACTTTCGTCATTATGGTTTGATTTCATGTATTTCCAGTGATTAAACAAGTAAATCTTAAGGTGTCTTTTGATTTTGGACTAGCTTGTTTACTTTCGCTTTAAATCGAAATCAAGGTTATATAACAACTTTCTTTTTGTAATACATCAACATTAAGAAAGGGAAAAGAAAATACATGCATTGTGCATTTTGCATTTGACTGCTTGCATGACGATTTAGGAAATTTTGCATTAGTGTGTGCTCTATGATCTGTGTGAAAAGATTTGCCTTTCTTCTCCTCAGTAGTTAAGATTTTCAAAGTTGAAAGATTGAAAAGTTTGCTTCTCATCTTAGATTGCATTCAGGAATTTGTTATATACATCTCGTGGTGATCCTTAAAGGCAAACTGCTAAGCAAGATCAACATTAAAATAAATTCAATTTACATAACAACGCTTTGAAACATAACGCAAACACATAGAGGTCTAGGTAGAGACGTGTTCCGGCGTCGTTAAACATAGTGACTGTCGATCTCTACGAAGGTGGGTGATTCCTCCTGAGAGTCGGTGGCACTAATACGGACTTGTGCTCCCACGTACCGTCGCGTATATATTGGGAGACCCCTATAGGAACAAAGCCTTTATCCATAGGAAGCCGTGTCGGCCGCCCTACTGATCGCAATGCAGTGAACACAGCATTCACGAAGATTGACCACACGTACCGTAAAACGTATTCCGTGGTTTTGCGAAAGGTTTGGCACACCCTCTGCCTAGAACTCCAGAGCAGTTTCTTTTGGCCTTTTTCAAACTCTATAACTGAAAAAGTCCATCCGAGCATTTGTCACTTCGGGCTCGTTAAAACATCGAAGGAGACTAGAGTCATCTTTAGCTTTTTCTCGACTCTTAAAACATGAAAAAGCAAAGTTGTGTCTAAAGCGTCGTTAATAAAATTTATTTTAATCGGAACATAATCACCTGTTATTCCCACGTTGATCTTTCAGTTGAAAAGTATGGAGCCCACCAACCAAGGAAATCACCTTGGCGGAAGTCCCAATCCCTTCTCCTCTTGGGGAGATGTTGGTGCGCCTCATATGGCCACATTGTCACTTCCAGGATTGACAATTGGCCTACCTGTATGGCTCTTTTCAACTAATGTAGTTCAAATCGCCACTAATCCTGAGCAGTCGAATCAACACTCAGACCAGTCTAGAGCTACCAACCAGCCTTCCACCTCTTACAATTCTTCCTCTGATCCTTCATCTTCGCAGGGTAGAGCCGGCAAAAGTCAGCCTCCCATGGAGAAGAAGGAAAAGAAGAAGAGAGAAAAGAAGCAGAAGGGGCCTATGGCGAAGGCGACTGGGGGCAAGCAAAAGACATCTGACAAAAATCCACACACTGCACCGACCGGGCCTAAATCGCCATGTGTCATTTGCAAAGGGACCCACTTCCATCGTGATTGTCCTTGTATTCCCCGGATACTAAGGGACTGGTCCCCCAGGTTGCACAATCCGGTAGCATCAACCTCTGGTAGTCATGTTGATTGCAGTCCGTCAACTAGCGAGAGTGAAGGACGGAAAGGGAGACCAAGATCACCCTGTATGCTGTGTGAAGGCGATCACGCCATCCACCGTTGTCCATTCTTAGATGAGGCAAAGAGAGTTTTGGAAGATCGTCCGATATCACCGTTACAACTTCCTCCTGGATACCAAAAACTCGCGCCAAGTCCCTCGATAGTTGAAAATCCAGCTGGCCCGATCAAGTGGTCAGCTGAAGTGTCAGTCATTGAGAATGAACCAACTGAATCTAGACCAGACGAAAGTCTAAAGGTCGATACGGCAGTTGACCCGGTTCTTCCTTCAGAGGTTTCATCCTCAAATGACTCCGTCATTGAAGATCCGTCTTCAAATGGCAACCTCACTGAAAAGGATAAGGATGACACCATCCATATTCTTTTCATCAACACAGACTCTGATGAGCATCAGGGCAATGCGCCCATTCCTTTATCGCAGGAAGGAACATCGTCAGGGTCGTATCCGGCCGTGTATTCGGTCCCACCACCAAGCAACCTGGTTGTATCTTTTGATTGGAATCAACTAGGCAGACCCCGGTTACCAGCCAGTATACCATTCAGAATCATTGTCCAAATCTATAGAATGGTAATGGCTGGAACTATCATTGATGAAGGGGCATCTGTGAGTATCCTTTCCTCTGTTGCTTGGAAAGCACTGGGTTCCCCGGCGCTTTTACCTGAGATGAGAAATCTATCAGGTTTTGATAAAGGAACCAGTCGCCCGTTAGGGATTCTCCCCAATGTTCCCATTACATTGAAGGGGAAGACAGTTCATATGAACGTCATGGTCGTCCAGGGACCCTTGGTATATAACTTACTCCTTGGACGAGACTATATATATTGCATGGAGGCGATAGTGTCCTCACTCTTCAGAGTTATGTGTTTTCCGCACGAAGGAAGAATGGTCAAGCTCGTAGACCAACTTTCATTTCCAGGATCACGCATCGCAAATAGTCAAATACCATCCCTTAACGGTTTATTCACTCAAGGAATGCCTCCACCCCCGGTTCTACTTCCCGATGAATGCGAGTGATTCGGAAAGATGTAACTGGGACCCAGGGGGCATGCACCCTGGCCTGCCTTGGGCAGAGGAAACCTTGGGTACAAAGTTAATTTCCGCAGAAGAATATGACTAGTCCGTACCCCGTCCGAAAGAAGGAAGAGAGGGTTGTTCTAGAACAAGATTCTTTTGTCAAAGTTATGTGAGTGAGATAATCAGCTTCTCGCTCCCTTTGTCTAAAAAGTAGGCTCTCCTGAGGGAGGAGATCCATTTGTGGCGGCAAGTAGCCACCATCTTTGAAGGCAAGCCTCACCCATTAAAACATATGTTTTGAAGGATAAGTAGGGGCAGCCTCCAAAGAAAGAGATGAAATTGCTGCGACAAGTAGTCACCATCCTTAGCAACCTAATGATAGACATCGCCGAAAAGAGAGTTTAGTTTGCGGCAGCAAATAAAACCATTTTTCGGATAATAAGAAAGAGGCAGCGCCTCGAAATTATACTTTATACCTGGGGGCATGCAAACCTTTTGGAGTGCAAGCACGGGACGACTATTTATTTTTTAAATTTTTAGGTCCTCCCTTTAAACCTGTAGGTCTAACCCGTTAAACTCGTAGGATTAGCCGTTTCCAGCTTGCATAAAGAAAGGATGTGGGGCAAAAGTCAAAACTTGCCAAATAGGAGCATAGCTTCGTGAGATAAAGCTCCTTAAAAAATAGCTATCTCACCTGAGGCGTTTCTTGTATTATGACTGGTATAATCGAGCAGTTTTAGCAATGTTCATGCTCGTTAAAAAATAAACGCAAGATCCGAGCAGTTTTAGCACATAGTTCATGCTCGTTAAAAAATAAACATAAGTTGTGAGCAATCTTCCCCTAGAGTTCAAGCTCACCCAGAAAAATGAACCGGTAAATAACCTTGGTAAATGTAACCTTTGACAGCCATATTAAAGCCCTTGGTCGTGTTCTTGTAGTCTCACCTCCATCCGTTCATTTGGCCAATCGTTCATCTCCATATGATTGTTTACCCATTTTGAGGAACAGCTGCGAAGAGTGATTTCACTTAGCCATCCTTGTGACACTGCCGTGATTGGAAAATTCCAACCTGTACCTGGAATCTGCTGCTATCCCTGTTTATCACTCGTTCCTCAAAAGACGAGTCTCCTTTGAGCTCTTTTCTCCTGACTCGTAAAATATGAAAAGTTTGCCGAGTTTTGGCCTTCCAGCTCGTTAAACAACCGGAAGAGCTATCCTCCTCTAGATTTTAATCTTTTTGGACCTGAGGGATTATTGCACAAAAAGATCGAGCGCTTGTTTTGTTCGGCTCGTTAAAAGTACCGAAAACTCATCCCTTCTGTATTGTTTTATACTTTTTCGGACTTAAGGGATTAGATGACGAAAAAGAATTCTGGAGTTGACTTTATGTACCTTTTCAGACTCTCTAAAAATGAAAAGGACCGAGTTATCCTTGTCGTTAGACTCGTTAAATTCATTAAATAGCGACAAACTTGTCTTTAGACGAGAACGAGTTTCCCTATCGCTAGGCTCGTTAAAACATAGCGATGGGCTTGCCCGAAGGGCAGGTTATAGAACAAGCATATGTTATCCTCCTCAAGCTTGAAAAAAATAAAGAGGTACTGGTCAGCAATGACTGGGGAAAAATTGGGAGAACCTCACAGCTTTAATGGTAGCAAGTCGCTCTTGAACATGACACTTTGTCCTCCGTATCACATCGGGTTGGGTTGTTTCATTCACCGGTCTCATCACCATGGTCCTCGCCACACCATCCACAGTTGGGGTAATGCTACCGATCCATCACATCAGTGTCGTTATATGTTCAAGAGATGTTGTTCTGCAAAGAGTCAACCGTGTCCCATCCGCTGCCATACATTGTCCTTCATCCATTTCATGACCGCCACCCTGAATCATACATCACAGTTTGTTTTCACCTCATCACAATCACTAGCTCCGTTCCGTGTCAATGATGTGGGATTCATTAAGGCCCTCCTTTGACGGATCGCTCCTTGTCGACATCAGCTCATTATCCAAGGAGTTGATCTAGGAACAACCCCTTCAGTACTTTGAAGCTTGCATGCCTCAATGGCAAGTTTCTCACTTCCGGCGACAGGTATACATCAATGACCTTCGACCAGAGGATTTTGCATGGTGGTCGACGCCAAGTCCTTTATTCCCACCATGTGAATTGTACTGTTGTACCTTGAGGGTCATCATCCTTATCGGTGATTCCTCTCGCGCTTGTTAACGGTTTACATCATTGACCGGTAATCAAGCGATGTCTTTCCATGTTCGACTTCAAGAAATTCTCACATGGATCGACTTGTACATCGAGTGAAGATCGGAAGAGATTGAAGACCCCGGATCTAGTTTCATCCATCCGGGCTGCGATATATATTCAGGATATAAAGACATTTGATGTGTACATCATTGCAGCAGATGATCATCCTTCTCAAAGGATGATAATTTCAGCAGAGAACTATCAGTCTACCATCAGACGATCGTCTGTTCTATGTACCAAAATGAATTTATAAAGCTGAGCATGGGAATGCCCGCCTCAGCTAGATCATGAAAAAGTATGAAAAATAATGTATTGTATTGTATTGTATCTTATTACAGGACACTTCTCAGCGGATTGAATGAACTTCGGATCCTCCTAATAAAGAATTTCACCTGATAAATGACCTCATACTTTAGGGGGCATCTGTTATAGACAATTTTGTGCCTTACAGCATCAGGCATGAATTGTCAATAATCCAAGGGATCCAAAGTCCCTAAACATGATGTTCCTGCCCCTAGAGGAACAAGGTCAGCAAACCAACAGCTCTCAGATCAGTTCTCCACCTGAAAACACTCAAAAACAAGCAATCCTGAAATCAAAGCAGGTGCTCCACTAGGCTTCTGCGCTGAAACTCAACTCCTCCATGGTGTACCTGCGTTGCAAAGCAGGTAGAACAAAGGCCACCTGCGCTGAGCGAGATGGGACAAGTGGCACACTGAGTCATTGTTATGGAATCTTCCAAAAATGACACTTGGATCAGGGATTTCGCCTTGTGATGAGTCAGAGGCTCTGTTTCTCCAAGTGGAAGCAAGGTTCTCCAAGTGGACTCAAGAACTGAAGATCAACTGAAGAGAGAGAGGACACAAGGCAGCTACACATCAGTTGCAAGCTGACTCATCCTTTCTCAATTCATCTATATATTGAGCTCTCTCCTATGAGCTCAGGAGGCTGGAATTTTGTGCAAAGTAATGATATGCTGTTGGTTTCACTATAGAGCTATTGGGTGATTGCTTGAAGGAGGTGAAGAGGAGAAATTCTTTCTGCTGGGAGGTGTTGCTGGATTGGGGCCTTCAATGGTTGTAACACTCTCAAAACTTTACTTCTTCCATTAATAAAAGCTATTGAGGTTCTTCTATATGCACTTGTTTCAATGATGTGTTGTGATAATTGTATATTTGATTTATGCTAATCCTTGAGTCAGTTATGATTGCATGCTTCTTGTAGTTTCCTTCTTTGTTATTTTGCAGGATCTCATTGTAGCTGGGCCAGCAAAAGAGCAAGGAGCTGGGAGCAAGCAAGCAAAGAGAAGAGTTTGGATTCGACATTAAGCGCAAGGCAACGGTTAGTGCATTTCTTCATTCTCTCTTGCTTTCATAAAGAAGTAAACCTTAAGTAGTTTTCTTTACAGTTGTTGCTGAGGTACTATCACCCTTAGAGTGGGATAGGGTCATCCGAGTCGGATACTTTTCCCTACAACAACCTTTTCATTGAATATTACATATCTACTCTGATTTTTTGATTTTCATAATCATATAGGTGATAATCAAAATCATTAACAACATATCCAATAAAGGTAAATTTCTTCGATTTTACCTCAAGCTTTGTTCTATTTTCATTATTAATGTGGACAAAGGCTTCACAACCAAAAGTCTTTAAAAATGAGTAGTTTACCTTTTTACCTGTCCATGCCTCCTCTGGAATATCAACATCCAAGGAACTTGAAGGCCCTCTATTTATTAGATAAACAACAGTGTCTACAGCGTCTGCCCAAAATTGTAAAGGCAATCCTGCATGCAATCTCATTCACCTTGCATGCTCCATGATTGTCTTATTCATCCGTTTTGATACACCATTTTCTTGTGATGTTCCTGGAACTGTCTTCTCTCTGCGAATTCCATTCTCTGAACAGTACCTATCAAAGTGTTTGCTGCAATATTCACCTCCATTATCTGATCTAAGACACTTCAACCTTTTCCCTCTCTCATTTTCAACCAAAGCTTTCCATTTCTTGAAAGTATCAAATACATTAGATTTATTTCGAGTACAATAAATCCAGGTTTTTCTCATTGCATCATCAATAAAAATAACATAATAATGAGAGCCACCAAGAGATGATACCTGAGCAGGTCCCCATACATCTGTATGCACAAGCTCTAATTTTTCTCTCTTCTTTTCTTTCCCATCTCTAAGGAATATGACTCTCCTCTATTTTCCATAAACACAATTCTCACAAAATTTTAGATCAACATGCTTCAAACCTGGAAACAAATTTCTTGAGTGAAGAATCGGCATCCCTTTCTCATTCATGTGCCCAAGCCTATGATGCCACAATTTTGTATCTTCTCTTGTAGAGGTTAAAGCATTAATAGAATTAGAAATACCATTGCATAAATACAATGTACCAACCTTTCCTCCTTTCGCTATTACCAAGGATCCTTTAGTGACCTTCTAGGTTTTATCTGTGAAAGTACTTATGCAACCTTCACCTCCCAACCGCCCTATTGAAATCAAATTTTTCTTCAGATCTGGAACATGCCTTACCTCCTTCAATAGCCATTGATTTCCATTTTGTTGTTTTATGAAAATTGTACCCATTACAATGATTTTACAGGGTTTATCATCACCCAATCGAATCTGTCCAAAATCTCCTTGAACATAATCATGAAAATGTTTCTTATCAGGTGTGGCATGGAATGAGGCCCCTGAATCTACCACCCAGGCATCAATAATATTTTCTAATGAAAGAATCAAAGCATCTTGCAACACATCACCTGTTACATTCGCTTCATGATTAGTTTCTTGCTGCTCATCTCCTTCTTTTCCCTTCAGAGACTTGTAGTCTTTCTTCAAGTGTCCTTTCTTCCCGCATTTCCAGCACACTATCCCCGCTTTGTAATTGGATCTGCCTTTTCTTGACTTACTGGGATATCCTGGGCTCTTTCCTCTTTCCATTTTTCTTCCCCTAGTCTCTGCAGTCAAAGCATTTCCTGATCTCTCATCAAAGCTTTTCCATCGCATTTCCTCACTAAGGATTGCACCAACAACATCATCAAACTTTAAAGTACTAGATCCAGAGATAGAGTTACTAATGGCCATAACTAAACCATTCCAACTTTCTGGCAATGAGCACAAAAATAACACACCCCTAACTTCGTCATCAAAATTTACCCCTACAGAACTTAACTAACTTGTAATTGTATTAAAATCATTTAAATAGTCTACAATAGATCCACCTTCTGAAATCTTCATATTAAATAAATGCTTCATAAGAAATACCTTATTTGAGGCCGAGGTTTTTTTCGTATAGTTTGGCCAATGCCGACATTAAATCCTCTATTGTCGTTTCCTTTGAAATATTAAACGCTACCGACACCGCTAGGCACAACCATATTGTTCCAAGTGCCTTTCTGTCGAGAATATCCCATTCTATGTCTATCATACTCGTCGACTTCTTTGTCTTTCCGCTCAATGGTAGGTACAGATCTCTCTGATACAGATAATCTTCCATCTGCATCTTCCACAGCTGGTAGTTTTGGCTGTTGAATTTTTCAACCCTAAACCTACCATCTTCCGACATTGTTCCCACTCGAACTAGGAACCCTTCTCTCCTATGAGTTTATTATCCAAATAGACCTTCGGCTCTGATACCAGTTGTTAGAAAATTATATATTACAGAGCAATGGAACACATAAAATAGTGTAGAAATATAAACACAGAAAATGCATAAACCAAGAGAGACACAAATATACGTGGTTCACCCATTTTGGGCTACGTCCATGGAGAAATAGTCAATCCTTATTGTATTATATTATCCAACAAACTAAAGAGATACAACCTACAGTAGATCCACTGTAACTCCCTCTTCACTCTCAATCTCCTCTCTTTTCCTCACTTAGAATATAGAACTACATAGACACAATAAAGTTCCCTCATATATAGTGTGAGGTTTCCTTCTAGGGAAAAAAAACCTAAATTAAACATAACTTTTACCATCAGATCATCTGCTAAAAGAACGGTCCAGATTTACTAGAAATCACTAGACTTTTACAAGTCAATTTTACATCTATTTTTAGCTTCGGGAGTGCTGCCCCCGAACCCCCGCCGGGGACCACTGGCCCCTGAACCCCCCAGCCAGGGGTGATTAGCCCCCCTTGCACCCCCCTATGTGGAGGGGTGTACAGTCTTCCTAGGGTATACATCTAGCTGAAACCTTTGGATATAGAGGATAATCAGGCTCCACACCCAACAACGATTCCTCTCTGACCTGGGGTCACAAAAAACATTTTAGATAAGTATTTGTCTAGGTACATATCTCAACTAATATAATATGGATTCACATTGCTGGCATGGTAGAGGAGATATATTGTTGTCAGAATCGCAAAAGGTTTCTCAGGTGGGATGAGCTTGGAAGTTGGGAGTACTAGCCTCTTATGGATTCAAGTGATATCTATTTCTATTTGATATTTCAACTAAAGTAATTTTCTTGCAATAAGATATTTACAGACACTTGGGAAAATCTCATTTCAGTTAGACTGAATACTGGAGCATTATTAAGATTTGGGAGGGCAAGAAAACCATAGAAAGGCATCTTACTAGTTTCTATGTATGTTATAATATGTTTGGCAAGGGTTCATAGTGAATTCGAAAAGAGATGCAATTAACATTGTTAGTAATTGTACCTAGAATATTATATTAAGTATCATTACAAATTTAGGAGAGATAGTTAATTTAAATGGATTCAACCATTGCATGAGGTCAGATGCCTAAATTGTGAAGGCATTTCTTCCTATCATTGGCTGAAAACTATCAAGTGCTTTGAATTTGTGTTGGATTTTACCATCAATGATCAATCACATTGTGCACCTTTTGAAACTTCCTTTATTGTCAGAATGAAAATACACCTGTACCATTATTATGGAATATGGACCTTTTATAGCAGGTTATAATTTTTTCTTTGAAGTAGAAAAGAGATGATTAATATGTCAAAAGCTATGGGGTACAATGTGACCTTGGATGTAGTTGGGGCTAGCTCGGATAGTTGAAGTTCTAACCCTCTTAGTCATACGCCTCCAGCTAGTACTAGTTCTAGGCTTATTATGCCTGCTACCAGCTGTGTGGTGTTATTTCACCTGTTTTGAACAAGGGTTGTGTGGCGATGAAGGTTTGGGATGACCAAACCACCTTTTTAAAGGAGGGGAGGATTGGCATATGTTGGCATTTTTCCTGAGAATTTGCGCGATTCTCATATTTCGTCAGTATTATCTCATTGATGCCATATTCTCTGAGGAAAATTCCTCCACTACATGGAATCAAATATCATTAAAAGAGTAAGATCTTAGATAATAACTCTTTGCTCTTATGCATAAGGAATTCTTATTTGCAATAAATAACAGGTGAAACAGATCCTTAATAGAGGCAACAATGAATAAGGGTGTCATGAGATTAGGTGATGATGTGGTTTTCTACGGTTGTTTTCCTCGTGGAATCCTTAGCATAGAGAACATTGAGCTCCCTTATTAGACATTCTTTGTGGCAGATGCAGTAAAAGGTAGGATTGTTGTATGACTTCTTCAGACTTGTCATGAAGTTATGAAACAAATCAGAATTGGGATAAAAATGATCATAACTGCAATGCAACTTTGAAATATAATGCCTTGGGAAGTGGAGATTATTTGGAGGACAATAAAGGTTATGTATATGTGTGTAGCTATGAATTAGAGTTATCATGGGGCTGGCTTAAAATATGATCTTGATTCACTTTCCCAACTTGCCTATTGATTGCCTTAATTGATCTTGATCTGGTCTGGTTGTGCTCCAATGTATGTCAAATTTCAATATTGGCAACAACAAAGTTGTGGTTTATTACAATGTTTTATCACAATACTTTAATAGTTTTAAATATATAGACGTATGTTCAAATACACATGTCACATGAGGATTGTAAGCCTCTGCCTAAAAGAATAGTTAAGAGGTGAGAAATAACAGTGAAATGATTGAGAATCGAATTAGATATGAAAAAGGAGCATGTAACAACAATATAATGAACTTGAAATTAACATGTAACAATAATATAATCAACTTGGAAAGAGTATTTAATGGAAATGAATCTAAAACCAATTAGAGAGAAACAAGTACATGATGAGTAGATGCCTTTACATTTAGTACTAAACCTTTAATTTTTATATCATAAAGATAGTACATAATACATTTTAAAGGCTTAACAATAATAGTAGTCCTGATCAAATTGAAAGAAGTTATGACTTGATATTGAGATTAACAAAAGGAAGGATTATCCATTTATAATATTAGAAAGCTTATAAAAGTGGTTGCTTCAGTTCCAGAAATATTTGTTCGATGTGTACTAATATAGAGGAAGAGGTGCAAACAAAATTGCATAAATGTTGGTGTTGGAATAGGTACAAACAAAAGAGCAATATTTTTCATCGACTACTATTCATATATACAGTGCAAGAAACAGAAACAAAAACACTAGTTTGTATCTAAAAAAATACCAAGATGAGAATTGCGGGACTGCCAATCCATCTGAAACATTCTTACATTATCGCTTTTATGAATTTGTATAAGGTGTTGGATGAAGGCATTCATCTTACTGAGAATGTCAATAGTTGGATGTAGATGATGGAGAAGGAAGACTAGGCATAGAAGGTGTTTGTCCTTTATGTCAACAAATAGTAGGGAAAACCTTTATCTCTTTACAGTATCCATATAGTAGGGATAGGTACTCACTATCCACCTTGATAGTCTGAAAAAAGGGAAAAACAAGAGTTGTTGAATTATTTGAATTCCATAAGTGGAAATCATAATTTCCTTAGTATAAGTAAAGTAAATTGTAAAACATTAATAAAATGAAAAATTACTACAAGGATAGAAAGTTGTGGAGGAGGAAGATTTTATTTATTTGAGACAGGGAAAACATATTGAAATTTCAAGTGAGATTTGTATAAAATATTTGTAAAAGAAAAAAAGTATATTGAAATTGAGTCAAAATTATACTTATTGAAATGGAATCAAAAGGGATTAGATGTAATAATGAAACTATAGCTCGTTGTAAATACTTTGATGTTAACATGGATTCCTCTTGTTCCCTATGTTTGTCGTAAGCATTTCCTTGCATGTTGGAGTAGCAACTGAAGGGAAATGGTTGACAGATGTGAATATCAGCCAAGGTTCTAACTCTAGAGATGGAAGTGAAAGTTAAGCCTTACCTGCTTTTTTGCCAATGTCCACTGTCGCCTTTGATAATGTCATGCCTTGTGATTTACGTATTTTCAAGCCCCATGTCATTCGAAGGGGAATTTTCTTGTGAGACCCTCACGTTATTGGGGGAAGTGGAACATAATATGGGTTGAAGGCATCCCATGGTGGGCCTTTGTATTAGAGGAAGTAAACAAAAACAAAGGATGGAAACTCATGGGGTTTTGGTCTAGGTGCATAGAAAATGGAAACTACTTTTCCAAGTGTTGCATTGACAAAACCTGCTTCAACCCACAAGTTGCATGTGAGGAAATCTTGTTGTTCATTGCAAATAAGAACTTTCACATACAACTGTTCATATTCCTCATGTGTACCGATAGGATGGTGGTTCCTTTTATCTGCATAACATCATGCAATTGGCATGTTCAATTTTTTGAGCATATGTTTGTTATGCGATGTGACAACTAGGTTGGTTGGATATATGTGCATTATATTGTCGAAATCCTGTTTCTCATCACTTGATAAAAAGGAATTTTTCCTTGACATGAGAAAGTTCTAGTCCTCCATAATAGGTGTTGCAATCCTAAGATTCACGAGCAACTAGCATAGGTCCCTTGTTGACGAAATATGGTAGATAACCTGACGACTGTGTCAAAGTTGCACCAAAGGGAACTGTTGCGTGAAATGTTGACATACATGGGGATGTATTTTATAGGAGGTAGTTGGCCAGTATGACCAACAAGTATGATAGAATGATTGTCGAGAGGCACATTCTGATATGAAAGGAATACCTCCCTTAAGCAATCGTCTATGCATGAAAGAATTTTAGGCCCAATAATGTTGATCTCATCAATTAAAATGTATTTGACATGACAAAGTTGTTGTTGGAGATGTAGAAGTGGTTGGCCCTCAAGAGGATGCATTGAAACTAAAGGACTCCGAAGGGAAGAATAGATTGTAAGCACCTTTATGTTAAATGATACAACACTTGTTGGAACGAGTAGGAGAAATGGGCTTGAATTGAGAGTAGAATAAAAAATCAATGTATCTTTTAGGAAATCAATTAAGTGAGAATTCCCCATGCCACTAGTGCCTTGGATGAGAATTGTAAGTGGAGGAATGGAGGAAGTGGTCCTAAAGTGGGTGAGGACAATGTTGAAAGTAACTTGTTGGGTGGGCAATAGTGAGTCAAGGGAGTCGTGAACTTGAGAGGGGCTAGAATGGATTTGGGTCGATGAGACACTGAAGACTATGAAACCTATGGTTGCATCTTGCAAAGTGGAAGGGATAGTAGTATGGGCTCAATTATGGTTGGAGTCAAAGTCATGATGTCCAAGCATGTCAAGGTCATCAATGTCCATGTTGTTTTGAGGGTGTAGTTTAGAAAGGAATTACCATTCATCCATGTCTACAAAATCAAGGGGGTTGGGCATAGCATTAGTGGAGGTGTTGTAAGAGCAAGGGGAAAGGGGTCTTCTGGTGCATGATGAACATGCCATGTAACATATGCATTTCTTTTTTGTTCCCCATGTGAAATGATTTCTTCATCAGTGGAGCTAATTTGTGATGGGAGTGTGTAAAAAGGGAAAGTATAAAAGTAATTCACTCCAACCAAAAAAAGTGTAGAATGCATCGGTAAGCGAAGAGATCGGGATATCACAAGGAAGGACATGAACAATATTGGTAGGGTTTATGTGTTTCCATTGGTTATGTTTTTGGTGAGCAAAGAAGGGATAGGAATGTGTAGCTTCAAGAAGAGTTAGTGTTTCAAGCGAAGGAGGTTTATCCATGTATGCTACAATAAAGGGTGGCTTTGGGAAAGGGGTACCTTGACCATGAGAAACAAGTCTAAAATAGTTCTACTAACATTGAGGGAAACAAATGAGTAGCTACAGAGTGAAAGGGGAAGCTTTTGTAGCATGTGGCATGTTTCCTATTCATCGATGTCCATATCGACAACTATTTCTATTAAGAATAGGTGCTTCGGGGTGGACAACCTGCGAGACACATGAAAACATTTGGTGATAGCTTTTCGATCTTGTCTTTGGTTTCGTTGCATATTTCTAGATGTAGAGGAGAACAACATAGCGAGACAAAACTGGTTGGAAGTCGATGCTTGTTCTCCATATGGACATATTTATTTTCTCTCATTACAAGCGGGGACATATTTCTTTTTTCCATTGTCATCAATCGTCAAAGAATATGTGCGATGAAAATCCCATGGAACTCCATAGAAAAAAACAAGAGTAGGAATGTTTTTACGAAGACAAGAAGAGGGGTGGAATTTTGTATGCCGTTGAATGCAATTAACAAGGTCCTCATAGTCCTGAATGCAAGAGGATGCAAGTATCAATGGTGATGGGAGGATGCATGGGTCATGCTGAGTAGAGCGATGTTCATAAGGTTCACGTTGTTAAGGAGGCCGAGGATTCCAAGCAGAAATGTGTTGATCAAAATATAATTTTACGCTATCAACTGCGACTTGGTCATGCCAATCGAGGTTGTCCATATTAGGTGCATTTTCCAGCCACAGGAAACCATGTATGTATGTGGAGCCCCTATGTTTCCACTCATATTTGTAAAGATGAGAAAGGAAAATTCGTGAGGTGAGTGTACATGTACGAAACAAAACAAAGAAGAGAATAATGCTTAGAAAAAAACCTGTACAAGAAGTCCTTTGCATGGAAACATTTTTGCAAGACCTCTTTGAGGAAGATTGTGCATTGACAATGAATGTAATGTGATGTAAGATGTGGATTGATAAATGTACTGTGATGTAAGATGCGGATTGTTGATTATATTGTGAAATCCCCATCGAGACAACTTTGATGAATTTGACGGGGGGATCACCTGGAATGACCATGTTTAGGTCGTGCAATTTAGTGTCAGTTGCACTAAGAATAAAGAAGAAAGTAGGGCTACCTATTTGTACGATCATATTAGTGAGTTCACTTCTGCATTGTTCTAGAATGAGTGTGTCCCCTTGAGGCTTGACCTAAAGCACATAATCTAGTCAGGAAGCATGGAATCAACCATGTTATGGAGGCATGCAAAAAGTTTTGCAATGGTCATTGGCAAGCCCTATTCAAGGTTTATTTTCAAGAAAACTAAAAACGTTTCTTGGTTACGATGGCAAAATATAAGGTTGTACAAGTAATATCGAAATCTTGTATGTTGGAAAAAATCATTATCATAGTAGCACATGAGGTGCAAAGCATGTTCTTACATTTCAAATTTTCTAACGCGTGGTTGAGAAATCATGACAACCCTTGTGGGGAATAATGTGGGGAAGGCCATAGAAAAGAGGCTTTACATAGTGTATGCATTGATAGAGAAGAGGGAAATAGAGGGCCAGGCAAGTGAAGTAGTGGAATCATGACGGGGAAAGTGTAGGTAGTTGCATATTTTTTCAAGCTTAGTATGGTAATTTTGGAGTGTTGATACAAAAGAGGATGGTTTGAGGTGTTTTGGGGTGTGTTGTGCAGGAATGTCATCATCCAAAGAAGGAAATGCAATTCTTATTTCGAGAGAGGATGGGATGATGTGATGGAGGAGAGAAGAGATATCGGTAGGGTGAGTTGGTAAGGCAGATATTGCAACTTCGTCCGCATGGACATCCTTGTAGTAGGGATCATGTTCTAGTTTGTATTCCAGAGATGCAACAAAACATTTCCTACTTACAATGAAATCATTTTTTGTGGTCAAACCCATGTTTATTAACAACTCTAACGCCCAATTTGGAAACCAAGCATGGCAAGATGTTGGCAATAATAGTTATGTCTTTGGAGCAACAAATAGTATGACAAATGTAGTTCTCCTGGTCACCTCGTGCATGGGTGACTTGTAAGATTTGGTTAACACGCGCTATGAGAATTTACTCTATTTGGGGTAGAGCAACAAGGAAAAATGATTGGTTTCCAGGGTCCATGTTGTTTGCAAGGGATAAGTGGTGGGTGGAGTTTGTAGTTGCACATTGGAAGCAACATATGTTATGATACAAGAATCTTGTTTTCATACTTGGGTATGATTCCTTGCATATGGAGCAAACATGCAAGGGAGAGAGGTCATCTATCCTTTCATGAAATCAGTGGTGTGCATCGTTAAGGGCAGGGTTGAACAAATTATGGGGATGGGAGAGTGAGGAAGAATGGGTCGATGGTGGGGTCTGTGATGTAGATGGGGAAGAAGTGGAAGTGAATGGAGGAAGTGGAAGGGAAGGTAGACTCGGAGTAGGGAATGTTGAAGGAGATGGGTTTGAAAGTGAAGTTTGGAGATGTTTGGGAAGAGAAACATTATATGTGGGTATAGTTGGAAAGGATTGGGAGTTTAACCTAGCTTTATATTTGAGATGTCTTTGTTTGGTGTAGATTTCTTTATTATGTGCATAGAGGAGTCCCTTGTGAACGTTTCTTGAAGGATTTCTAGAAGACTCTGACATGTCCATCTTCATACAAACATGGGGACACAAATATTGGTGCATACAAGAGTTGAGAGAGAGTAGCAATGAGTACAAAGAAAGAGTGCATGGAGGAGTGTCCATAGAAGGAAGAATGTTTAATGGAAGGGGAGGGAAGAAATCTAAATTCAAAAGGAAAGGAAATAGGAGCAAGTGTTTATTTATAATTTTCTTATTTTTTTGCAAATTGTGAAAGAGTGTGTACATCCAAATAGTATTTTTCATTTTTATTTTTTATTTTGAAAATTTCAAAAGAGTGTGTACATCGACGTATTAGTTGTGTGACATGAAGACATGCACAAGGAAAGAAGTATAAAGATGAAATATAAGTAAATATCAATTATAATTTTGTTTTGTTTTTTTATTTTTGAAAATTTGGAAAGAGTGTGTACATGTAAGGCAAGAAGTATAAAGATCCAAGGTGCAACATAACTAAAGATCAAATAAATTTAAGGTAAAGAAACAACAACCTTTCCTAACAAGTTAGTGTTTGTATTTAATTTCACAAAACATACTTTTGAAATGATGTAAATATAATACCTTGTTTAGAAGGAAGAACAAAAGAGCATATATATTATATTTAAAGGTAAAAGATGCAACATTATTTAAAGGTGGAAGTTGCAACATGTAACATAGTTGTAGATACATAGAGGAGAGAAGTACAATGATGAAGTGAAAAAAAGAAGAGGGCGGTATGGGAAGAAATGAGAATGAACGGAGAAGCATATAGAAGTTGTTGTCTACATTTCAATTTGACATGGCAAAAGAAAAGGGAGTTTTAAAGGAGACAAACAAAGGAAGCAGTAGATATTTTTTTGATATTGTTGGGTCCCTATAATACTAGTGATTACCCTATTACTATTGTATTTATACCCCTTATTAATATTTTTGTGCCCCTATTACCCCCATATTGTTACTACTGTGCCCCATAGAATCCCTCTATTATTATTTTTGTGGCTTTATATTATTGTTAGGTCGGCTGGATTATATTGTGACTCCTTATAGGAGGTTTTGTCATTTGAATCATCCAAGAATTGCTCATTTATGTAATGTAAAGGAGGTTTCCCCCTCGAAGAGGCTGAATTCTAAGGCGTAGATTTATCTTTTCTATCTTTTCTTTAGCTGCTTTCATAACATTTGGTATCAGAGGTTTGGATTCTAGGGTTTCACTGCTCCAAACAGGTCATCGTGGCATTTTCGCTATAACTTTTTTCTGTGACATTTCAGAAGTCGCAAAAAAACCCATTTGACAAGACATCGTGGTGAACCTTGGGTCCGAATTTCAGAGCTTTTCGCACTATATTGGCGGAGTTATGATCTGAGGAAGTTGGTATTTTTGCAGACCCTTAAATTACATTCCAAACAAGTGACCTGGGGAAAATCAACATAACTTTCTCTCTGGGGATCAGATTGAAATTTTGTAAGAAGGTATAGAAAGAGGACGGACTGTAGTTTCTTGTATGCATTTTTCAGATCCAAAGGTCGAAAGAATGACTTGTGGCACATCGTACAAGTTCACTCTACTGAACTAGTCTATAATCAAGTCACTGTGGGAGATTTCGCATAACTCTTCCTTGGAGAATCCAATTTGGGTCAGACTAGTGGCATTGGAAAGAGGACACAGAGGGCTACTACAACTCACAAATTTAGAACTAGATGATTAGCAGGTACAGAGATACATCAGAGGCAATATCGAGCTCCTACAAAGTGAAAAAGGGTGTGTAGATTTTCTTAAATTTTTGCTTAAGCTTGGTTTGAAAATTTATTTTGAAGGAATTCAAAGGGCATAGTAGAGCATTATTATCGGTAACTAATGCCTCGAAAGAAAATGCAAACACCTAGTAAGGAACCTGAAAGCTCTAGCATGACTCATGAAGAAGAGGAGTAAATGCAATATGATATATCAAAATTACAAGACCAAGTGCAACAACTGTCCCTTACACAAAAAGGAACAGAATCTAAGATGGATGGTTTAAAGAAAGGTGTAGAAGCTATGATGGACGGTTTAAAGAAAGGCGTAGAAGCTAAGATGATCGACGTGGAAGCTAAGATGGATGGTTTAAAGAAAGGCGTAGAAGCTAAGATGATTGACATGGAAGCTAAGATGGATGATTTGAAGATAGATTTGAAGACAGACATGGACGAATTGAAGATAAATGTGAATAAGTTGCTACAAGAAATGGGCACTAAGGGTGAAAGGGTACTAAAGGAAACTCATGCTGAGAATAAAAAAAATGTTAATCATGATTCCATAGATGCTAATGTTGGATCGAAGACTCACCATATTCCAAAAATCGATATGAGGAAGTTATATGGCAAGGATCCTACCCCATGGATATTACAGATGGAGCAATTCTTCGATCTCAATAATGTTCAAAACACACAAAAGGTACGTATGGCAACTTTATATTTGGAACCAAATCAGTTTGTATGGTATCAATGGCTTTGCTCTCGTAAACAATTTATCACTTGGGCAATGTTTACGGAAGAATTGGTAGCACATTATGAGGATACAAAAAGAAACACTTTTTTTAGCCAATTGATAAGTCTCAAACAAAAGGGTTCAATAATGGAGCACATTGAGGAGTTCCAAAAATTGAACATAAGGGTAAAAGATATTCCAGAGGAGCATAGGATTGATGTGCTCATAGGGTCATTAAAGGATAATATCCAACATGATGTTTGCCTTTGGGAAACTGATTCATTAGAGAAGGCATTCAGGTTAGCAAGAAAAATGGAAAGCAAAATTATGGCAACCAGGAAGCATACCACTCACAACTATAAAGACGGAAGTGTTGTTGCCCCTAGTCTTCCACAACCTATAAGGTTGACACCACAACAATTGGAAGAAAAAAGAGCAAAAGGGCTTTGTTACAGTTGTGATAGAAAATACACTAAAGGTCATAAGTGTGCTGAGAATAAATTATTCTACATAGATTGTGAAGAGGAAGAAGAAAAGGAGCAAGAAAGGTCAAAAGAAGAGGATATACTCCAGGAACAAAGCCTAGATGAAGAACAAATAAATCCGACCATATCTTGTAATGCATTGGCGGGAGTTACCACTCCTCAAACCATCAAGATAGAAGGACAAATCAAGAAGAAAAAGGTAATAGTTTTGATTGATTTAGGAAGCACCCACAATTTTATTCATTGTAAGGTAGCAAAAGAATTGAATTGCTTCCAATATCCAGTACCAGAGTGTCAAGTGATGATTTCAAATGGAGGAATAATAAATTGCTCTGGAAAGTGCCATAATATCAAGCTATCCATGGGAGAATATGTATTGACTAGCCAAATGCTTTCTATTCCAATGGGAGGTGCCGATGTTGTACTAGGAGTCCAATGGCTACAATCCCTAGGTAAAATGGCCTTTAATTTTCAAGAACTTTTCATGAAATTTTCTGCAGAAGGAAAGGAAGTTGAGTTAAGGGGTATTGCAGGGAAACCAGGAAATATAATCAGCTCTAATGGTATGACAAAGCTTCTTAAAAAGGAGCAAAGAGGTGTAATTTCACAATTATGCTCGCTAGATGTTTCCACATCGAAATCATCTATTTCTCCAGATCTCCAAAAAGTCCTGGACAATCATTCCAAGGTATTTGAGACTCCCAAAGGTCTCCCACCTAGGCATGATCATGATCATGCTATTCATCTGATTCCAGGAAGTGTTCCTCCAAACATTAGGCCGTACAGATATCCCTATGTCCAAAAGAGTGAAATTAAACGTATGGTTGCAGAAATGCTCGAGGCCGGTATAATTCAACTGATTCAAAGTTCTTTCTCTGCTCCAGTAGTATTGGTGCACAAGAAGGATGGATCATGGCGCATGTGTCCGCATTATAGGGAGCTCAACAAGCTCACTATTAAATATAAGTTCCCCATTCCTGTCATTGATGAATTACTGGATGAATTTCATGGATCAATTTACTTCACCAAGTTGGATCTTCGTTTAGGATATCATCAAATTAGAATGAAGATTGAAGACATTCCGAAAACAACATTTAGAACTCATGAGGGTCATTATGAATTTTTGGTCATGCCTTTTGGCCTTACCAATGCACCTTCAACATTTCAAGGTTTGATGAATTCAATTTTCAAACCATTCCTTAGAAAATTTGTGCTAGTACTTTTTGATGATATACTAATCTACAACAAGTCTTGGAAGGATCATGTTGAACATGTTGATAGGGTGCTACAACTATTGAAAGAGAAACAATTATATGCAAAAAGATCCAAATGTTTCTTTGGAGTCCAGGAAGTGGAATATTTGGGTCATATTGTATCTCATGAAGGAGTTAAGGTAGACCCTAGCAAAATTAAAGCCATTAAGGAATGGAAAATCTCCACATCCATAAAGCATCTGCGAGGATTTCTCGGGTTGATAGGGTATTATCGCAAGTTTGTTAAGAATTATGGGAGAATAGGAGCACCTCTAACAACATTATTGAATAAAGATGCATTTTCATGGACTCTGGAAGCAACAAAGGCCTTTGAACATCTTAAAGAGGCAATGTGCCAAGCACTGGTCTTAGCTACACCAGACTTCACGAAAACCTTTATTGTGGAATGTGATGCTTCAGGAAATGGAATTGGTGTTGTTCTAATGCAAGATGAAAGACCCATTGCTTTTGAAAGTCATCCAATCAAGGAAAAGTTTTTAAGCAAAGCTATTTATGAGAAGGAAATGTTGGCAATACTCCATGCACTTAAGAAATGGCGACCCTACCTAATGGGAAGACACTTCAAGGTAAAAATGGATCATGATAGCCTTAAATAATTTTTAGAACAAAGATTATCCTCTGAAGAGCAACAAAAGTGGGTCACAAAGATGTTGGGTTATGACTTTGAAATCATCTAAAAAAAAGGGAAGCAAAATGTGGTGGCAGATGCACTCTCAAGAAAGGATGAGGATGTGGAAGCATTATTGTGTGCCATTTCTATTATCCAACCAGATTGGATAAACGAAGCAAGGGAGGAATGGAAGAATGACGAAGAAGTGTGGGCACTTATTCAAAAGTTACAACAAGATTCCAGTATGTCTAATATATTTAGCTGGCAAAATGATTCGTTATGGTACAAAGATCGCTTATACCTTTGTAAGAATTCCCAGCTAAAACAAAAGATTCTTATGGAATTGCACACTTCTCCCTTAGGAGGGCACTCAAGATTTTTGAAAACTTACGACAGGGTTAAGAAAGAATTTTTTTGGGATGGCCTTAAATAAGATATTCAAGAGTTTGTGGCGGAATGTTTGGTTTGCCAACAAAATAAAGTTGAAACAATTAAGACACCAGGTCTATTACAACCTTTATCCATTCCAATCCAACGTTGGGAGGAGGTTTCAATGGATTTTATCACAGGTTTACCCAAGTCTGAGGGAAAGAGTGTCATCATGGTGGTAGTTGACAGAATTACCAAGTATGCTCACTTTTGTGCATTATCACATCCATTTAAAGCCAGTACAGTTTCTACTGCATTTATGGAATCAGTTCAAAAGCTACATGGAAACCCAAAGATTATTGTAAGTGATAGAGATCCCATTTTCACTCGAAATTTTTGGACATAATTATTTTCTTGTCTTGGTACTCAGTTAGCTCATAGCTCATCTTATCATCCTCAATCTAATGGGCAAACTGAGATAGTAAACAAATGTTTGGAAGGATATCTTCGTTGCTTTGTATCTGATAAATAGACACAATGGGTCAAATGGTTGCCTCTGGCTGAATGGTGGTATAACACTTCCTTCCATACAGCAACAAAAATGACCCCATTTATGGCACTTTATGGGTATCAACCACCATCCATCACATCATATTTAAGAGAAAATTCTAAGGTTCAAGTAGTGGAACATCACATCGAACATCAACAACAAGTCCTCCAACTCCTAAAGGATAACCTCGTGTTGGCATAGAATATAATGAAACAACAGGCAGATCAACATCGCAGTGAAAGAAGTTTTGATGTAGGTGATTGGGTATTCCTACGGCTACAACCATATAAGCAAATGTCCCTCAAGCAAGCTAAGAAGGATAATAAATTATCACCAAAGTCTTATGGTCCATACAAGGTGTTGCAAAAGATTGGTACTATGGCATACAAATTGGAGCTTCCTGCAGCTTCTCGATTGCACCCAGTTTTCCATGTTTCATGTTTAAAGAAGGTTATAGGCAACAAGCTCCCAGTTCAAACAATATTGCCAGAACTTGACGAGGAAGGAAAAATTATATTGGAACCAGAAGCAGTCACAGAAACAAGAACTCGACAACTACGAAATCGTTCAATTTCAGAGTATCTTATCAAGTGGAAGAACTTATCCACTGAAGATTCCACATGGGAGGATGATAATTTTATGCAGAAGTATCCGGAACTACTCAAGCGTTGAGGACAACACTTTTTTGATGGAGAGGGGCATGTTGGGTCCATATAATACTAGTGATTACCCCATTACTATTGTAGTTATACCCCTTATCAATATTTTTGTGCCCCTATTACCCCCATATTGTTACTACTGCGCCACATAGAATCCCTCTATTATTATTTTTGTGGCTTTATATTATTATTGTTAGGTCGGCTGGATTATATTGTGACTCCTTATAGGAGGTTTTGTCATTTGAATCATCCAATAATTGCTCATTTATGTAATGTAAAGGAGGTTGCCCCCTCGAAGAGGCTGAATTCTAAGGCGTGGATTTATCTTTTCTATATTTTCTTGAGCTGGTTTCATAACAGATATCTTCGAGGACAAGGGAACATGCAGAGCCATAGTTGATTTCCTATGAGTTGATTATTACAACCTTCGACCGTAGTTGATTTCCTATGAGTTGATTATTACAACCTTCAGGCAGTCGACACCATTGAAGTTATCCATTTTTACAGATAATGTAAAGTGGAAATGACGACGTGAAACCCTTGAATGAAACTTGTGAATAACACTAGGATCTGTGGAGAGTATGAAAAATTCTTTTGTTGGGACACCCATGAGTTCAGTTGCAACATTATCAAAAGTTGTGACATTTTTTAGTAGGCCTTTGTGGTCATGCATTTCAAATTTAAACACACAACGATAATGACACTCTCCAAAGTCCCCACCACATTTTGTGCAGTGCCACATTCCATTTGAGTGGTGAAAAACATTTTTCATGCATTGGATGCCTTCAGATGAAAGAGGGCATACAAGGAAGTAGAAATCTTGCATGTTAATAGAGGTCATGGTTCCATGAATAGAGAACCATGCTGCTTTTCTGAGTGGATACAAGTCTATGAGGTCAACAATTTTACATTGTGGGTGGGCTCACTTGGAAGACCCGGATAAATTTTTACTTAATGATGGTGAAGAACCCATGTAGCCTTTTTCATGAAACCATGACTGGAGTTGGTGAGTCTCTAGAATGTCCGGATCCAATAGGAGGCTTGTGGTGGAGATAGTCCCTACAGTCCTTCCATTAAATTCAGCTATGCGACCCCCTTTGATTGCAAGCACAGTCGAAGCACTAGAAGAGAAGATTTCAATGAGTTCCTTGCCTGTAGTGTGGAAATGCTTGCCCCATAGGGTGATGTCGATGTTATACCTAGACTTTTCTTCCAAGATGAGAGCTTTTCTAATTGTTTCAGACCCATATCTTTGAAAAAATATGGAGGTTGGAGAAGTGGACCTCACCATGCCAATGATGTCCACAATTGGGCCATGGTTTGAACATCTGATTTCACTTATATATTTAAAATGGAAATGGTGGAAAGGAATTGTCAGAACATCATCCAAGCAGGTACAACAATGGAAGCTACAGAGAAGAAGACTTCCCATTTTCTATTGAGATGGTTGCAATTTTTGTTTTTCGATTTGACTATCCCATTCGAAACCATGAAAATATGCCCAATTTGGACAAGGCCATGCAAGGAATATGCTTAATCACCGAAGGTAGAGAGATGGATTACATCATTGACACAATCAATGAGGTCAAAGTGAAAGACCTTTCTGGAGGCTCAAGCATTGTTGTACAAGTGAAGGGTTTTTTTTGCAAGCACCCTACCCTGGATTGACCAATGTTTATGGTAGGGGCTTAGCTACATGAATGGCATGGCAGCAGGCACAACAGAGGACAAGTGAGTTCATGATGAAGAAAAACCTTGTGTTGAAGTAGGAGTGTGGAGCATGTGCCATATGATGTTGAAGAGGCTGCTTGGTATGTGGACGGTTGTACAATTTGAAGAAGGGTCAGGTCCCCAATCAAATTTGCATGATGTTCAAGAAATTCGAGTTCAAGTACTTTTATAGTCCTGAAAAGAAGGAAAGAAAGAGGAAATCAATGCGACATTAGTGTGAATGTGAGTGGAGAAGAGAGGGAAGGAAAATAAAAACATAAAGGGTGGGGTGAAGAGTGTGAGCATATGCATAGTTTTGCAAAAGTGTGCAAGTGGATTCTTTAAGAATGATAATCGACCCCAATTGCAGATCACTAGAGACGACATGGGAATTGTAGGCAGATGGAAGAAAATTTATGTGCTGGGAAGGGAAATGCAGTAGTGTTGGGACGATGTCTTCGTCGAAGGAAGAAGATTGAGTTCAACTATTTGGAGTGATGGTTGGATCGTTGTAGAGCCAACTAGAAACAAAGTGATGGGATTCGCTTTCAAGGTAGGCTCCATGATGAGGAGGAAAGGAGGTGTCTTGAATGGTGAAAGATAGTGAAATGGAAGTGTGAGGGGCCAAGATCAATGCAAAATATTGGAGAAGAGCATGCTTAATAATTCCATAGGGTTAACAAGTTTGGTTGAAACTTCATGGTTGGCATAAGCATGCATTTTGAATTCAATATGTTTTAAGTACATGATTCATGCAAATTCTATAAAATGAAAAGGCTATGGTTGGAATGAAGGGGATGATTAGAAAAAAAATGTTAATTCCAAAGATAGGTAGATTCCATTTAGTGTCATGTGATTCACAAATATGATGCAATGAATATAACATGAAGATCAAATAAAAAGAAAGGTCTTTTCAGGATAGGAAGTCCCCTATTTCAATAACAAAATTTCAATTTCCTATAGAAACTTTCATTGTAGAAGCCTTTCCTCGATGAAAATGAAAATAATAGAATGTGTGAAACAATCAAGAGTACAAAGAGGTAGTAGAAAGCATAAGTATAATCGTAGGTTAGATGAAAGTGAGTTTGAGGTGATCTTGGGCCCATTTTGTCAATATTATATTAGAAAACGAAAAGGTAAGGATGGTCTCCACTATTAAATGGGGCATTACAATTGAAATAAGAATATAAGTTAGAGAATATAAAAACATTGTACTTTAGTATAGCAACGATTAAAAAAATAACACTACTATATTCTCGTCATTTTTTTGCATGGGGCATCTACCTTATACTAATTTCGATCAGGTGGATAAACATTCTATTTTCCAGTTCCATCAATGTTCTCATTGTGCAATTCATTTCACCAAATGTTAATAGAAAAGGCTGACTTCTTGTTATGAATTGCAGTAGTTTTTGTTTTTGACATCATCTTCTTTGCGTTTATCTTTCTCATGTTCACAAGTTCCTTATATTTAAAGGAGATATATAATGAATCCAAGGGACATGTTACTATAAACTATCTTATTGTCTCAAAGGATGGTCCATAAGAAATTTGGAATTCAAGTGAGGGATGGTTCATAACAAAATTGGAATTCAAAGCTAGGGTTAGTTCCGAGACTGAATTTTAGTGGTATTAGTAATTCACCATACTTACTTTGGGTAAACAAAAAGCAAAACTATTGCAAATTGAAGATCATTTCTAGTGATATGTATAGGTACAATATAAATTAAGTCAGAAAGTGCTGGCCATGGAAGGCATATGTCACCCATTGAGTTGTACATCATACAGATGGTCCAAATGTTTCAAAGTTGCATTTCAAAACTTCCGAAGTTAGAGTCAATAAATAAAATAAAATAATAATAGTAGAAAACAATTTCTTCAAGATAATTTGAAAAAAGGAAAAGAAATTCAATTAAGAAGACAGAAAAAGTTCACAATTTCAAGAAAAATAAAGATAAAAACCAATTTGTTGATTAAACACTTTATCAACAATGATTAAAATAACAATGTCTGTAAAAAAAAGTGAAAGGAAATTTGAAAATCAACCCAAATCCTGTCAAGTTAGATCTAGGTTTGCAACAACAGATGAAATTGAGGGGAATCTATTCCATTATAGCAGAATTTGAAAAATGACATGAAATGGAAATTTAAAATCCTGGAAGCGTCAAGATTTCTGATTGACAACAGTAATATAACCAGCTGAGGTACAAAATATTTATTAAAAAAACAGCAATATTTATTAAAAAAACAGCAAGCCCTGAAGATACAAATCATAAAACCGCTCTTCAACCCTAGATTAATTTAAAAATATTTGTCACAAATCTACTGTATCTGAGCAAATACCCACTACAAAAATACAATCAATAAAATGAATTAAGTGGGATAAAGCAGAACTTTCATATTGGAAATTGAAATGATCTGAATTACTGTAACAAATTTAGTCATTTTTCCCATTTGAAACCATGTAAGGACTCCGAGTAACGTAACACACTGAAATGTGCATCAATTACCAATTGATGGTATACATGGAGTAACTTGAGTATTAGCTGATTCTAACAGGTCTAAAAATTCAAAATAATTAGTAAAATTTTGTGGAATCCATAGAACATTTGTTTGACATCAAATTTTCGCACTTCTAGAGTATTTCAAAGGTGGCAACGATGATCAAGGCAATAGATCGATACAAAAACATTTGAAAAATGATGAATTCCAGACTATGATGAACATAAAGCAGTGGTAATGGATGAGTAGGACAGATGGACTGGGAGGTAGCTCATGGAATCCTTTGCAATGTAAAGCTTAAAAGCCTTAGCTGTTGAAGCAATCCCTACCCAATCAACTTCCAATCAACAATGTCACCTTTCTGCCAAATCGACTTCCATCAACACATTAAATTTTTATTTTCTGTAAAATCAACAATAAATCGATGGAGGCACTCCTCCTGCAACATAAATTTGTTTTATCCAAGGGCTATGTGCATTAAGGAAAGCAGGTGGTGAGGGATGGAAAGAAGTAGGCAAAGGGGCTCATTAAAAAAATTGTAGTGAGGGATGGACAACTCAAATTGTGAAAAGTAGTGAAAATAGGTGGAAAAAGGATCTATCCCAGAATTTGAAAAGGGCATGAAATAGAAATTTAAAAATCCTGGAAGCTTCAATATTGAAATCAGTAATATAACCAGCTGAGGTACAAAATATTCATTAAAAAAACACTGATGCACGAGCATCTAGCTGACGGGTCATCATGACGAAAGGCTGTTTGGTCTCTGAGAGCACTGAAGGCGAATTTGTTAAGAGAACACTGTAGTTGTTTTTGTTTATGTTGTTTTAATTTAGTAAAAAACAATATGTAGGAAGGTAGAGGATTAATTAGGTAAATGGTTGCAATTAATTAATTTTATTTTCTTGTCAACTTTTACAAGATTGTAATGTAGGACAATAAATAGTTTTTGGAACTAAAAATGTGTAACCAACAGAATGTAACCAACAATAGTTGGGAGAAAAGAGTTCCATACAATCATTGAAAAAGAACAGAACGCAATTGTAAAAGGTTCGACTTTTTGGAGAGAGAGCAAAAAACTAATAAAATATCGATGAGCACACAAACTATTTTCCAATATCCTGTAACTATCTATCTCTCTGTCATTCTCTTAAATTTCCAAAAACAGTGAAAGTCTATTCTCTGTTTTGTTCCACAAGCATGTACACACATATGTGTTTCTATTTGCATTGATTCAAGCAGGCCTACAAATCGAAACGAGTTTGCAGACATAATTAAAGAATACACTACAGAAATGAGGATTTATCAATCACACAAGCATAGAGGAATCCTGGATGTTGATACTTAATTTGAGCATCAAAGGTAGAGACAAGACACAAGAATTTCTGAACAGCAAAATCAAACAAATCATACAGGTACTTCTGAAGAATAAACCCTCTTGTTTCATTTATAAAATAAGCACAAAAATCTTTGTTCGAATATTTACAATCACAAAAACTCATTCAAATATACATACAGTCTATGTAATAACACTATACAAGGTTCGAAGGGTATCATAGCATACGGGTTTAGAAACCCTAACCGCAAATCAAACCCTACAACAACTACCCACTAGAGGAACCATGCAAGTCTAATGGCCTATGACTACATATAGTCGGCCGTCTGAAATCATTACAATAAAAATTACTGTAACCCTAGCATATGATGAACAAAACACAAGCCACAAGAAAAATAGGGAACGACCCTACCCGGGTCTAGCCAAAGTATCGAGGAACCGAAGTCCAAAACCCTCTAGGATGAGCATACCTGCAACGACAGAAATCAACTGAATTTTGTGAGCATACCGTGACAGATAAAGAGGAGACCGAAAGGAAATAACGAGACAGAGGTTCGAGTTTACCTTGCAAATACAAGACGCTGACATTGTAGTCACCTAGGGTCACTTTGCTCACGAAGGAGCAAGTGTATTAGTTTAACAGTGTGAAAAGAAGAAAAGACTAATAGCATAGAAAAAAATCTTACCTTGGAATTGCGGAAGAAGCTGATGCCGAGACCCTGCGACCGCAACTTGTTCACAAAACCGAGGAATACAACTAGAGCACTCAACAACTTTTACATAGAAGGATTCAAGACCAAAAGGAGTCGCACAATCCAGCTAAAATAACCAACATTGACTAGTACATAGAGAAATCTCAGTTTCCAACAAGAAAACTAAATCCATAATTTGACAGATAGATTAATTGCAGACAGATAAACAATGATGGAATAACTAGGTTCATACAAGAGTTCATTACCAAACAGAGAAGTCGATGAGTTTCCAGGTCAAGAGCCGAGCCAGAGTACCAGAGGCAGCATAAAATTACATTGAGAAAACCACGCAGCATAACCACATTGCAGAGCCCTCAAATCTCAACAGTTCACATGCAAAATGACCAGAAGATAGCTTTTGAGACCCTCATACCAAAGCGGGAGTGAAAATTCCGAGGAGTGGAAACCTGTCCAATGTTCGTTTGGTTTGGGTACAAACCATAAGTGCGGACTCCAAATCAATTATAATATCATTGCAATCAATCGTCAAATGAACCAACATCATATGTAATCCAACTGCCCATCATTAAATTTATTCATAATCGCATTATTAACGTTGCTAAGTGTGACAAGGGTGGGCTGGTCCCATCAAGTGGTATCAGAGTAGGAAGTTGAAAGAGTCAGGATATGGAAGTTGGAAGACGAGGACGTGGGAGAGGTGTGCACAGAGCAGTAGATGAAGGACTGAGGGAAGAAATAAGGATCCTTACTGCTCATTTAGAGGTAGTGGAGGCAGGAAGGAGAAGGGATCCAAGAATAGGAGATGACAGCGAGGAAGAAGCCATAGTTGCAACAGACGGATCAGATTAGGAAGGGCTGGAGATGAGGTTGTTGAGGTCGGTTCTATTGGCCAGTAGCAAGCCCAAAATGGAGATTCCTAACTACGATGGCAGCCTATCCACAAAAGTTTTGTTGGACTAGGTAAGCGAGTTGGACAAGTATTTTGAAAGTGAAGAGATCAGCGAGGACCAGAGAGTCAAATTCGTTGGAACCAAATTGAAGGGACACACAACCCTATGGTGGGATAGTGTCCAAGAAGAGAGAAGGAGGATGAACAAGTTACCGATAAAGAAGTGGTCAACGATGGTGGCCAAGCTGAAAGGTAGATTTCTACCTAAGGGTTACTAGGTTGCACTTTACCAACAAGTGCAGAATTTAAGACAAAAAGGGATGATAGTAAGGGAGTATAGAGAAGAATTCTACGGCGTGAACTTGAGAGCTGGTTATACCGATGACACTCCAGAGAAGACAGCAAGATACGTAAACGGTTTGAGACTGGAAATACTGGATGAAATCAACATTCTTTCCCCGAGAAATATAGAAGAAGCCTATCAGAGTGTTGTGAAGGTTGAAGAAAAGATTACTAGAAAAAAAATGCTAGGAGAGGACAGGGAACTGGTAGAGGATGAGGACAGTCCTATGGCAGAAGATGAACTGCCAGTAATAGCGAGGAGGGCAGCAGCTCCAAGGCTTCAGGAACAATAAAGAAAGGAGACAGCACTAGAGGTGGCAGGCCATATCAGCGAGGAAGAGGGAATGGCCAAGGTAGAGGAGCTAATTTCCAGTGCTACAGGTGCCACAAGTGGGGGCATAGATCTTTTGAATGCCCTGAAGCAGAGCAAGCTGGCCAGAGGGGAACATTTGTTTCACAGCCTGAGGAAGCTGAGGCACTGCCCCAAGAAGCAGAAAATGTAGCGGAAATAGGGGAGGCCTTAGTTCTAAACAAAGTATTACTGAAGCTAGCCAAGGAAACAACTGAACAGACCCAATGGAAAGCACTATTCTGGACAGTTTGCAAATCACACGGGAAGTGCTGCAAATTGATCATTGACAGTGGGAGTACAGATAATTTGGTTGCCACCGAGATGGTGGAGAAGTTGGGTTTGAAGCGGCTTAAGCACCCCACCCCTTACAAGGTGTCGTGGCTGCAGAAAGGCCACCAGCTATTGGTTGATGAACAGTGTGAGGTTGAATTTCACATTGGCAGGTACAAAGACAAAGTTATCTGTGATATTATGCCAATGGACGTGTGTCACATACTGCTAGGAAGACCATGGCAGTATGATCGGAAGGTAGTACATGATGGAAAAACAAACTGCTACAAGTTTGTTAAAGATGGAATCAAGCATACGCTTGTACCCATCAAGGGAGAGGAGACAGAAGAAGCAAGTGGGACAAAAGCATTGCTAATAGGTGGAAACCAGTTTGTGAAATAGATCGAAGAAGGTGAAGTGAATTATGCTGTTGTGAGGAGGGCAAAGACAGTGTTGTTGCACACAGAAATGTTTGATTTGCCTACAGAAATTCAAGAGATGCTGCAAGAATACAAAGACATTGTAGTTAATGATTTGCTAGACAAGTTGCCTCCCAAAAGAAGCATCATTCATTATATCGACTTTATACTCGGAGCACGCTTACCAAATAAGGCAGCATATCGGATGAGCCCCAAAGATAATGAGGAGATCAAGAAACAGGTGCAGGAATTGCTAGATAAAGTGCTGATAAGGGAAAGCTTGAGCCCTTGTGTAGTACCAACAGTTCTCGCTCCCAAGAAAGGAGAAGAGTGGCGGATGTGCACGGATTCGCGAGCCATCAACAAAATCACCGTTAGGTACATGTTTCCCCTACCAAGGATGGACTGTTACAGGGATTAGTCTCCACACGGATCTACTCTATCCCACTAAGGTATGGTAGGGACTGAGAAACAAAAGCAATAGAAGTTTATCTTGATTTCCTTTTATATGAAGTAGATAGAAGAAGAAAGAAGGGGCCAACCTCTGTCTTTCGCTTGAGCTCTTTGCTTGATTCTTCCTCCTTCTTGTAGCCATTCGGTTCTTGCCCGCTTATATGCCCAGCTTCTAGGAATACCTGCGAGATCAGAGCAACCAGATACTATGCAAGAACAAAGATCTACCATATAAGTAATCTAGGGTCAGTGTAGATTAGCCATTCACATGCATAAACACATATTACACAAATAAATGGAAGGAAACAAGAATGAATTTTATTGGTAAACAAGTCAAGAGAGTTACAACCAGCTGTTCCGACCTAGCATCATCCTCTTGACATGAAAGAGTTCCCTTAGAACCTCATACAAAAGCAATCACCCAACAAGCATAAAGATATCCTCAAGAAACTATCAGCAATTCCTTGCAATAAGCCAAAATTCCAACCTCTGGATATCTTGGTAAGGGATCCCTTTATAGCCTTTTGACAAGGTAATGAGTCAGCTTCTTTGTTTTTGATTAGTGTCCTCCCACTGATAGTCCTTGCTTCCACTTCGAGAATGAGCATCTCTGACTCATCCAAGGTCGAATTCTGAGTAGCAAGTGTCACAGGAGAGAGTTATGGAAGATTCCATGACTTTCCACCTTGCAAATTAACACTGCCATTTGTCACTTTCCCGCTCAGCGCACCCCGTAGAAGGGCTACCTTCTCTTAAACGTAGGTCCACAGTGTATTCACCTGCTCTTAAACGCAGTTGGACCATGGAGCAAGTGCTCTTATCTTGAATTGACCAGTTTTGAGTGGTTTTTCATGGAGGACTTTCTGGGAGGAGCTATAATCCTTTGACCTTTCTCCTTTAGGGGTTGAAACAACATTTTTAGGGACTAAGGATCCCTTGATTTATGGATATTTGTCGCTTGGGGTTCCAGGACCCAAAAATATCTATAACAGTTGCCCCCTAAAGCATGAGGTCGATATTTTTTCTTTTTCTTCTTTGTTTTTTTTTTTTTTTTTAAATGTCGGGTGAAGTGCTTTATAATGAGGATCCAGAGTTCTTTTCGAGCCAAGAGGAGACCTGTAATAAGATACAACACAATACATTATCTTCATAACATTTTCATGATCTAGCTGAGGCGGGCATTCCCATGCTCAGCGTTATAAATTCATACTCATGTACATAGGACAGATAACTGTCTGAAAATAGACTGATGATTCTGATAGAGCCATCATCCTTCTGATTGGATGATTATCTGTGCCGTAATGTTGTACATTTGATGTTTTTATTTTCCTGAATATATCGCAGCTCGGATGGCTGAAACTAGATCCGGGGTCTTCAATCTCTTCCGATCTTCACTCGAAGTACAAGTCGATCCATGTGAAAAGTGTTCTGGAGTCGAACATGGAAAGACATCGCCTGATTACCAGCCAATAATGTAAGCTGTTAACAGGTGCGAGAGGAATCACCAATAATGATGATGACCCTCAAGGTACTGCAGTACAATCTACGTGGTGTGAATAAATGACTTGGTGTCGAACACCACGCAAAATCTTTCGGTCGAAGGCCAATGATGTAAACCTATCGCCGAAAGTGAGAAACTTGCCATTAAGGCATGCAAGCTTCAAAGTACTGAAGGGGGTATTCCTAGATCGACTTCTTGGATAATGAGCTGATGTCGACAAGAAGCGATCCGTCACAGGAGGGCCTTAATGAATCCCACATCAGTGACACGGAAAGGAGCAAATGATTTTAAGAAGGTGAAAACTGACTGACGATATGAGGTTCAGGATGGCGGTCATGAATGAATGGAGTATAAGTGTATTGTGGTGGGTGGATCAGGGCGAACTCTCTTAATGACTTCTCTTGAACATATCGGCGACACTGACATGATGGATTGGTAGCATTAACCCCAGATGTGGATGGCGTGGGATGACCATGGTGATGTGACCGGTGAATGAAACAACCCAACCCGACATGGATGCGGAGCGAAAGTGTCATGTTCAAGAGCGACTTGCTACCAACAAAGCTTCTTCAAGCTTCCTTCCCAATTTTTCCCCAGTCATTGCTGACCAGTACCTCTTTATTTTTTATCAAGCTTCAGGAGGATAACATATGCTTGTTCTATAATCCGCCCTTCGGGTGAACCCATCGCTTCGTTTTTAATGAGCTTAGCGATAGTGAAACTCGTTCTTGCCTGCCACGGACAAGTTTGTCGCTATTATGTCATTTTAACGAGTTTAACGACAAGGACGACTCGGTCCTTTTCAATTTTAGAGAGTCTGAAAAGGTACGTAAAGAAAACTCCAATATTCCTTTTTCGTCATCTAATCCCTTAAGTCCGAAAAAGTATAAAACAATACAAAAGGGATGGATTTTCGATCTTTTTAACGAGCCGAACAAAACAAGCGCTCGATCTTTTTGTGTAATAATCTCTCAAATCCAAAAAAGATTAAAATCTAAAGGAGAGATAGCACTTCCAGTCCCTTTAACGAGCTGGAGAGGCCAATAGCTCGGTGATCTTTTCATATTTAGCGAGTCAACTAAAAAGAGCTTAAAGAAGACTCGTCTTTTGAGGAATGAGTGATGAAATGGGTAGCAACTGATTCTAGGTAAGGCTTGGAATTTTCCAATCACGGCAGTGTTACAAGGATGGCTATGAATGATCACTCTTCGCAGCTGTTCCTCAAAATGGGTAAACAATCAAATGGAGGTGAATGATCGGCCAATGCAAAAGTGGAGGTGGTGGTGCAAAACACATCCAAGGCTTTTTTGAGGCTGAAAATTTATATTCACGACGGTCATTTACCGGAGGTTGGTTCATTTTTTTTGGATGAGCTTGAACTCTGGGGGAAAGCTTGCTCACAATTCTTATGTTTATTTTTTAACGAGCATGAAGTCCGCGTTAAAACTGCTTGATTAATCCAGTCATATTATAGAAATGTCTCATATATAAAATGGCAAGGTTTTTAATCTTTGCCCCGCATCCTTTCTTTATGCAAGTTAGGAAATGACCCATCCTACGAGTTTAAAGGGTTAGCCTACAGGTTTAAAGGGAGGACCTAAAAATCTAAAAAAATAAATGGTCACTCTTCGCTTGCATGCCAAAAGGCTCGCATGCCCCCAGGTATAAAATAAAGTTTCAAGGTTACCCCCTACTTCATCCGCTAAAACATATGTTTTAGCAGGAGAGGCTTACCTCTTTACAGGTTACCAAAGAACATTTCTTCGGCGCTGTCTACCGAAATAAACAACGGGGAGTGCCCATGGCGCTTCAACCTAACTTTGACAAGAGTATCCTATTCCAGTCCAACCCTTTCTTCCAAATTTTGGACGGGAATTACGGAGGTCATATACCCTCGCGGAAACCTATTTTACACCTGAAGTTCTCCTGCCGAAGCAAACCAGGATGCATGCCCCCTGGGTTTCAGTCATGTCCCCGAATCACTTGCCTTCATCAGGCCGACGGACTAGGTGTTGAGACATTCCTTGTGTGAAAAGACCATTTAGGAATGGTGTGTGACTATATGTTGCGTGTGAACCGGGGAATGAAAGTTGGTCTACGAGCTTGACCACTCTTCCTTCATGCAGAAAACACATCACTCTAAAGAGTGAGGAAACAATTGCACCCATGCAATAAATATAGTCTCGCCCAAGGAGTAGATTATAATCTAACGGACCTTGGACTACCATTACGTTCATTTGAACATTTTTCACTTTTAATGTAACAGGTACATTGGGAAGAATACCTAAAGGTCGACTGGTTCCTTTATCAAAGCCTGTAAGATTTCTCATTTCAGGAAAAAGCGATGGCGAACCAAGCGCTTTCCAAGCAGTTGAGGAAAGGATACTCAAGGCATCCCCTTCATCTATGATGGTACCAGCCATAACCATTCGATATATTTGAACTATAATCCGAAATGGTATACTAGCCGGTAAGCGGGGTCTGCCTAGTTGATTCCAGTCAAAGGAAACAACTAGGTTGCTTGGAGGTGGGACTGAATAGACGGCCGGATATGACTCTGATGAACTTCCTTCCTGCGGTAAAGGAATGGGAAGGCTACTCCCCTGATCATTAGAGTTTGTGTTGACGAACAGAATTTGGACGGTGCTATCCTCATTCTCTTCGGTGAAAGTATCGTCCGAGGGTGGAACATCTGAAGGCAAGACCGGGTCAACTGCCATCTCGACCTTTTGACTTTCATCTGGTGTGGATTCAGATAGTTCATTCTCGACGATAGATGCTTCGTCTGACCACTTCAGAGGGCCAGGCGGATTTACGACTAGTGGTGGACTTGGCGAGAGTTTTTTATATCCAGGTGGAAGTTGTATAGGTGAAACTGGACGATCTTCCAAAACTCTTTTTGCCTCGTCTAAGAAGGGACAACGGTGGACGGCGTGATCACCTTCGCACAGTCTACAAGGAAATCTACTCTTTCCTTTTTGTCCGTGGACTTCACTTCCACTAGTCGACGGTGTGCTGTCAACATGAGTTTCAGAGGTTGATGCAACCGGATTGTGCAAACGAGGGGACCAATCCCTGAGGATCCGAGGGATAGAGGGGAAATCTCTATGAAAATGGTCCCCTTTACAAATGACACATGGCGATTTAGGCCTGGTTGGATTTTCGCTAGATAACGATTTGTTACCCCCTTTTTCCTTTGGCTCCTTTTTCTTCTTCTCTTTCTTCTTCTTTTCCTTCTTCTCCTTAGGTACTTGGTTTCTGGCGTTTCCAGCCCTACCAAGCGAAGAGGAAGGAAGTGAAGAAGGGTTGGATGAAGTGGAGGTCTTGGGGGCAATGTTTTCATCGTTTAGCTGCTGACTAGATTGTTCAGGAATTGCGGTGTTCATAACAACAGAGGTTGAGAAGAGCCAGACTGGCAAGCCTATTGTCAACCCTGGAAGTGACAATGTGGCCATATGGGGTGCACCAATTTCTCCCCAAGAGGAGAAAGGACTAGGACTCCCTCCAAGGGGATTCTCTTGGTCGGTGGACTCCATTTTCTCAACCTAAGATCAACGTAGGAAAAGTGGCAATTTTCGCTTAAAATAAATTTTATGACGCTTTGACACAACTTGTTTTTTCAATTTTAAAGAGTCGAGAAAAAACAAAAGATGACTCTAGTCTCCTTCGATGTTTTAATGAGCCCGAAGTGACAAATGCTCAGATGGACCTTTTCCGTTATAGAGTCTGAAAAGGAACAAAAGGAACTGCTCTGGAGATCTAGGTAGAGGGTGTACCAGATCAATCACAAAACTACAGAATACGTTTTACAGTACGGCAGTCAATCTTCTCGAATGTTGTGTTCGGTGCATTGCGATCGATAAGGCGACAGACACGGCTTCCTATGGATAAAGGATTAATACTATAGTGGTCTCCCAAAATATACGCGACGGTACGTGGGAGCTCAAGTCCGTATTGGCACTTATCGACTCAAAGTGGAGGAATCACCCAACCAACTGTGAGGACGACAGTTACCAGGTTTAGCGACGCCGGAACACGTCTCTATCCTAGACCTCTAGATGTTGCGTTAGGTTCCAAAGCGTTGTTAGATTCATTCAGTTTATTTTAAAGTTGATCTTTTTTATGAAGTTTGCCTTTTGAGGTTCACCGCGTGATGATGGATGTAATTCCTAAAATGCAATCTAAAGATGATAAACAAATTTTTTATCTTCTTTTCAAGTCATGAAAATCCTAGCTACTTAGGGAAAGAGAATCAAATTCCTTTCATCAAAGAGCATAGAGCACACTTTAAAATGCACTTTTCCTAAATCAAGCCAAACAGACTATCTAAAATGCAAATGCACAATGCATGTATTTGTTTTTCGACTTTCTTAGTATATGCAAAAAAGAAAGCTAAATGTGAAAATTCGAATTATTTTAAAAGCGAAAGCGATTTAACAATTCCTTTTCAAAGACAAGTGAGGGTAGAAAAACACTCAACAATTTTTTCTTTTCGAAAGGAGAAAAAGCTTTGCGACACTTTTAATACTGCACCAATTCGAATCAAAAGCAAAAGTAGATCATATAATTGACACTTTTAAAGGGTGTTTTGCTTCCTATAGCTGAAAACGATAGTTACGACACTTTTCAAACACAAGATGACAGCTTGATTAAACTACTTTTTGCAAAAGAGAGACTGAAAATGATAACAATACATCTAAAACATTAACAGTTCTTTGCACATTTGGGGTTGGAATTTCTGCAAGGAAAAGAGGTTTCTGAACAGAGGGTTACTGATCTAAGGCTGCAAAATCAGAGAATAAAACTGAAAGAAATGGATCTGGAGGCCAACATCCAGTAACAGGGGCTCAAACTGTCCAACGCACCTGTAACACAGGCTACCTGCGCTTAAGAGCAGGTTCACCCTTCGGGAATTGCGTTTAAGAGCAGGTGCTCAGTTCAGGAACTGCGTTGGCCTAGTGACGAGACTCTGAACAGGCTCCGGGTCACTCTTTTCAGTTTAGTTCAGTATTTTAGGCCGTGTAAAAGATCAGTAAGCTTGATAATTAAGGGTAGATCTGTATGAGAGTTCTAAGGCTACCATAAAGAACTAAATAGAGAGTTTGTAGATTGAATGTTCAAATCATAAACAACCCGGAGATCGACTGAATTAGCTTTGATCTACTTTGCATTCGTAAAACGAATGCAGTACGAAGGCTAGCTGGCTGATCTTCAGACTCCGTCTATGTGTTTATAAGATGAACAATTACAAGTAAATAAACAGACTAAAATCTCCCCAGCGGAGTCACCATTTTTGTTACAGGGATTAGTGTCCACACGGATCTACTCTATCCCACTAAGGTATGGTAGGGCCTTAGAAACAAAAGGAATAGAAGTTTATCTTGATTTCCTTTTATATGAAGTAGATACAAGAAGAAAGAAGGGGCCAACCTCTGTCTTTCGTTTGAGCTCCTTGCTTGATTCTTCCTCCTTCTTGTAGCCGTTCGGTTCTTGCCCGCTTATATGCCCAGCTTCTAGGAATACTTGCGAGATCAGAGCAACCAGATACTATGCAAGAACAAAGATATACCATATAAGTAATCTAGGGTTAGTGTAGATTAGCCATTCACATGCATAAACACATATTACACAAATAAATGGAAGGAAACAAGAATGACTTTTATTGGTAAACAAGTCAAGAGAGTTACAACCAGCTGTTCCGACCCAGCATCATCCTCTTGACATGAAAGAGTTCCCTTAGAACCTCATACAAAAGCAATCACCCAACAAGCATAAAGATCTCCTCAAGAAACTATCAACAATTCCTTGCAATAAGACAAAATTCCAACCTCTGGATCTCTTGGTAAGGGATCCCTTTATAGCCTTTTGACAAGGTAATGAGTCAGCTTCTTTGTTTTTGATTAGTGTCCTCCCACTGATAGTCCTTGCTTCCACTTGGAGAATGAGCATCTCTGACTCATCCAAGGTCGAATTCTGAGTAGCAAGTGTCACCGGAGAGAGTTATGGAAGATTCCATGACTTTCCACCTTGCAAACTAACACTGCCATTTGTCACTTTCCCACTCAGCGCACCCTGTAGAAGGGCTACCTGCTCTTAAACGCAGGTCCACAGTGTATTCACCTGCTCTTAAACGCAGTTGGACCATGGAGCAAGTGCTCTTATCTTGAATTGACCAGTTTTGAGTGGTTTTTCATGGAGGACTTTCTGGGAGGAGCTATAATCCTTTGACCTTTCTCCTTTAGGGGTTGAAACAACACTTTTAGGGACTAAGGATCCCTTGATTTATGGATATTTGTCACTTGGGGTTGCAGGACCCAAAAATATCTATAACATGGACGATATGATGGACTACCTAAGTAGGGTAGCATACTTCACGAAGATTGATCTGAAGAGCGGCTATCATCAGATCCGAATCAGGGAAGGAGATGAGTGGAAGACAACCTTCAAGACTAATGAAGAGTTGTACGAGTGGTTGGTCATGCTGTTTGGTTTGAGTAATGCCCCTAGTACTTTTATGAGATTGATGAATGAAATGCTGAAAGAGTTCATCGGCAAGTTTGTGATAGTATACCTTGATGACATATTAATTTTCAACAGGACTAAAGAGGAGCACCTTCAACACGTTCGAAGAGTGCTGGAGAAATTGCAGCAAAATAAACTACTGATAAATTTGAAAAAATGTACTTTCCTACAAAGGGAATTGATTTATGTGGGCTTTGTAATTGTAGAAAATGAGTTAAAGATGGACACAGAAAATAGTGCAGCAGTCGTTAACTACCCATCTCCGAAAAGCTTATTTGAGGTACGTAGTTTTCATGGGTTGGCAAGTTTCTATCGCAAATTTATAAGAAATTTTAGTGAAATCTGCGCACCTATGCTAGACACTATCAAAAAGGCTAGTCAGTCTTTTTGTTGGACCAAGCCAGCAGAGCACAGATTTCAACTCCTAAAGAGGAAAATTACAGAAAGGCCAATTCTAAGGTTACCAGATTTTAATAAGCTTTTCCAAGTTCGATACGATGCAAGTGGTACAGCTGTTAGCGCTATACTCAGCCAAGAAGACAAACCTGTTGCATTTTCAGTGAGAAGCTGAACAAAAGCAGGCAGAAGGATTCCTCATATGAAAAGGAATTTTAGGCTGTCGTCCAAGCTCTGAAGCATTGGAGACATTACTTGTTAGGGAGTGAATTTTTGTTATTTTCTGATAATTCATCACTGCAATATGTAATGAAACAGCATAAATTGAACCGCAAGCATGCAAAATGGGTGGAGTATTTGCAAAGTTTCACCTTAGTGTTGAAACACATCAGCGGGCAGGCCAACAAGGTGGCGGTTGCATTGAGCAGAAGAGCCTTGCTCTTACAGCAAAGTACAATACAGGTGTTGGGTTTTGAGCATTTGAAAGATGTTGCCATTATGATTCTGCTTTGTCTCTATGGTACAAATGTTGTACTTGATGGCAACTCATACAGGTGGCAAATCTCTGATCAAGATCTCAAAATGATGAAAAATAAGAGGTCCACAGGTGCTCAGTGAAAAAGGTGCGTACACGCGGGTACGCTGACCAAGAAGTGCGTACATATACGCAGGTGTCCCGTTCAGAAGGTCCGGTCCCCCATTTCACTCACTCCAATGCAGAGAAGCGTGCTCACGTGGGGTTCCTTATGTTTGGCCCATGGTATTTAGCCCGTCGATCATGATCCTACAGTTTTGGTCTGTGGTATTGTTTCTATATTATTATTATTTTTGAGCCCAAGGTTTTTGGGTCCCTTTTATTGGTTCTCAATGGTTTTGATTCATGGTTTTAGTAACGACTCACCTATAAAATGGAAAGGAGATCACATGGCAAGTCACTTGTGAATCTTGAATATCTTAAGATCTGAACTATTGGGTTATCAGTTTCAAAAGCTAGATCCAAATTAAGGTGAAATAAAAGGCAAATCTATTAATAAGTCGTGATCTCTTGAGCGCTTGATCAGATCTGTGGATCTGACTATCTGTAGCACACTAGTTGACTGCCAATTTGGCTCTAATCAGAGGTTCGTAGGCGATTAAAGGTGCAAGTGCGGGGTACGCATCTCAGAAGAAGGCGAAGTGCGTGGGTACACAGCGCAACAAAAGTCCAAGTGTGGGGGTACGCATCTCAGAAGAAGGCGAAGTGCGTGGGTACGTAGCACAACAGAAGTCCAAGTGTGGAGGTTCACAGTGAAGAGAAAGGATAAGCGCGGAGGTACGCGACGTGACAGTAGCCGCAGCTGCGAAGGCACAGTAGGGGTACGCAGCGCAACAGAAGTCTATGTGCGGAGGTACGCTGCGCGATAGAAGCAGCTGGTGCGTGGGCACAGGATAAGTACGCGGCACATTTGAAGGGACAGGTGTGTGGGTACGCCGTGCAGTTGAAGGCTCTCTGCGGGGATACGTAGAGGCGCAGAAGGTGAAGTGCGGAGCCACGCATGCCAGACAAGAAAAAACTGTGGATCTGTCTTAAGGCATTGATTGGCTGAGTTTTCTCTGTTGATAAGGTGTTCTGGGTTTAGTTTACTGTTACTGTTGATCTGGTTACTGTAGTTGACTGGATGATTTACATGTACTTGATGATCATTTGATGTTCATGGATCCAGTTTGAAAATTTATGAAAAGTAAGAAGTAGGGGGTTGCAGCTCCCTTCCAGGAGAGACTAGAAAACAAGAGAGAGTTGTAGCTCTCTGTAGGTTGTAGCCTGTGTACTGGTAAAGGACTGCACCAGTACAAAATCATTGTAGAAGAAGTTTCTAATTGGAAGAAGATAGAGACATATTGCAGCAGGTGGTTTTCACCCACATTGGGTTTCCACCTTATATCTGGTGTTCTATGGTGTGACTATCTGTTTTTCATGTTCTTGTTTATTATGCATAAGTTAATCATCAATATCTAATGAATAAGTTGAAGTATAAATTTGGATGGTATATTGAAAAAGTTTTAAATAATACTGATTCACCCCGCCTCTCAGTATTATTTCCAACAATTGGTATCAGAGCAGGTCCTTCAGAGAAGCTTGATTACTTGAAGGAGGATCGTTCATCATGAGCAACTACGAGCGGGAAGCATCAATCAGGCCACTGATTTTTGATGGGACAAACTTTAATTATTGGAAGGTAAGAGTTACTGCCTATCTTCAATCACTTGGTACAGAAGTTTGGGATATCATAGAGACAGGCTACACTTTTCCTTCAGCTACTCCTACAGATTCGGCCAAGAAGAAGAAATATGAAACAAATGCTAAAGCAGTCAATACTCTGTTGGGATGCTTATCTCAATCAGAATTTGTGAAGGTTATGCAATATAAATCCGCAAAAGAAATATGGGACAAGATTGTCTTGAGCTATGAAGGAGATGAACAGGTAAAGCGTGCTAAACTTCAAACCCTCAGGATTCAGTATGAGAATCTCAAAATGTATAATGATGAAAGTGTGGCTAACTATTTCCTTAGGGTAGATGAGATTGTTAATTGCATGAAAAACTTGGGTGAATAAATAAAAGAGGCTATTGTGGTTGAAAAAGTTCTAAGATCCTTGTCCCCCAAGTTTGAATCTAAAGTGTCCGCAATAGAAGAAAAGGAGAATCTACGAACTCTCACCATGTCACAACTGCATGGAATTCTAACTGCTTATGAAATGAGAAAAGGAGGTCCTTCAGACAGGAGAGAAGCTGCCTTCAAGGCTTCAGGCAAAGGAGAGTACTTTGAATCGAGTCATGTGTCAGAAGAAGAAGAAGAATCAAATTTTGTCAGGAATCTTCAACGAGGTACTGGTAGATTCAGAGGTAAGTTACCCTTCAAATGTTTTGCTTGTGGAAGAGTAGGTCACTATGCTGCCAAATGTCCTCATAAGGATAAGATTGACAAGGGAAAGGAACCTATTAGATGGAACAAGAAACAGAATGCAAATAAGAAGAGCTATTACACCCATGAAGACAGTGATGGTCTATCAAATAGCGACGAAGATGAACGAGGTAATCCCTATAAACTTTTAATGGCTTTTGAAGATGATGATTACATGGATGCTCTAGATATAGATAGCTATTATGAGGAGATGTCTAGACTCAAGACATGCTTAGAAGAAAAGAACGTGATCATTGAGACTCTGCAAATCCAACTTGATGAAAAGGAACAATCTCTTGAAAAATTAGAATATGAAATTGTTGGGCTTCGAAAATAAATTGAGAAAACAAAGGCTCTCAATCTTAAATTTGTTAAAGGATCTCAAACTCTGGATGAGATCATCAATGTACAACGCTCTCCTCTAATTAAGACAGGTCTGGGATATAATGGAGAAGCATCTCAAGCATCCACCTCAAAGAGTTATCTCGATGCAGCAACGAGATATGAGCAAAAGCCAAATGGAGATCATTAGGTAAAACAGGGACAAATTCCATCAAGAATAAACAAAGACTAGCAGGAAAATCAGGGACAATTCACCTTAAGGGCGAACAAAAGCTACAATCAGCCACAGGTAAGATCTTCTCAATTCACCTCAAGAATGAATAAAAATAGAAATTACAATCATATGGCTGGTAAATTTGATAATCGCAGAAGTTTCTTCAATGGACAATGTTTCTCTTGCCATAACTTCGGTCACAAAGCAGCTCAATGTGTTGCCTACAAGACAATCATGACTAGAGAAGCTCAAAAGCAAAGAAGTATGACTGGGATTACAAAAAGGACCTATAACAACTTCTCGGCTCTTGAAAATGAAATTGAATGCTCTATCTGTAATAACTTTGGTCATGAAGACTTTGAATGCAGGAGCATATTTCGGCAGACAAAGGAACAAGATTCAAGCACCAGAACATGGAGAATAAAGGAACCTCGACCAGAAAGATGTGGGATAGCATTTTATGCAGAAGGACAGGAAAATCAATGGTACATCAACAGTGGATGTTCGAAGCATATGGAAGGTGACAAAGAAAAACTTGAATCATATACTGCTTTAGAAAAGGGAAAGAAAGTTTCATTTGGGAATGATACTCCTTCTGCCATAAAAGGAAAAGGTATTGCTCAATTGAAAGAAAAGGTCAAAGCTAGAAATGTTTTGTACGTTGATGGATTGAAACATAATCTTCTAAGTGTCAGTGAGATGTGTGACCAAGGAACCGAGGTAATATTTAGATCAAATGGATGTCGTGTTCGTGATATTGATACAGGTGAAACAGTGATCAAAGGCAGAAGAACTCCAAATAATCTATACATATTTGAAGAAGGACAACAACAATGCTATATGAGCAAGGATGATGAGCACTAGTTATGGCACCGGAGGTTGGGGCATCTAGGTTTTTCACAAATAAGGAAAGCATGCAAGTATCAGGCAGTTCGTGATCTTCCAGATATAAAAATTCCAGACAACACAATATGCAAATCATGCCAGTTCGGTAAGCAAACCAGGACTAACTTCCATGAGAAGGAAGGATCAGCCAACAAACCTCTCGAAATTATTCATACAGATGTATGTGGTCCATTTAGGACAAGGACACCTCGAGGAGAAGAATAACTTAGGACTTATGAAGCACAAAGACGAAGCATTTGAAAAATTCAAATCCTTCAAAGCCTTGGTAGAAAATGAATCAGATCACAAAATTAAGTGCCTCAGGTCTGACAGAGGTGGGGAGATTACCTCAAATGAATTTTTTGATTTCTGTGAAGAACATGGAATAAAAAGGGAATTCTCTATAGCAAGGACTCCTCAGCAAAATGGAGTGGTGGAAAGGATGAACAGAATAGTCCAACAAATGGCATGTGCCATGCTTGATGAGTTTGGAACTCCCGCAACCTTCTGGGGTGAAGCTGCATATGCCGCGGTTGTTATTCTCAACAAAACAAATGTCCAAGTGAACAACACTCAAACTCCTCATGAGCTCTTGTATGGTAAGACTCCTTCGGTAAAGCATTTTAAAATTTTTGGAAGCAAATGCTATATTAAGAATATTGATGAACAGCTTGGCAAAGTTGAGCCTAGAGTAGATGAAGGCATTCTCCTTGGTTATTCGCCTTATAGCAAAGCATATAAGTGTTACAATAAAAGACTTGGAAGAATTGTTGACAGCATTGATGTAGTGGTTGATGAAAAAGGATACATTCCTAGGCAAGTAAATCATGAAGATATCGAAGAGGATGAAGACTACCCTCCAAATCAAACTGATAATGAAGAAGAAGAACCTCAAGAGGTTCCAGAGGAACAGATAACGATAGAAGAGAAGACTCCATCCATGTATGTTCAAAAGAATCATCCAGAATCTCAGATTTTGGGGCAGAAAGAGGCAGGTGTATAAACAAGAAGAACAATAGCAGAAGCTTCAAGCTATTTGGCATTGCTCTCCTCCACTGAGCCACAAAATGTAAAAGAAGCGTGCAAAGATGAATGTTGGGTCAAGGCTATGGATGAAGAACTTGAACAGATTGAAAAGAACAACACTTGGGAGTTGTGTTATAGACATTTTTGTGCCTCGCATCAGGGAGCGTGGAATGTCAATAATTACAGGGATCCTCAGTCCCTAAACATGTTGTTCTTACCCCTAAAAGAACAAGGTCATCAAACAACAGCACTTCCAATCAGTTCTCCACCTGAAAACACTTCAAAACAGGCTTATTCTGGATCATGTCAGCTGCTTAACTGAGCATCTGCGCTGTATTGCAACTGTCCCACTCTGTACCTGCGCTGGAAGTCAAAAACAATGAAGGCTACCTGCGCTGGGCGAGATTGGCCAAGTGGCACAGTCATCCTGCAAGGTGTCAATTGCCCAGGAAGCTTCCAAAATGACACTTGGTTCATGAGATTCGCCCTGTGATGAGTAAGAGGTACTTGATCACCATGTGTAAGCAAGGATCTCCAAGTGGACACAGGAACTGAAGATTAACTGAAGATGGAGAGGACACTAGTCAGCTATATGCCAGCCTCCAGCTGACTCATCCTTTCCTCTTCCCTCCTATATATAGAGCTCTTCTATGAGGTCTAGGGAGGCTGGAATTTGGTATAAGCAAGGAGGTGCTGTTGGTATACCGCCAGGATTATTGGGTGATTGTTTTACTAGAGGTGAAGAGGAGAGTTCTTGCTGCCGAGGAGGTGCTGTTGGATTGGATCCAACATCATTGGTTGTAACTTCCTCTGGAACCCTGTTACTTTCTATCAATAAAGTTTGCATGTTCTCCTATATACTTGTTTTACATAGATGCTTTGTGTCTACATGTATATTTGATGCACCCTAATCCATGCTTCAGTTATGAGTACATGTATCTTGTAGTTTGCTCTCTTGTTTTGTGCAGGATCTGTATGTAGCTGGATCGGCTAGGAGAGCAAAGAGCTGGGAGCAGGATACAAAGAGAGAAGGACAAGGATCGACTAAGCGCAAGACACCAGGTTGGTTGACCTTCTTACTATTCTCTCTGTACTTTCATAAAGTGGAACATGAAAACTTTATCATTCAGTTGTTGCTAAAGACTGTCACCTTTAGAAGGGTTAGTGTCATCTGCATCGGATACTTTTCCTCACAACAAACTGGTGACTCCGCTGGGGAGCCTAGTATCTTGTTGGTGTTTGTAGTATTTTGCTATTCATTTCTTGAAGAAAAGAGTACCAAATCGAAAAGCTTTTGACTATATCAAAAGCGAAGTAGAGGGACTGCTACTCTTGCTCCTTTGCTGAGCAAATTCAAGATTTAAAGAGCTAATCTACAGATGAATCTTTACTCTTTGTGATAGATCTTTACCCTCTTGATCATCCCTTAGCCTGTACTTGACCTATAGTTTTTTATTTCAGCAAAAACAGTGCATTTTTGAGCTTTTTATGACCCGGAATTCTTAGCAGACGTAACTCTCGTAAGTCAGTGTAGGCTGTCCACAGGCAGTCTGCATTACAACGCAGGTAGTCCCTTCGGGAACTGCGCTGAGAGTGAGATTGGCAGACTAGAACCTGCGCTGGTCCAGTTAGCCCTTGTCTTGCTCAGTCTTCCTATTGTGTCTTGGCCCTGTTTGCACTTGTTTTTGGCTGATTGCTTGCTGGTCATTGTATTTGCTGTAGACCACTTCTCCTTGACTTTATTCCGCCTCAGTTGTGTGATGAAACTGTGAATGTTCTTTCAGTATTTCTTGTTTCAGTTACAGTTTCCCATTGTGAAAAGCGAACCAGTATAGCTGTGACCTCTTAGATCCTGAACTGTAAAAGTGTCTTTGTGATCTTATGAGCTAGTTTTATTACTGTTCATGGCTGTTTGAGTTTGTTTTCTTTTCACTTTTATGGTTTGAATCTATACTTTTCCTGTGTTTAAACAAGTCTATCATAAGGTGTCTTTTGATTGTGGACAAGCTTGTTTATTTCTACTTGAAAGTTGATTCAAAAATCATACAACAGTTTCCTTTTGTTAGCATCAACATTAAGGATAACGAAAAGAAATACATGCATTGTGCATTTTGCATTTGACTGTGTGCTTGACGATTTAGGAAAATGTGCATTTTAGTGTGTGTTCTTTGATCTGTGGAAAAAGTTGTGTCTTTCTTTTCCCTCAAGTAGATTAAGGTTTTCAAAAGTTGAAAGATTGAAAAGATTTGCTTCTCATTCTTAGATTGCATATAGGAAGTTGTATATATACATCTCGTGGCGAACCTGAAAGGCAAACTGTTAAGAAAGATCAACATTAAAATAAACTCAATTTACATAACAACGCTTTGGAATTTAACGCAAACATCTAGAGGTCTAGGTAGAGACGTGTTCCGGCGTCGTTAAACATAGTGACTGTCGATCTCTACGAAGGTGGGTGATTCCTCCTGAGAGTCGGTGGCACTAACACGGACTTGAGCTCCCGCGTACCGTCGCGTATATTGGGAGACCCCTATAGGCTTTTATCCTTTATCCTTAGGAAACCGTGTCGGCCGCCCTACTGATCGCGATGCAGTGAACACAGCATTCACGAAGATCGACCACCCGTACCGTAAAACGTATTCTGTGGTTTCGCGAAAGGTTTGGCACACCCTCTGCCTAGATCTCCAGAGCAGTTTCTTTTGGCCTTTTTCAAACTCTATAACTGAAAAAGTCCAACCGAGCATTTGTCACTTCGGGCTCGTTAATACATCGAAGGCGACTAGAGTCATCTTTAGCTTTTTCTCGACTCTTAAAACATGAAAAAGCAAGTTTGTGTCTAAAAGCGTTGTAAATAAAATTTATTTTAAAGCGGAACATAATCACCTGTTATTCCCACGTTGATCTTTCAGTTGAAAAGTATGGAGCCTACAAACCAAGGAAGTAACCTTGGCGGAAATCCAAATCCCTTCTCCTCTTGGGGAGATGTTGGTGCGCCTCATATGGCTACATTGTCGCTTCCAGGATTGACAATCGGCCTCCCTGTATGGCTTTTTTCAACTAATGTAGTCCAGATCGCCACTGATCCTGAGCATTCGAATCAACAGTCAGAACAATCTAGAACTACCCACCAGCCTTCCACTTCTTATGATACTTCATCTGATCCTTCATCTTCGCAAGGTAGAGCTGGAAAAAGTCAGCCTCCCAAGGAGAAGAAGGAAAAGAAGAAGAAAGAAAAGAAGCAGAAGGAGCCTCTGGCGAAGGCAACTGGGGGCAAGCAGAAGAAAGCTGACAAAAACCCACACACTGCACCGACCGGGCCTAAAACACCATGTGTCATTTGCAAAGGGATCCACTTCCATCGTGATTGTCCTTGTATTCCCCGGATACTAAGGGACTGGTCCCCAAGGTTGCACAATCCGGTAGCATCAACCTCTGGTTATCAAGTTGATTGCATTCCGTCAACTAGCGAGAGTGAAGGACGAAGAAGGGGACCAAGATCACCCTGTCTATTGTGTGAAGGTCATCATGCCATCCACAAATGTCCATTCTTAGATGAGGCCAAGAGAGTTTTGGAAGATCGCCCGGTGTCACCGGTGCAACTTCCTCCTGGATACCGAAAACTCGCGCCTAATCCCTCGATAGTTGAAAATCCAGTTGAACCACTCAGGTGGTCAGCTGAAGTGTCGGTCATTGAGAATGAACCTACCGAATCTGGACCAGACGAAAGTCTAAAGGTTGATACGGCAGTTGGCCCGGTTCTTCCTTCAGAGGTTCTATCGTCCAATGACTCCGTCATTGAAGACCCGTCTTCAAATGACACCGTCGCTGAAGAGTCATCTTCATGCGACACCCTCACTGATGAGAACAAGGATGACACCATCCAGGTTCTTTTCATCAGCACCGACTCCGATGAGCATCAGGGCAATGTGCCCATTCCTTTATCGCAGGAAGGAACATCATCAGAGTCATATCCGGCCGTATATTCGGTCCCACCGCCAAGCAACCTGGTTGTATCCTTTGATTGGAATCAACTAGGCAGACCCCGGTTACCAGCCAGTGTACCATTCAGAATCATTGTCCAGATCTATAGAATGGTTATGGCTGGTACTATCATTGATGAAGGGGCGTCTGTGAGTATCCTTTCCTCTATTGCTTGGAAAGCACTGGGTTCCCCAGCGCTTTTACCTGAGTTGAGAAATCTCTCAGGTTTTGATAAAGGAACCAGTCGACCATTAGGGATCCTCCCCGATGTACCTGTTACATTGAAAGGGAAGACCGTCAGGATGAACGTGTTGGTAGTTCAAGGACCCTTGGATTATAACCTACTCCTTGGACGCGACTATATTTATTGCATGGGAGCGATAGTCTCCTCACTCTTTAGAGTAATGTGTTTTCCACACGAAGGAAGGGTGGTCAAGCTCGTAGACCAGCTTTCATTTCCGGGATCTCGCATCGCAAATAGTCAAATACCAATCCTAAATGGTCTGTTCACTCAAGATTCGCCTCCGCCCCCAGTCCTCCTTCCCGATGAGCGCGAGTAATTCGGAAAGAAAGACTAGGGCCCAGGGGGCATGCACCCTGGTCTGCTTCGGGCAGAAGAAACTCCGGGTATAAGGAAGAATTTCCGCAGAAGAACATGACTAGTCCGTACCCCGTCCGAAGGAAGTGGGGTTGTTCTAGAATAATGATCTTTTGTTAAAGTTATGTGTTTGGGAATCATTCACCTTTTGTCTAAAAAGTGGGCAATGCCCAAGTAGGAATTCCCTTATTGTAATAAGTAGTCACCATCTTTAAATTCAAGCCTCGCCCATCGAAACATATGTTTTGAAGGATAAGCAGGGGCAGTCAACTAAGAAGGAGACCGTATTGTTGTAACAGAGGGTAACCATCTTTGGACAACCCAATGATAGACACCGCCGAAGAAAGAGATTGATTTGCGGCAGCGAATAGAACCACTCTTCGGATAATAAGAAAGAGGCAAGCCTCCCTCAATAATACCAATGTTTTGTCTTTGAGTAGTGTTCTTCTATTGTCATAAATAGCTGTTTGTTAAAAGTGGGCCGACGGGAAGCCTGAGTACTGCGTAAGACCCCTTAAAATAACGAGAAGACAAGTATCGTTAACATTAGATTAGCAAGATGACAAATACGTAAGAACACCCAAAGAAAAACAGAAGTAGGGGAGAGGAGGGGCAGCCTCGAAATTCTATCCTATACCTGGGGGCATGCAAACTTTCTGGAGTGCAAGCTAGGGGCGGTTATTTATCTGGTTTTAAGATTAGCCGTTTCCAAACTTGCATGAAAGAAAGCCTGTGGGGCAGAAGTAAAATTTGCCAAAAGTGAGCACAGCTGTGGTAAGGCATAAGCTCTATAAAAATTGGTCCTTACGAGAGGCGTTCTTCATATGACTGGTATATCGAGCAGTTTTAGCATATAGTTCATGCTCGTTAAAAAATAAACGCAAATCCGAGCAGTTTTAGGCCTGAATTTAAGCTCGTTAAAAAATAGAAAAGTGTGAGCAAAAGTTTCCCCCAGAGTTCAAGCTCATGGAAAAAATGAACCGGTAAATAACCTTTTGAGATCGTAAATTCATCAGCCATAAGAACCTTGATCGTGTTTTCATCCATCACCTCCACTGTTCATTTGGCCGATCATTCACTTCCATTTGTGTGTTTACCTCTTTTGAGAAACAGCTGCGAAGAGTGATTTCACCTAGCCATCCTTGTGACACTGCCGTGATTGGAAAATTCCAACCTGTACCTGGAATCCGTAGCTATCCATGTTTATCACTCGTTCCTCAAAAGACGAGTCTTCTTTCAGCTCTTTTCACTGACTCGTAAAATATGAAAAGTTTGCCGAGTTTTGGCCTTCCAGCTCGTTAAATGACCGGAACGCTATCCCTCCTCTAAATTTTAATCTTTTTGGACTTGAGGGATTATTGCACAAAAGGATCGAGCGCTTGCCTGGTTCGGCTCGTTAAAAGTACCGAACAACCATCCCTTCTGTATTGTTTTATACTTTTTCGGACTTAAGGGATTTGCTGACGAAAAAGGAATTATGGAGTTGACTTTCTGTACCTTTTTAGACTCTCTAAAAATGAAAAGGACCGAGTTTTCTTTGTCGTTAGACTCGTTAAAATGATTAAATAGCGACAAACTTATCTTTAGACGAGAACGAGTTTCCCTATCGCTAGGCTCGTTAAATCATAGCGATGGGCTTGCCCGAAGGGCAGGTTATAGAACAAGCATATGTTATCCTCCTCAAGCTTGACAAAAATAAAGAGGTACTGGTCAGAAATGACTGGGGAAAAATTGGGAGAACATCAAAGTTTAAAGGTAGCAAGTCACTCTTGGACATGACACTTTTCCTCCGTACCATATCAGGTTGGGTTGTTTCATTCACCGGTCTCATCACCATGGTCCTCGCCACACCATCCACATTTGGGGTAATGCTACCGATCCATCGCATCAGTGTCGTTATATGTTCAAGAGGGGTCATTATGGAAGTGTCAACCGTGTCCCATCCACTACCATACATTATCCTTCATCCATTCATGATCGCCACCCTGAATCATATTTCACAGTTTGTTTTCACCTCCACTAAAGTCATTAGCTCCGTTCCGTGTCATTGATGTGGGATTCATTAAGGCCCTCCTTTGACGGATCGCTTCTTGTCGACTTCAGCTCATTATCCAAGAAGTTGATCTAGGAACACCCCCATCAGTACTTTGAAGCTTGCATGCCTCAATGGCAAGTTTCTCACTTCCGGCGACAGGAATACATCAATGACCTTCGACCAGAAGATTTTGCGTGGCGTTCGACGCCAAGTCCTTTATTCACGCCACGTGAATTGTACTGCAGTACCTTGAGGGTCATCGTCATTATTGGTGATTCCTCTCGCGCTTGTTAACGGTTTTCATTATTGACCGGTAATCAAGCGATGTCTTTCCATGTTCGACTTCAGCGCAATTCTCACATGGATCGACTTGTACTTAGAGTGAAGATCGAGCGAGTTTGAAGACCCCGGATCTAGTTTCATCCATCCGGGCTGCGATATATATTCAGGAAATATAAAAGCATTTGTCGTGTACATCATTGCAGCAGATGATCATCCTATTCAAAGGATGATAGTTTCAGCAGAAAATTATCAGTCTATCTTCAGACGATCGTCTGTCATATGTACCAAAATGTATTTATAGAAAGCTGAGCATGGGAATGCCCGCCTCAGCTAGATCATGAGAATAATGATGAATGAAAAATAATGTATTGTATTGTATTGTATTACAGGGCACTCTCCTCAGCACTGGAACGAACTTCGGATCCTCTAGCTAAAGCATTTCACCCGATAAACGGCCTCATACTTTAGGGGGCAATTGTTATAGACATTTTTGTGCCTCGCATCAGGGAGCATGGAATGTCAATAATTACAGGGATCCTCAGTCCCTAAACATGTTGTTCTTACCCCTAAAAGAACAAGGTCATCAAACAACAGCACTTCCAATCAGTTCTCCACCTGAAAACACTTCAAAACAGGCTTATTCTGGATCATGTCAGCTGCTTAACTGAGCATCTGCGCTGTATTGCAACTGTCCCACTCTGTACCTGCGCTGGAAGTCAAAAACAATGAAGGCTACCTGCGCTGGGCGAGATTGGCCAAGTGGCACAGTCATCCTGCAAGGTGTCAATTGCCCAGGAAGCTTCCAAAATGACACTTGGTTCATGAGATTCGCCCTGTGATGAGTAAGAGGTACTTGATCACCATGTGTAAGCAAGGATCTCCAAGTGGACACAGGAACTGAAGATTAACTGAAGATGGAGAGGACACTAGTCAGCTATATGCCAGCCTCCAGCTGACTCATCCTTTCCTCTTCCCTCCTATATATAGAGCTCTTCTATGAGGTCTAGGGAGGCTGGAATTTGGTATAAGCAAGGAGGTGCTGTTGGTATACCGCCAGGATTATTGGGTGATTGTTTTACTAGAGGTGAAGAGGAGAGTTCTTGCTGCCGAGGAGGTGCTGCTGGATTGGATCCAACATCATTGGTTGTAACTTCCTCTGGAACCCTGTTACTTTCTATCAATAAAGTTTGCATGTTCTCCTATATACTTGTTTTACATAGATGCTTTGTGTCTACATGTATATTTGATGCACCCTAATCCATGCTTCAGTTATGAGTACATGTATCTTGTAGTTTGCTCTCTTGTTTTGTGCAGGATCTGTATGTAGCTGGATCGGCTAGGAGAGCAAAGAGCTGGGAGCAGGATACAAAGAGAGAAGGACAAGGATCGACTAAGCGCAAGACACCAGGTTGGTTGACCTTCTTACTATTCTCTCTGTACTTTCATAAAGTGGAACATGAAAACTTTATCATTCAGTTGTTGCTAAAGACTGTCACCTTTAGAAGGGTTAGTGTCATCCGCATCGGATACTTTTCCCCACAACAAGTTGGTTCCTAGAACAAAAGATAAAAATGTCATAGGGACAAAATGGGTTTTTAAAAATAAGTTGAATGAAAATGGAGAAGTGATCAGAAATAAGGCCCGACTTGTGTGCAAAGGGTATGCTCAACAAGAAGGAATAGACTTTGAAGAAACCTTTGCTCCTATTGCAAGACTTGAGGCCATCCGAATGTTTCTTGCTTTATCAAGCTTTCAAAAGTTCAAAGTATTTCAAATGGATGTAAAATCAGCCTTTCTGAATGGAGACTTAGAAGAAGAAGTATACATTGAGCAGCCAGATGGTTTTATTCTTGGGAATGATCCAAATCTTGTATGTAGATTGAAAAAGGCTCTTTATGGTCTTAAACAGGCTCCAAGAGCATGGTACTATCGCCTGGACAGATATCTTCATCAACAAGGTTTCTCAAAAGGATCAGTAGATAGCAATCTTTATATAAAAATTGAAGATGACAAATTGCTAATACTTGTTGTGTATGTAGATGATATTATCTTTGGTAGCAATGAAGAAACTATGAGTCAAAGCTTTGCCTTGGTGATGCAGAAAGAATTCGAAATGTCCTTGCTTGGTGAACTGACATACTTTCTTAGATTGCGAATCCAACAAAATGAAGGCAGTATCTTCTTATCTCAAACCAAGTACCTAAAGAAAACTCTGAAGAAGTATGGCATGGAAGATTTGAAACCAGTATGTACCCCTATGGTTACAGGATGCAACCTTAGTGCAAATGATGAATCAGCAGCAGTTCATCAACCAACCTATAGATCTATGATTGGAAGTCTACTTTACTTAACTGGTACCCAACCAGACATCATGCATGCAGTGGGAATAGTAGGAAGATTTCAGGCAAATCCAAAGGAAACTCATCTTCAGGCAGTGAAGAGAATTTTCAAGTATCTTTAAGGAACTCAAAACTATGGATTATGGTATCCTAGAGATACAGATCTCACGCTTCATGCTTACACAGATGCAGATTGGGTTGGAAGTGTGGACGATAGGAAAAGCACAAGTGGTGGTGCTTTCCTTATGGGTTCCAGATTAGTATCTTCGTTCAGCAAGAAACAAAGTTCGATTGCTTTATCTACAACTAAAGCAGAATATGTGGCTGCTGCATCTTGTTGCACTCAACTTCTTTGGATGATGCAGACCTTGCAGGATTTTCAAATCACTTGTACTCCACCTATCTCCATCTTATGTGATAATACAAGTGCAATCAACATCTCAAAGAACCCTGTCATGCATTCAAAGACTAAGCACATACTGATCAAGTATCATTTTCTCAGGGAACAAGTTCTTGAACAAAAGGTCAAATTAGAATATGTTCCTTCCAAGGAACAAGTTGCCGATATTCTCACCAAACCATTGCCCAGGAAGACCTTTGAATACCTCAGGCAAAAGCTGGGGGCTGTTGATGCATCATCTTGTTGTTGAATCTCACCTGTTTCAGAGATTGTTGGTTGTACGGGAGGCTCATATGGGATATACATTTGATGGCATAGGTTCAAGGGGAGCACATAATGCATTGTTGGCATTATGATAACAGTACAAAAGGAGATCATGGATGCTGATCCAAATATCACTGCAATATGTCTCTATCTCTTTCATGGTCAGTTATGGTGTTTGGTGATCATTCTTTTGTAGATCTAGTCTATTATCAGGGGGAGCATGTTCTCAGGGGGAGTATAACCCTTTGCCCTTGATGTCAAAGGGGGAGAATGACGTGGAGGATCTTGAGGTTGCCATCAAGTGCAAAGGGGGAGATTGTTGGCATTATGATTCTGTTTTGGCTCTATGGTACAGGTGTTGTACTTGATGGCAACTCATACAGGTGGCAAAACTCTGATCAGGCTCTCAAAATGATGAAAAATAAGAGGTCCGCAGGTGCTCAGTGAAAAAGGTGCGTACACGCAGGTACACCGACCAAGAAGTGCGTACATATATGCAGGTGCCCCATTCAGAAGGTGCGGTCCTCCATTTCACTCACTCCAATGCATAGAAGCGCACTCATGTGGGGTTCCTTATGTTTGGCCCATGGTATTTAGCCCATCGATCATGATCCTACAGTTTTGGTCCGTGGTATTGTTTCATATTGTTATTATTTTTGAGCCCAAGGTTTTTGGGTCCCTTGTATTGGTTCTTGATGGTTTTGATTCATGGTTTTAGTAAGGGTTCACCTATAAAAGGGAAAGGAGATCACTTGGCAAGTCACTTGTGAATCTTGAATATCTTAAGATCTGAAATATTGGGTTATCGGTTTCAAAAGCTAGATCTAAATTAAGGTGAAATAAAAGGAAAATCTATTGATAAGTCGTGATCTCTCGAGCGCTTGATCAGATCTGTGGATCTGACTATCTGTAGCACACTGGTGGACTATCAATTTGGCTCTAATCAGAGGTTTGTAGGCGATTAAAGGTGCAAGTGCGAGGTACGCATCTCAGAAGAGGGCAAAGTGCGTGGGTACACAACGCAATAGAAGTCCAAGTGCAGGGGTACGCATCTCAGAAGAAGGCGAAGTGCGCGGGTATGCAGCGCAACAGAAGTCCAAGTGCGAAGGTTTGCAGTGAAGAGAAAGGATAAGCGCGGAGGTACGCGGCGCGACAGTAGCTGCAGGTGTGGAGGCACAGTAGGGGTACGCAGCGCAACAGAAGTCTAAGTGCGGAGGTACATGGCGCGATAGAAGCAGCTGGTGCATGGGCACAATATAAGTATGTGGCGCGTTTGAAGGGACATGTGCGTGGGTACGCCATGCAGTTGAAGGCTCTCTGCGGGGATACACAGAGGTGCAGAAGGTGAAGTGCGGAGCCACGCATGGCAAACAAGAAAAAACTGCGGATCTGTCTTAAGGCATTTATTGGCTGACTTTTCTCTTTTGATAAGGTGTTCTGGGTTTAGTTTACTGTTACTGTTGATCTGGTTACTGCAGTTGACTGGGTGATTTACATGTACTTGATGATCATTTGATGTTCATGGATCCAGTTTGAAAATTTATGAAAAGTAAGAAGTAGGGGGTTGCAACTCCCTTCCAGGAGAGACTGGAAAACAAGAGAGAGTTGTAGCTCTCTACAGGTTGTAGCCTACATACTGGTAAAGGACTGCACCAGTACAAAATCATTGTAAAAGAAGTTTCTAATTGGAAGAATATAGAGACATATTGCAGCAGGTGGTTTTCACCCACATTGGGTTTCCACCTTATATCTGGTGTTCTATGGTGTGACTATCTGTTTTTCATGTTCTTGTTTATTATGCATAAGTTAATCATCAATATTTGAAGAATAAGTTGAAGTATAAATTTGGATGATATATTGAAAAAGTTTTAAATAATACTGTTTCATCCCCCCCTCTCAGTATTATTTCCATCAAAAGACTTGTAGCACACTGATACAGATTTCAAAGAGGCCTATGAAGCCTGTCAAAATCTCATGCTGAGGAACAAAAGTCCATGGTTGGACTACAACTTGCAGGAGGAACTACTGTTTAGAGGGGGACAATTATGTATTCCTAATTGTTCGATGAGAGAAAATATTATACGAGAGAAGAATAGCAGAGGTCTAGCCAGACATTTCAGCATAGACAAAACTTTGGAGCAGCTCGAACACTTCTATTATTGACCAAGAATGTGAAGGGATGTACAGCGATATGTGAATAGGTGTAAAGCTTTTCAATTGGCAAAGGGACATAGTCAAAACATCAGACTTTACACACCACTACCTATTCCAAGTAGACCATGGGACTCAGTCAGCATTGACTTTGTCTTAGGACTGCCTAGAACACAGTGAGGTTATAACTCAGTGATGGTGGTGGTAGACAGGTTTTTGAAAATGGCGCATTTCATCCCTTATTGAAAAGCTAGTGATGCCACTCACGTAGCTCACCTGTTTTTCATGGAGATTGTTAGATTACACGGCCTACCAAGATCTATTGTTTCTGATAGGAACATGAAATTCACGGGACACTTTTGGCACACCCTATGGAAGAAATTGGACACAAAGTTGAACTTCAGCTCTGCATATCATCTGCAAACTGACGGGCAAACGAAAGTGGTGAACCGGAGTTTGGGGAACTTGTTACGGAGCTTGATTGACGAAAATTCACGATTATGGGATCATGCACTCTTGCTCAGGCAAAATTCACTTATAACAATTCACCGAACCACAACATCAGACACAGTCCATTTCAGATCCTATACGGAATGCATCCTCGCGGAATACACGAGTTGGGGGACCTGGGAAAGTTGGAGAAGAGAAGTGCTGATGGGGAAGATTTTGCTGAAGAGATGAGTGAACTACACGAACATGTGAAATCAAAGTTACAGGACAACATTCAGAAATATAAGCAACAGGCAGATCTAAAGCGACAAGAAGTCCAATTCAATGTAGGTGATGAAGTCCTTGCACACTTACGCAAAGAAGGGTTTCCTAAGGGCGTGTATAACAAGCTGAAATTCAAGAAGATTGGTCCCTGCAAGATTTTACGTAAATTCTTAGCTAACGCTTATGAGATACTGCTACCACCAGATATAGGCATAACACCTATTTTCAACATGGTAGACCTGTTCCCATATACTCCCAACCCGGAGGAATACAGTGTGGTACGACCAGAATGGGACACTGAAGTTGGAGGCAGTTCTTGGATGAGGCACATGCCTTCGGCTCAACCCCATGAGATCGAGAAGATTCTCGACACACAGGTGGCCAAGAGGACTCGCAGGAAGGAGTATCTGCGATACCTTTTCAAGTGGAAGAACCGTCCAATCGAGGATAGTTCGTGGCTTGACGCGGCGCAGATACAGAAGGTAGGTTATTCTATGGAGGAACTCATGGAACGGAGCCATGAATTTTTCTTACCTCGGGAGCCTGATGCAGGAGCATCTAGCTGATGGGTCATCATGACGAAAGGCTGTTTGGTCTCTAAGAGGACAGAAGGAAAATTTGTTAAAGAGAACACCGTAGTTGTTTTTGTTTATGTTGTTTTAATTTAGTAAAGAACAGTATGTAGGAACGTAGATGATTAATTAGGTAAATGGTTGCAAGTAATTAATTTTATTTTCATGTCAACTTTTATAAGATTGTAACGTAGGACAATAAATAGTTTTTGGAACTAAAAATGTGTAACCAACAACAGTTGGGAGAAAACAGTTCCATACAATGATTGAAAAAGAACAGAACACAATTGTAAAAGGTTAGAGATTTTGGAGAGAGAGTGAAAAACTAATAAAATTTCTCTGAGCACACAAACTATTTTCCAATATCCTGTAACTGTTTATCTATCTGTCATTCTGTTAAATTTCCAAAAATAGTGAAAGTCTATTCATTGTTTTGTTCCACAAGCATGTACACACATATGTGTTTCTATTTGCATTGATTCAAGCACACCTACAAATCGAAACAAGTTTGTAGACATAATTAAAGAATACATTGCAGAAATGAGGGCATACAGTCCCTGAACTTATCAATCAAACAAGCGCAGAGGAATCCTGGACGTCGATACTTAATTCGAGCATCAAAGGTAGAGACAAGACGGAAGCATTTCTGAATAGCAAAATCAAACAAATCATACAGGTACTTTTGAAGAACAAACCCTCTTGTTTCATTTATAAAATAAGCACAAGAATCTATGTTTGAATATTTACAGTCATAAAACCTCATTCAAATATACATACAGTCCATGTAATAACACTATACAAGGTTCGAAGGGTATCATAGCATATGGGTTTAGAAACCTTAACCGCAAATCAAGCCCTACAACAACTACCCACCAGAGGAACCGTGCAAGTCTAACGGCCTACAACTACATAGAGTCAGCGGTCTCAAATCATTACAACAAAAATTACTGTAACCCTAGCCTATGACGAACAGAACACAAGCAAAAATAAAAATAGGGAACGACCCTACCCGGGTCTAGCCAGAGCATCGAGGAACTGAAGTCCAAAACCCTCCACGACGAGCATACTTGCAACAACAAACAACAACCGAATTTTGTGAGCATACAGTGACAGATAAAGAGGAGACCGAAAGGAAATAACGAGACAGAGGTTCTAGTTTGTCTTGCAGAGACGGGATGCTGACATTGCAGTCACCTAGGGTCACTCTGCTCACGAAGGAGCAAGTGTATTAGTTTAACAACGTGAAAAGAAGAAAAAAATGATAGCATAGAACAAAAATCTTACCTTGGCATTGCGGAAGAAGCTAAAGCCGAGACCCTGCAACTGCAACCTATTCAAAAAAATGAGGAATACAACCAGAGAACTCAACAACAGTCGCATAGAAGGATTCAAGACCAAAATGAGTCTCACAATCTAGCTAAAATAACCAACATTGACTAGTACACAAAGAAATCTCAGTTTCCAACAAGCATACTAAATCCATAATTCGATAGAAAGATTAAGTGCAGACAGAGAAACAATGACGGAATAACCAGGTTCACACAAGATTTCATTACCAGACAGAGAATCCGACGAGTTTCCAGGTCAAGAGCCGAGCCAGAGTACCAGAGGTAGCATAAATTTACATAGAGAAAACTGTGCAGCATAACCACATTGCAGAGCCCTCAAACCTCAACAGTTCGCATGCAAAATGACTAAAATATAGGGTTTGAGACCCTCATACCAAAGCAGGAGTGACAATTCCGAGGAGTGGACACTTGTCCAATGTTCGTTAGGTGTGGGTACAAACCATAAGTGTGGACCCCAAATCAATTATAATATCATTGCAATCAACCATCAAATGAACCAACATCATATGTAATCCAACTGCCCATCATTAAATTCATTCATAATTGCTTTATTAATGTTGGTAAGTGTGACAAGGGCGGGCTGGACCCATCAAACACCAAGCCTTGAAGAAACAAGTCATAAAATTGCTCTTCAACCCTAGATTAATATGAAATTATTTGTCAGAAATATATTGTATCTGAGTGAATATCCACTACGGGAATACAATTAATACAATGAATTAAGTGGGATAAAGAAGAAGTTTAATATTGGAAATTTAAATGATCCAAATTACTGTAACAACTTTAGTCAGTTTTCCCATTTTAAACCATGAAAGGAATCCATGTTATGATTACTGACATTGGGATTTTTTTAGATAATTTATATTATTTACTTCAGATACGACTTTGAATTTTCTCTAGCTGAGCTCAGGGCTTAAGCATATCTTGTGCTTATTAGGCACCCAGGTTTTCACCTAGGCTTGGGAGAATTGCACTTGTTGCTGATCTTGTCTAAAAATCTCCATAAATATGTAGTTTTTTGTTGGGTCCCTATAATATTAGTGATTACCCCATTACTATTGTAGTTATACCCCTTATTTATATTGTTGTGCCCCTATTACCCCCATGTTGTTATTTCTGTGCCCCATAGAATCCCTCTTTTTTTATTTTTGTGGCTTTATATTATTATTGTTAGGTCGGCTGGATTATATTGTGACTCCTTAGACTCCTATATATAGAAAGGAGGTTTTTTCATTTGTATCATCCAAGAATTGTTCATTTATGTAATGTAAAGGAGGTTTCCCCCTCGAAGAGGCTGAATTCTAAGGCGTTGATCTATCTTTTCTATCGTTTCTTGAGCTGGTTTCATAACATTTGGTATCAGAGCTTTGGATTCTAGGGTTTCGCTGCTCCAAACAGGTCATCGTGGCATTTTAACTATAAATTTTCTTCTGTAACGTTTCAGAAGTCGTAAAAAAAACCTATTTGAGAAGAAATTGCGCTGAACCTAGGCTCTGAATTTCAGAGCTTTTCGCGCGATATTTGTGGAGATATGGTCTGAGGAAGTTGGTCTTTTTGCAGACTCCTGAATTACATTCAAAACAGGTGACCTAGGGAAAATCGTCATAACTTTCTCTCTGTGAATCGGATTGAAATTTCGTAAGAAGGTACAGAAGGAGAATGGACTGTAGTTTCTTATGTGCATGTTTCACATCAAAATGTTGAAACAGTGACTCGTGGCACGTCATACAAGTTCGCCCTACTGAATTAGTCTAAAAGCAAGTCACTGTGGGAGATTTCACATAACTGTTCCTTGGAGAATCCAATTTGGGTGAGACTTGTGGAATTGGAAAGAGGACGTAGAAGGCTACTACAGGTTGCAATTTTAGTACTGGATGATCCGAAATTATAGAGATACATCAGATTCAATATCAGGGTTATACAAAGTGAAAAAAGGTGTGTATTTTTTTTTAAATTTTTGCATAAGCTTGGTTTGAAGGAATTAAAAGGGCATAGTAAAGCATTATTATCATTAATTGATGCCCCGAAGAAAGAAAATGCCAACACCTGGTAAGCAACCTGAAAGCTCTAGCATGACTTATGAAGAAGAGGAAGAAATGCAACATGATATAGCAAAATTACGAGACCAAGTGCAACAAGTGTCACTTGCACAAAAAGGAACAGAAGCTAAGATGGATTGTTTAAAGAAAGGCGTAGAAGCTAAGATGGACTATTTGAAGACAGAATTGAAGAAAGACATGGACGAATTGAAGAAGTTACTACAAGAAAGGGTCACTAATGGTGAAAGGGTAGTAAAGGAAACTCATGATGATAACCAAAGAAATGTTAATCATGATTTCATAGACTCTAATGTTGGATCGAAGACCCACCACATTCCAAAAATCGATATGAGGAAGTTTGATGGCAAGGATCCCGCAACATGGATATTACAGATGGAGCAATTCTTCAATCTCAATAATGTGCAAAACAAACAAAAAGGTACGTATGGAAACTTTATATTTGGAACCAAATCAGTTTGTATGGTATCAATGGCTTTGCTCTCGTAAACAATTTATCACTTGGGAAATTTTTACGGAAGAATTGGTAGCACATTATGAGGATACAAAAAGCAACACTTTTTTTAGCCAATGGATAAGTCTCAAACAAAAGGGTTCAATAATGGAGCACATTGAGGAGTTCCAAAAATTGAACATAAGGGTAAAAGATATTCCAGAGGAGCATAGGATTGATGTGTTCATAGGGTCTTTAAAGGATAATATCCAACATGATGTTCGCCTTTGGGAACCTGATTCATTAGAGAAGGCATTCAGGTTAGCAAGAAAAATGGAAAGCAAAATTATGGCAACTAGGAAGCATACCTCTCACAACTATAAAGACGGAAGTGTTGTTGCTCCTAGTCTTCCACAACCTATAAGGTTGACACCACAACAATTGGAAGAAAAAGAGAAAAAGGGCTTTGTTACAGTTGTGATAGCAAATACACTAAAGGTCATAAGTGTGCTGAGAAGAAATTATTCTACATAGATTGTGAAGAGGAAGAAGAAAGGGAGCAAGAAAGGTCAAAAGAAGAGGATATACTCCAAGAACAAAGCCTAGATGAAGAACAAATAAATCCGACCATATCTTGTAATGCATTGGTAGGAATTACCACTCCTCAAACCATCAAGATAGAAGGACAAATCAAGAAGAAAAAGGTAATAGTGTTGATTGATTCAGGAAGCACCCACAATTTTATTCATTGTAAGGTAGCAAAAGAATTGAATTGCTTCCTATATCCAGCACCAGAGTGTCAAGTGATGATTGCAAATGGAGGAACAATAAATTGCTCTGGAAAGTGCCATAATATCAAGCTATCCATGGGAGAATATGTATTGACTAGCCCAATGCTTTCCATTCCAATGGGAGGTGCTGATGTTGTACTAGGAGTCCAATGGCTACAATCCTTGGGTACAATAGCTTTTAATTTTCAAGAACTTTTCATCAAATTTTCTACGGAAGGAAAGGAAGTTGAATTAAGGGGTATTGCAGGGAAACCAGGAAAGATAATCAGCTCTAATGGTATGACAAAGCTTCTAAAAAAGGAGCAAAGAGGTGTAATTGCACAATTATGTTCGCTAGATGTTTCCACATTGGAATCATCTATTTCTCCAGATCTCCAAAAAGTCCTGGACAATCATTCCAAGGTATTTGAGACTCCCAAAGGTCTCCCACCTATGCGTGATCATGATCATGCTATTCATCTGATTCCAGGAAGTGTTCCTCCAAACATCAGGCCGTACAGATATCCCTATGTCCAAAAAAGTGAAATTGAACGTATGGTTGCAGAAATGCTAGAGGCTGGTATAATTCAACCAAGTCAAAGTTCTTTCTCCGCTCCAGTAGTATTGGTGCACAAGAAGGATGGATCATGGCGCATGTGTCCAGATTATAGGGAGCTCAACAAGCTCACTATTAAAGATAAGTTCCCCATTCCTGTCATTGATGAATTACTGGATGAATTGCATGGATCAATTTACTTCACCAAGTTGGATCTTCGTTCGGGATATCATCAAATCAGAATGAAGATTGAAGACATTCCAAAAACGGCATTTAGAACTCATGAGGGTCATTATGAATTTTTGGTCATGCCTTTTGGCCTTACCAATGCACCTTCAACATTTCAAGGTTTGATGAATTCAATTTTCAAACCATTCCTTAGAAAATTTGTGTTAGTATTTTTTGATGATATACTAATCTACAGCAAGTCTTGGAAGGATCATGTTGAACATGTTGACAGGGTGCTACAACTATTGGAGGAGAAACAATTATATGCAAAAAGATCCAAATGTTTCTTTGGAGTCCAGGAGGTGGAATATTTGGGTCATATTGTATCTCATGAAGGAGTTAAGGTAGACCCTAGCAAAATTAAAGCCATTAAGGAATGGAAAATCCCCACATCCATAAAGCATCTGCGAGGATTTCTTGGGTTGACAGGGTATTATCGCAAGTTTGTTAAGAATTATGGGAGAATAGCAGCACCTCTAACAACATTATTGAAGAAAGATGCATTTTCATGGACTTCGGAAGCAACAAAGGCCTTTGAACATCTTAAAGAGGCAATGTGCCAAGCACCGGTCTTAGCTACACCGGACTTCACAAAAACCTTTATTGTGGAATGTGATGCTTCAGGAAATGGAATTGGTGCTGTTCTAATGCAAGATGAAAGACCCATTGCTTTTGAAAGTCGTCCAATCAAGGGAAAGTTTTTAAGCAAAACTATTTATGAGAAGGAAATGTTGGCAATACTCCATGCACTTAAGAAATGGCGACCCTACCTAATGGGAAGACACTTCAAGGTAAAAACGGATCATGATAGCCTTAAATACTTTTTAGAACAAAGATTATCCTCTGAAGAGCAACAAAAGTGGGTCACAAAGATGTTGGGTTATGACTTTGAAATCATCTACAAAAAAGGGAAGCAAAATGTGGTGGCAGATGCACTCTCAAGAAAGGATGAGGATGTGGAAGCATTGTTGTGCGCCATTTCTATTATCCAACCAGATTGGATAAACGAAGCAAGGGAGGAATGGAAGAATGATGAAGAAGTGTGGGCACTTATTCGAAAGCTACAACAAGATTCCAGTATGTCTGATACATTTAGCTGGAAAAATGATTCGTTATGGTACAAAGATCGCTTATACCTCTGTAAGAATTCCCAGCTAAAACAAAAGATTCTTATGGAATTGCACACTTCTCCCTTAGGAGGGCACTCAGGATTTTTAAAAACTTACCACAGGGTTAAGAAGGAATTTTTTTGGGATGGCCTTAAATCAGATATTCAAAAGTTTGTGGCGGAATGTTTGGTTTTCCAACAAAATAAAGTTGAAACAATTAAGACACCGGCTCTATTACAACCTTTATCCATTCCAAGCCAACGTTGGGAGGAGGTTTCAATGGATTTTATCACAGGTTTACCCAAGTCTGAGGGAAAGAGTGTCATCATGGTGGTAGTTGACAGACTTACCAAGTATGCACACTTTTGTGCATTATCACATCCATTTAAAGCCAGTACAGTTTCTACTGCATTTATGGAAACAATTCAAAAGCTACATGGAAACCCAAAGATTATTGTAAGTGACAGAGATCCCATTTTCACTGGAAATTTTTGGACAGAATTATTTTCTTGTCTTGGTACTCAGTTAGCTCATAGCTCATCTTATCATCCTCAATCTGATGGGCAAACTGAGATAGTAAACAAATGTTTGGAAGGATATCTTCGTTGCTTTGTATCTGATAAACAGACACAATGGGTCAAATGGTTGCCTCTGGCTGAATGGTGGTATAACACTTCCTTCCATACAGCAACAAAAATGACCCCATTTATGGCACTTTATGGGTATCAACCACCATCCATCACATCATATTTAAGAGAAAATTCTAAGGTTCAGGCAGTGGAACATCACATCGAACATCAACAACAAGTCCTCCAACTCTTAAAGGATAACCTCGTGTTGGCACAAAATAGAATGAAACAACAGGCAGATCAACATCGCAGTGAAAGAAGTTTTGATGTAGGTGATTGGGTATTCCTACGGCTACAACCATATAAGAAAATGTCCCTAAAGCAAGCTAAGAAGGATAATAAATTATCACCAAAGTATTATGGTCCATACAAGGTGTTGCAAAAGATTGGTACTATGGCATACAAATTGGAGCTTCCTGCAGCTTCTCGATTGCACCTAGTTTTCCATGTTTCATGTTTAAAGAAGGTTATAGGCAACAAGCTCCCAGTTCAAACAATATTGCCAGAACTTGACGAGGAAGGAAAAATTATATTGGAACCAGAAGCAGTCATAGAAACAAGAACTCGACAGCTACGAAATCGATCAATTTCAAAGTATCTTATCAAGTGGAAGAACTTATCCACTGAAGATTCCACATGGGAGGATGAGAATTTTATGTAGAAGTATCCAGAACTACGCAAGCGTTGAGGACAACACTTTTTTGAAGGAGAGGGGCATGTTGGGTCCCTATAATATTAGTGATTACCCCATTACTATTGTAGTTATACCCCTTATTTATATTGTTGTGCCCGTATTACCCCCATGTTGTTATTTTTGTGCCCCATAGAGAATAGCAGCACCTCTAACAACATTATTGAAGAAAGATGCATTTTCATGGAGTTCGGAAGCAACAAAGGCCTTTGAACATCTTAAAGAGGCAATGTGCCAAGCACTGGTTTTAGCTACACCAAACTTCACAAAAACCTTTATTGTGGAATGTGATGCTTCAGGAAATGGAACTGGTGCTGTTCTAATGCAAGATGAAAGACCCATTGCTTTTGAAAGTCATCCAATCAAGGGAAAGTTTTTAAGCAAAACTATTTATGAGAAGGAAATGTTGGCAATACTCCATGCACTTAAGAAATGGCGACCCTACCTAATGGGAAGACACTTCAAGGTAAAAACGGATCATGATGGCCTTAAATACTTTTTAGAACAAAGATTATCCTCTGAAGAGCAACAAAAGTGGGTCACAAAGATGTTGGGTTATGGCTTCGAAATCATCTACAAGAAAGGGAAGCAAAATGTGGTGGCAGATGCACTCTCAAGAAAGGATGAGGATGTGGAAGCATTGTTGTGCGCCATTTCTATTATCCAACCAGATTGGATAAACGAAGCAAGGGAGGAATGGAAGAATGATGAAGAAGTGTGGGCGCTTATTCGAAAGCTACAACAAGATTCCAGTATGTCTGATACATTTAGCTGGAAAAATGATTCGTTATGGTACAAAGATCGCTTATACCTCTGTAAGAATTCCCAGCTAAAACAAAAAATTCTTATGGAATTGCACACTTCTCTCTTAGGAGGGCATTCAGGATTTCTAAAAACTTACCACAGGGTTAAGAAGGAATTTTTTGGGGATGGCCTTAAATCAAATATTCAAAAGTTTGTGGCGGAATGTTTGGTTTTCCAACAAAATAAAGTTGAAACAATTAAGACACCGGCTCTATTACAACCTTTATCCATTCCAAGCCAACGTTGGGAGGAGGTTTCAATGGATTTTATCACAGGTTTACCCAAGTCTGATGGAAAGAGTGTAATCATGGTGGTAGTTGATAGACTTACCAAGTATGCACACTTTTGTGCATTATCACATCCATTTAAAGCTAGTACAGTTTCTACTGCATTTATGGAAACAATTCAAAAGCTACATGGAAACCCAAAGATTATTGTAAGTGACAGAGATCCCATTTTTACTGGAAATTTTTGGACAGAATTATTTTCTTGTCTTGGTACTCAGTTAGCTCATAGCTCATCTTATCATCCTCAATCTGATGGGCAAACTGAGATAGTAAACAAATGTTTGGAAGGATATCTTCGTTGCTTTGTATCTGATAAACAGACACAATGGGTCAAATGGTTGCCTCTAGCTGAATGGTGGTATAACACTTCCTTCCATACAGAAACAAAAATGACCCCATTTATGGCACTTTATGGGTATCAACCACCATCCATCACATCATATTTAAGAGAAAATTCTACGGTTCAGGTAGTGGAACATCACATTGAACATCAACAACAAGTCCTCCAACTCTTAAAGGATAACCTCGTGTGGCACAAAATAGAATGAAACAATAGGCAGATCAACATCGCACTGAAAGAAGTTTTGATGTAGGTGACTGGGTATTCCTATGGCTACAACCATATAAGAAAATGTCCCTAAAGCAAGCTAAGAAGGATAATAAATTATCACCAAAGTATTATGGTCCATACAAGGTGTTGCAAAAGATTGGTACTATGGCATACAAATTGGAACTTCCTGCAGCTTCTTGATTGCACCTAGTTTTCCATGTTTCATGTTTAAAGAAGGTTATAGGCAACAAGCTCCCAGTTCAAACAATATTGCCAGAACTTGACGAGGAAGGAAAAATTATATTGGAACCAGAAGCAGTCATAGAAACAAGAACTCGACAGCTACGAAATCGATCAATTTCAAAGTATCTTATCAAGTGGAAGAACTTATCCACTGAAGATTCCACATGGGAGGATGAGAATTTTATGTAGAAGTATCCAGAACTACGCAAGCGTTGAGGACAACACTTTTTTGAAGGAGAGGGGCATGTTGGGTCCCTATAATATTAGTGATTACCCCATTACTATTGTAGTTATACCCCTTATTTATATTGTTGTGCCCGTATTACCCCCATGTTGTTATTTTTGTGCCCCATAGAGAATAGCAGCACCTCTAACAACATTATTGAAGAAAGATGCATTTTCATGGAGTTCGGAAGCAACAAAGGCCTTTGAACATCTTAAAGAGGCAATGTGCCAAGCACTGGTTTTAGCTACACCAAACTTCACAAAAACCTTTATTGTGGAATGTGATGCTTCAGGAAATGGAACTGGTGCTGTTCTAATGCAAGATGAAAGACCCATTGCTTTTGAAAGTCATCCAATCAAGGGAAAGTTTTTAAGCAAAACTATTTATGAGAAGGAAATGTTGGCAATACTCCATGCACTTAAGAAATGGCGACCCTACCTAATGGGAAGACACTTCAAGGTAAAAACGGATCATGATGGCCTTAAATACTTTTTAGAACAAAGATTATCCTCTGAAGAGCAACAAAAGTGGGTCACAAAGATGTTGGGTTATGGCTTCGAAATCATCTACAAGAAAGGGAAGCAAAATGTGGTGGCAGATGCACTCTCAAGAAAGGATGAGGATGTGGAAGCATTGTTGTGCGCCATTTCTATTATCCAACCAGATTGGATAAACGAAGCAAGGGAGGAATGGAAGAATGATGAAGAAGTGTGGGCGCTTATTCGAAAGCTACAACAAGATTCCAGTATGTCTGATACATTTAGCTGGAAAAATGATTCGTTATGGTACAAAGATCGCTTATACCTCTGTAAGAATTCCCAGCTAAAACAAAAAATTCTTATGGAATTGCACACTTCTCTCTTAGGAGGGCATTCAGGATTTCTAAAAACTTACCACAGGGTTAAGAAGGAATTTTTTGGGGATGGCCTTAAATCAAATATTCAAAAGTTTGTGGCGGAATGTTTGGTTTTCCAACAAAATAAAGTTGAAACAATTAAGACACCGGCTCTATTACAACCTTTATCCATTCCAAGCCAACGTTGGGAGGAGGTTTCAATGGATTTTATCACAGGTTTACCCAAGTCTGATGGAAAGAGTGTAATCATGGTGGTAGTTGATAGACTTACCAAGTATGCACACTTTTGTGCATTATCACATCCATTTAAAGCTAGTACAGTTTCTACTGCATTTATGGAAACAATTCAAAAGCTACATGGAAACCCAAAGATTATTGTAAGTGACAGAGATCCCATTTTTACTGGAAATTTTTGGACAGAATTATTTTCTTGTCTTGGTACTCAGTTAGCTCATAGCTCATCTTATCATCCTCAATCTGATGGGCAAACTGAGATAGTAAACAAATGTTTGGAAGGATATCTTCGTTGCTTTGTATCTGATAAACAGACACAATGGGTCAAATGGTTGCCTCTAGCTGAATGGTGGTATAACACTTCCTTCCATACAGAAACAAAAATGACCCCATTTATGGCACTTTATGGGTATCAACCACCATCCATCACATCATATTTAAGAGAAAATTCTACGGTTCAGGTAGTGGAACATCACATTGAACATCAACAACAAGTCCTCCAACTCTTAAAGGATAACCTCGTGTGGCACAAAATAGAATGAAACAATAGGCAGATCAACATCGCACTGAAAGAAGTTTTGATGTAGGTGACTGGGTATTCCTATGGCTACAACCATATAAGAAAATGTCCCTAAAGCAAGCTAAGAAGGATAATAAATTATCACCAAAGTATTATGGTCCATACAAGGTGTTGCAAAAGATTGGTACTATGGCATACAAATTGGAACTTCCTGCAGCTTCTTGATTGCACCTAGTTTTCCATGTTTCATGTTTAAAGAAGGTTATAGGCAACAAGCTCCCAGTTCAAACAATATTGCCAGAACTTGACGAGGAAGGAAAAATTATATTGGAACCAGAAGCAGTCATAGAAACAAGAACTCGACAGCTACGAAATCGATCAATTTCAAAGTATCTTATCAAGTGGAAGAACTTATCCACTGAAGATTCCACATGGGAGGATGAGAATTTTATGTAGAAGTATCCAGAACTACGCAAGCGTTGAGGACAACACTTTTTTGAAGGAGAGGGGCATGTTGGGTCCCTATAATATTAGTGATTACCCCATTACTATTGTAGTTATACCCCTTATTTATATTGTTGTGCCCGTATTACCCCCATGTTGTTATTTTTGTGCCCCATAGAATCCCTCTTTTGTTATTTTGTGGTTTTATATTATTATTGTTAGGTCGGCTGGATTATATTGTGACTCCTTAGACTCCTATATATAGAAAGGAGGTTTTGTCATTTGTATCATCCAAGAATTGTTCATTTATGTAATGTAAAGGAAGTTACCCCCTCAAAGAGGCTGAATTCTAAGGCGTTGATCTATCTTTTCTATCTTTTCTTGAGCTGGTTTCATAACATTTTTTCCGAATAACCAAAGGATACAACCACATAAACTTTACTTAAGGAAAGAATGCATAACCATGGGGTGTAAAAATCTAATCTCCATTTAGAATTTTCCTAACGGGAACTTTTTATTTTCCTCTTCAGGAAATACACTGAATGGCCACATTAGCCAAATTGGATGGTTGACCCTCCAGAATTAACATTAATATTTTCGGGTTGCTTGGGAAGAGCCTAATTGAGTTAAACTTGAAACCTATGTTGCAGGAAACGTGGGGGGGGGGGGGGGGGGGGGGGTGTGGGGGGAGTTTCCGGCTGGAAACCGGGATGGAACGCAGAAACGCGTTTGGTACGACCAGGAAACGCGTTTTCGGCCGTACTGCCACGTTTCGCAAAACGGAAACGTGGCAGTACGGCCAGAAACGCGTTTCCGACCGTATAGCCCGTGTTTCCCAATTGAATTGTGTTTTTTTGTTTTTTGGTTTTTGTTTTTTTTTTTAATTTTTTTTAATTTTCTAGATCTGTGTCTAAAGTTATAAAAGTGAATTTTTGCGCTAGTGTTGATATGAAGTTCATGGTAATGTTTAAAGTAAAAGTGATATTCTCTTTTATTTTTCATTTTCATCCTTTTACTTAAATTTTTAACATTACCATGAAATGACTCAGGGTCTTTGAGAGTGGTTTCGCCCTCATTGGATTTCATATGGAGAAAGTAGAATTTTAGATCTCACTCAAAATCTAGCAGACTTATTTGTTTTTCAGGATTTCAGGATTGGGGGGATTGCAATGTTTCCATTGGATTTTATCATGTACTAGGGTATGGAACTTGTATTTAATCAAGAGAACCAAGCCCTCTATGCAGGGGAAACTCCCAATAATCAAGATCATGTAGGGTACTAGGGTATGAAACATGTATTTAATCAAGAGCACTAAGGTCGTTCGACTATGTAGGAGGAGACTCCCATTACAACAGTGGTCCTTCTAAATAATGGGATGTGGATGCAAAAAATCCTGATTTGGATCTCTCTCTTGCAGCCTTATAGTCTTTATTGTACTTGCAGCCTCATATATTAATATAAATAAAGGCTAATTTTGAGATTTGGATATCTAATAAAGGTTGCTTTTGGATATTCCGATATTTTTATTTCCATTAAGTGATCATTCATGAGTAAATGTGATGTAAATTAAATCTCAATGTTTAAGTGTAATAAATTATAATGTATCATTTATGCTTTATGAATGCACACACACACACACACACACACATATATATATTTTCTATATATATATATATGTATATTCGCGTTTCCCCATTTCCAAAATTTGGGGAGGTCGCGTTTCATATCGCTTCTGTTTCGGAAACTCGTACCCGTTTCCCCGTTTCGTGCAACTTAGCTTGAAACCCATCTGAATAGAATAAGAATAGAATTATAATAGACCTTCAGCTATAAGTTTAGTTCTAAGTTATTTTTGTTGTCCATATCTATTTGTATAATAAAACATTCCCAGATGCAAATGCTTGTAGATTAAATTTTTTCCTTCAACAATGCCAAACTTGTTATAATGCATGCATCACTATATTGGTTCTTGTAGAAATGACTAGAATTCATCCATCATTTGAAATCATATAAGGAAATACATTGTAAATTTGGGACAACAGGAAAAGTGTAATGAACAATATGTAGCCCAAATTTCACATAGTTGAAGGGAAGATCTCTTGCACGAATTTATTGTTGACAAAATACTAAAATGGGCTTGTAATATTAAGAAGGGCCAAGGAAATGATATATTAGACAAAGTCCAATAGCCATTTTCATACAATTATTAAATACTTAAAACATCAATTAGGAATAGATTACGAATAGTTGGCATATACACAATCAATATAAAATTCAAGCCCACACACCAAAACAAATGAATAAAATTCAAACCCACACACCAAAACAAATGAAATAGTTTGATGGTTGACCCTCCAGAATTAACAATAATATTTCAGGTTGCTTGGGAAGAGCCTAATCCATTTAAACTTGAAACCCATTTGAACAGAATAAGAATAGAAGTATAATAGACCTTCAACTACAGGTTTAATTCAAATCTTATTTTGTTGTTCATATTTATGTGTTTAATAAAACATTCCCAGATTCAAATGCTTGTAGATTTAAATTTTTCCTTCAACAATGCCAAACTTGTTATTATGCATGCATCACTATATTGCATCTTGATTTCATTATGATGCAAGAGCATCCAGCTCAGGGAGGTCATGGCTGGGAGTTTGTCTCTTTCTAACTGTTTGAGTTTCATTAAATTTCATCTTCATTTACATTTCTAGGAATGGCTGTCTCATCCAATGTTAGTGTTTTGCTCACGTGTTCTTACTTTTTAGTTTATTTAAAATTTGTTTTTAGTTTACAAAACAAGAAAAGAGAGTTATTCAGAAACCACTTAATGTAACCACATAATGTAACTACTGGCAATTTGCTAACTGTCGAGTGTTCTCTACAAAACAAAGAAAGGAAACGATTGTTGGAGTCTTTTGACCATCATAGAATTGAATGAAAAAAGGCACAAAAACATTTTTGAAGACAAACATCTCAATCCATTCATGTTACAACTTTAGCATCTTTCCTACAGAGTACAATTAATTTATTTTCTTTTCCATAAGCATAATGAAAATAAATAAGTGAACAGTAAGCACCAAAGCGAGGAGAGCACCCAAACAAGCCAACAGCACAAACAGAGCGAGCCTACGAAGGGAATGAGAAAGCTATTACCCAAGAAAACACGCTACAGGTACAGAAATGAACACATAACCGTTTTTCCTTTGTTTCACATGGAAAAAAGTCTATTTTGCAGACAAGACATACCTTCCTAGATTCTAATAAAGACCTAATGACAAACAAGACAATCAGACACTATTTTTCTCTAAATATGCTTTAATGAACAAAAGAAAACAGGTGTTTTGAGGTCCTACCTTTGATCCAACGTAGGCTGTGGATGCCCTTGCTTCTTCGATCCAAATGAGCTCCTTTGTCACGAATCTGCAAACACAAACAAGGCAAACAATTAAATAGTACCTGAAGAATTGATGGCATAAAACATATTTAACATGAAAGTTAAGGAGTCCATGAAAAAAATAAGATGAGATACTTGTTGAGAAAAATGAGTTGATTGCATTAATTCAAATAAAAAGAGCTTTACAACCTGAGCCTTGACGCTGCACAAGCTCCTTCCAGGGTCCAGCAAGAAGTCTCCCTTACTTTGACAAGCTTCACTCACTTCCAAATGGAGTCAAGAGGTATGTGATCTCTCCTCTCAAGCTCAACTAAGGAAGTCCTAATTTCACCAGCATTTACCCTCAAAAGTTCAGCTTCTAACCTCTCTAGTCCTCACCCCAATGCCTATATTTATAGTGCAATGGAGGGAGGTTACTAGCTCCTCCTTCAAAGGAATAAAGGCCTCCTTTGAAGGGATAAATCCTCTTATCAAGGGGTTAGCTCCTTCTCTTTTGGGATGCATGAACCACCTCAGGGCGAACAATCCATGACTAAATTCCTTCTAGAATGCTCTAGAATTAACCCAAAGTGAATTTTTTAAGACAAAATCTCCGCCTTTTGACTTTCACAGGGGTCTGCACCCCCACCTTTAGGGACAGAGCGGGCAGGTTTGCACCTTTTGTATATAGAAAGTGTGGGACCGCAGGTAACAATGAGAAAAAGTGCGGAACCAGAGTTTGAATGATTTTTAATGCCTTTCTCCCATTTCCAAAACTTGATTTGAAGAGCTGAGGTCTGAGACTTGCTTATGAGGATAGTACAAGTGATGATGGACCTGTACTGACTGCGAATAATCAAGGTGACGATATTTTTGTGTAACAGATTGACCCCTAAAGTGCGAAGTCTGTAGTAGATGAGGATTTCATTTATCATTTAGGAAGAGTGAAGTACTTTATCATTTCGAGGATCATCTTGTGGAGAGCTCGGTCGGAACCTGTAAAAACATTCAATGCAAGATACATATATGAGATCATATCATTGCTGAGGTAGGCATTCCCATACTCAGATCAAAACTTAACTAGAAAACCTAACTACTGCTCTGATACATGAATGATCTTGTAATACATCACAAGTATAGACTCATGTGGACACAGTATGGATGCAGCCATCTGTTTATGAATAGTCCATTATATAATGAATACAAAATTTCTCCCACCCTGAATGGCGGAAACTAGATTCAGGGTCTTCATTTCTGCTTCCCGAAATAGTATGATTCTACCCATGCGAATAAATGAGTTGATGTCGAACATGTCACAGAATCCTTTGATCGAAGGTCAATGATGCAACCTGTCGTCAAAGGCGAGAAACCTGCCATTGAGGCATGTAGATCCCAAGGTTTTGATGATTTCTAGATCATCTTTCTAGATAATGAGCTGAAGTCGATAGAAAGTGATCCGTCGCAGGCAAACCCACAACTCGAAATCATAGATCAAGTTGAAGAAATTTAGTGCAAGGACTGACTGAGGGATGGTCAAGATGGATGACAGATATTTTGCATATGAATGGCTTATTGGCAGTGACCTCTTGAACACATAACGACACAACATATGGCTTGGCGACAATTGACCCAAATTTAATACCCAGAAACCAGCTGAAGACTTTCAATGTGGTTTGATTAACTGTTAGGCAAAGGATTTCCCAACCCAGGTAAATGAAAGTGTCGTGTTCAAGAGTGGTTACAAAGCATGGCAAACAAGTTCATTTTTCTCTCTTTTCCCCCACCATTTCTGGCAAGTACCTCTTTATTTTTAACAAGCTTGAGGAGGATAACATTTGCTTGATTATAAGCTCATCCTTCGGATGAGTCCAACTTAGTTTAAATTCGAACCCTAAGAAGGAGTGGTCCGTTCCTGTTTGTAATTGAACAGGTCCTTTACTGTGAAATTTTAACGAGCCCAGTATAGGAGAAACTCGACGTTTTTCAATTTTAGAGAGTCTGAAAAACTTAAGGAGACTCCAGGATTGACCTTTTTCGTAAATTTGTGTCCCCCAAGCCCGAAAAAGTATAAAATAATACTTGGGAGAACCGCTTGATCTTTATGATCAAGGAGTACTTTCATAATTAGTTTCTCTAATCTGAAAAGTAAAAAGCGACCAAAGACACATCGTTTTATTACCAATATCGAATTTGAAACGACACAATCCGGCAATATTTTCGTGTTTTTTCGGTCAAAAAAGGGCTGTAAGAGGACCGCCTTTTTAGTTCCGTTTTAACGAGTTTAAAAAGAAAAACTCAGCGATATTTTCACATTTTAGGAGTCAGAAAAGAGCTTAAAAGAGAACTCCAAGGTTTCACTTTTTCGTAAGTCTTAACGAGTATGAAAAAATGATAAAAATTTACTCATATGGCCGACTTTCAATTTAATTTACGAGCAGGAAAAGACGGAAAGAACTCGGCATTTTCATTTGTTTTACGAGAATGAAAGATAGCAAAATAATCTCGGGATTTTCATGAGTTTAACGAGTCTTGAAAATAACTGAAATCGACTCGAGATAAGTTTCATTTTTACAAAAGCTTGAAACAGAGAAAAACTATGCTTCAAAGTAGTTTCATTTTTACACAAGCTTGAAACAGAGAGAAAATTATGCTTGATGCCCCCTAAGCATAACTACTACAGCGCATTCCCCCCAGCTTCATTTCATTCAACCAGTTGGATGAAATGAAGGTTGAGTTACGAGATCATTTGAAAGACGCGACCTAAAACTGTAAGAAAATTATGAAAAAACTGAAATAACTAACCTAAATATACAACTTAACATTTATGAGATCTAGTGAAACTCTCGACTCAATTAGAGGAGGATTTGTTTCATTTTTTAACGAGCTTGACACAGGAAAAGAACTATGCTCGGATTCGATTTCATGTTTACGCAAGCTTGAAATGAAAAACTATGCTTGTTATAAGTTCGCATGCTCCCAGCATAATGACGCAAATCAAGGTACATGCCCCCCAAGCTTCATTGCATTCAACCAGGTGGATGAAATGAGGGTTTACTTTCAAAATCTTGGAAAGACTCATGGGAGCTATTTCATTTTTTAGTGAGGTTGACACAGGAAAAGAACTATCCTCAAACCCTTGTTTCATTTTTTAAACGAGCTTGACACAAGATAAGGAACTATGCTCATGACTACTCTCTACAATCTACCTAACATAAACTACCCTTGTTTCATTTTCTAACAAGCTTGACACAAGACAAGGAACTATGCTCAAAAATCCTTGATTCATTTTTTAACGAGCTTGACACAAGACAAGGAACTATGCTCGAAAATCCTTGATTCATTTTTTAACGAGCTTGACACAAGACAAGGAACTATGTTCAAAAACTTCACATGCCCCATCATAATGATGCAAAGCAAGGTACGTGCCCCCCAAGCTTCATTGCATTCAACCAGATGGATGGAATGAAGGTTTACTTTCAAGTTCTTGGAAAGACTCATGGGAGCTGTTTCATTTTTTAGTGAGGTTGACACAGGAAAAGAACTATCCTCAAAACCCTTGTTTCATTTTTTAAACGAGCTTGACACAAGACAAGGAACTATGCTCATATCTACCTATATAACCTAAAATCTACCTGATTCATTTTTTAATGAGGTTGACTCAGTAAAAAGAACTGTCCTCATACACCCTGTTTCATTTTTTAACGAGGTTGACACAGGAAAAGGAACTGTCCTCATACACCCTGTTTCATTTTTTAACGAGGTTGACATAGGAAAAGGAACTATCCTCACAACATCTAGTTTCATTTTTTAACGAGGTTGAGACAGGAACAAACTATCCTCGCGACATCCAGTTTCATTTTTTAACGAGGTTGAGACGGGAAAAAACTATCCTCACGACATCCAGTTTCATTTTTTAACGAGGTTGATACAGGAAAAAACTATCCTCGCAATTCTGATTCATTTTTTAATGAGGTTGACTCAGTAAAAGGAACTATCCTCTGATAGCCTGTTTCATTTTCTAATGAGGTTGATACAGGAAAAAACTATCCTTGCAATCACTGATCATGGCTTCCAACTGGAAGAAAGACATGTCAATGGACACACCTTGATCATGGCTTCCAAGAGGTTTTCATCTGAAGGAAGAATAGTTCTCTGGAAGGAACACATGTCAAGGGACTCAAAAGGGATAAGAACATCAAGTTCAAGTAATCCCATAGAGTTTTCCATGTCAGTTACCGGATCTAAATCAAAGGAAGATGAGCAAACAGTGAGAGGCTCACTTTCATCGGTAATTGAAATCATGGGATCAGTTGCCACATAATTAACTCGTGGCGGGGTAGATACCACTTTAGAATCAGGAATATTTAAGGGTGTCATATTATTGGTAGTTGAAACGAGATTAGGGAATGAAAGCTGGTCTACAGTCACAATATTTCCATTGTGAGGGAAAGACATCACGCGAAAGAGTGTCGATACGACAGCTTTCATTGCATAAACATAGTCTCACCCAAGGAGTAAATTGAAATCCAAGGGACCTCGAACTACCATAAGATCAATACAGACAGTTTTACCTTCCAAGGTAATAGAGAACTTACGAAGGATTCCTAAAGGTTCACTAATGGTTCTGTTAAAAGCTTTCAGATTCTGCGTAATAGGTGCAAGCTGAGGGGAACCCAAAGCTTTCCAAGCAATTGAGGATAAAATACTAACAGAAGCACCTTCATCTACCTGTGTGCGGTGCATGTCCCTACCACCAGCCTTGGCAATGATTTGGAAAGGGATGGAGGAGGGAAGACGAGGTTCTGTCAGTCTATTACAATCAAAGGAAAAGACCTCAGTACTTGGAGGGGGTTCTGTAGAAACAAGTGAAATGCCCCCCGGCATAGAAGAATCTGATGTAACAAGAAGAACATGAGTGGTATGAAGTTCACTCTCTAAAGGGAAAGTGGGATCGACCGAATATGAAATTGAATCAACCACTTGATCAACTAATGGATCATCAACCTGAGTGACATGAGTTTCACTCTCCAATGGAAGAGTGGGATCGATTGTACTTGAAATTACATCAATCACTCCGTCAGTTGACGGTAGGTTGGGATAAAGTTTACGTTAACCAGTTGGAAATTCTTGCTGTGGAACAGTAAGCTTTTCCAACAATTTTGAGGCTTCATCCATGTGAGGGAAAATGTGAGTTTGATGACTCCCTTTGCATAACTTACAAGGAAACCTAACTTTACCCTTTTTCCTAGGAACTTGACTATCACTGGTTGATGGATCAATGGAAAGTTGATGAGATTTTTCTGACCATACTTCCAATACCTTTGGAATACCAGGACAATTGATAAGGAAGTGGTCACCCTTACAAAGCCTGTAAGTGTATTTGGGTTTACGATGCATGTTGGAGGTTTCCTCAACACAACTAACATTTACAACGATGGTTGGTTGGTTGACTTCTTTCTTATCTTGCTTCTTCTTCTTCTTCTTCTTCTTCCCTTTCTTCTTCTTCTTAGCTACCTGGTTACTAGCGTCAAGGCTTTTACCAAGCGAAGAGGAAGAAATGAAGGAAGAAAAATTAGGCGAAGAAGATAAAGGGTCAACAGAAGGTTGGTGATGTTGAGATGGTAAACTATGTTGAAGTGAAGCATTCAGTTGAGGTGGAACAATTGGAGTATTTGGGGCCAACGAAGTTGAAAATAACCATATCGGTAAACCTATTGTAAATCCAGGTAATGACAAAGTAGCCATATAAGGAGGACCAACATTTCCAAAGAAACGAAAAGTGCTAGGTTCCTCGTTAAGAGGGGTTCCTTGGTTGGTAAATTCCGGAATAGTTGCCATTATATTCAACTTCAGTGAATTTTATTAACAATTTAAAACTAAAATTAACAATTCACAATTCACACCTATGGTCTCTAAAAGTAAAAACAAACAAATTAACACGCGCTATCAAATCTAGGAGTCAAACCACACACAAACAGTAACTTTCCGTACTGAAAACACTAGTTGGTGATGAAATCCAACGTCACAGAATTCAATACAGAAATGGCAGTTGGAACAGTTACCCCGACAACCTGCTTAATGAATAGACTAGCACAAGTTCCTCCACTAAACCGTCTCGAGTGAAGAGAACCCCCAGAAAATCCAAGTCAGTCTAGCCGACGCCTGTTCTAGGTACAGTTGGATCTTCCCACCACTGTCACCTTAGGAAGATTCCTATAGAATATGGTCACTATGGTTACCAATGGAAACAAATATACCTGGGGGAACAGTCTACGATCCGATACGCACGCAAGGGCAGAGTAACAAGCTCAATCCCCTTGAAGGCTCCTTGACATAATCCAAGGTTTACCAACAAGTGACCCCAGGCTCCTCGACAATGGTTAATCCGAGGTTTACCATTTTTAGTACGTGCATATCTCGCATCATTCCCAATGAAGGAGGATTGATCCCCTCACTGGTTCGAACACGATCTCCTGCTTCTCCTTTAAGAGGAGGTTTCCCAGAGCATAGATGCAACAATTGGATTTTCTTTCCTACCGCAAGATCTACTACTTGTTTGTTTTACTGTCTTGGAGAGTTAACTAAGACCTATTCCAAGACACTCACCTAAGCTAGATTGGTGGAAAGAGCCCTAAAAATGTAAAAATTACTAGATGAATTTTAATTAAGCGCTATGTTATTTAGGCTGTTATTACTCAAAGGGGTAAATGGATACGAAACCAATGGTGTTATGACCCGACTCAAAACTGAATGCAATCGAATATGATAATGTAATCTTTTCAATTCGATGAATCCTAACTAAAGTAAGGAGAGAGTTTCCATTCACTTCCAACAATGCAAAAAATTGATCACTAAGAGAAAATATAACAAATTCTCTAATGCACTAATTTCATCAAGAGAAACTAATGCAAATCAATTCCAAAACCGTTTTTTATTTTTATTTTTGTATGTTAAAAACAAGAATAAAAATATGTAAATTCAAATCAAAGAAAACTGATCTAAATCTACGATTGATTTTTCCAGAATGTAAACTATGCAATTGTAATATATGCACAATTCACTTGAATAGTATGCAAATGTAAACTATGCACATTTTTCATTCATATTCTGAAAATGAGAATCCTAATTATGCAAATGTGATCTATCTATGCAAGAGAATTATCAAACACAAGATGATTCTAATGTGATCTAAGAACCAATCAAGTGCAAGTCGAGAAAATTGGGCGAGAGTTCCAAAGATCAAAAATAAAACACTCAAAGGCGATTAACACTCATACACAATTTAGCCCCCCCGGCGAATGAGGGGGAAATGTTTTTGCAAAAACAAAAGCAAAAAGATGAAAAATTGTGAAAAGACTGAGACAAACCTCCAAGTAATGACCAAGGAAATCAAATTAAGAATTTCTCAAAAAAGAGACTCAAAACAGCCAATTGATAAAAGCTTAAAAGAGGAATGCCAGTGGAATTACCCTAAGAAAAGCTTCTGACAGGTTATATGCAAGTCTAGGCAGGGGATAATAACATCTAAACAAAAACTAAACTGAACTAAATGAAAATATTTAAGTTTTTAAAAAATTTGACAGGGTCCATAGGCCCCTAGTAGAAATAGGTGTGGTACCGCATTGTACAGAACATAAACAGTGCGGGTATGCCCGCACTGTGCTACACACAGCAGGTGCGGTCCTCTCTCAAAAACTTGAAAAACAAAAAACAATTCAAAAACTACTAAACCTACCCAATTCTACACACAACAAGCCAAAAAAAGAAGCACTAACACAGTTTCTCAGGTCAAACTAAAAACAAGGAAAACAGTCAATTCCCCAGTATGGTAGCCATTCTGTCACACGGAAAAAAGTCTATTTTGTGGACAAGACAGACCTTCCTAGATTCTAATAAAGACCTAATGACAAACAAGACAATCAGACACTATCTTTCTCTAAATATTCTTTAATGAACAAAAGAAAACAGGTGTTTTGAGGTCCTACCTTTGATCCAACGCACGTTTTGGATGCCCTTGCTTCTTCGATCCAAATGAGCTCCTTTGTCACGAATCTACAAACACAAACAAGGCAAACAATTAAATAGTACCTGAAGAATTGATGGCATAAAACATATTTAACATGAAATTCAAGGAGTCCATGAAACAAATAACATGAGATACTTGTTGAGAAAAATTAGTTGATTGTGTTAATTCAAATAAAAAGAGCTTTACAACCTGAGCCTTGAAGCTTCACAAGCTCCTTCCAGGGTCCGACAAGAAGTCTCCCTTACTTTGACAAGCTTCACTCACTTCCAAATGGATTCAAGAGGTATGTGATCTCTCCTCTCAACCTCAACTAAGGAAGTCCTAATTTCACCAGCATTTACCCTCAAAAGTTCAGCTTCTAACCTCTCTAGTCCTCACCCCAATGCCTGTATTTATAGTGCAATGGAGGGAGGTTACTAGCTCCTCCTTCAAAGGGATAAAGGCCTCCTTTGAAGGGATAACTCCTCTTATGAAGGGGTTAGCTCCTTCTCTTTTGGGATGCATGAACCACCTCAGGGCGAAAAATCCACGCCTAAATTCCTTCTAGAATGCTCTAGAATTAACCCAAAGTGAATTTTTTAAGATAAAATCTCCGCCTTTTGACTTTCACAGGGGTCCGCACCCCTACCTTTAGGGATAGAGCGGGTAGCTCCGCACCTTTTGTATATAGAAAGTGTGGGACCGCAGGTAACAATGAGAAAAAGTGCGGAACCAGAGTTTGAATGATTTTTAATGCCTTTCTCCCATTTCCAAAACTTGATTTGAAGAGCTGAGGTTTGAGACTTGCTTAGGAGGATAGTACAAGTGATGATGGACCTGTACTGACTACAAATAATCAAGGTGACGATATTTTTGTGTAACACTTTGAAAATTTGTAAGAACCAAAAACTATTGTATAAATATAAATATATTTGTCCAAGCAAGCATCCACAGTTCATTGTTCAGAGACCAATACATAAAATAAAGTTGACAAAACTATAAACCACCATGAGGTCATTACAGGACCGCATTAATACAACCATGGTTACAATAGCAGAACCATAAAAAAAAACATATAGGAAAGCCACAGGTACAGTGAGGTCAGGGCACAGCAAGGCCGAAGCCAACCTCAACTAAAGACCCATAAAACCCTACAGTAAAATCCTTGACCAATCAATAGGAAAATATGAAGGAGAGACCATACCTGGTTCAGGCGTAGGCCATAAGGTGAGAGGATGACGAACAAGCCCATCGCTCACCTGCATTGGCAAACAGGCAGGCCATTAGCAATGAAGAACAAAACCACAGCTACAGTTACAAAACACAACTAGAAATAGAGGAAAGGGTTATGAGAAACTCACTGAGGGAGAGTCGAGCCTGTGCAAGCTAGAAGAGGAGCTACAGAATTAAGGTTACAGTCACAGAGTTGCTCGCAGCCACAAGGAGAATAGATTGTTAGTGATAGAGGAAAATCGAAATAGATAAGACCAACATGGAGGGAGGACATACCTTTTGGACAACCACCGAGTGATAGCGAAAGACGAGCCACTCCACAACCGCAACCTGTGTTAAAACAAAACCAGACAAACAGTCAAACTGTGAAGCAATGGTATGGAGGACAGTCATGTTAACCAAAACTGCAACTGAAAACACAACTAAAGCCGAGCGAAATTGACAGCAGAGACTGATGCCAAGGGTTCCGAACCCGGTTGTCAAAACCAAGCATGGAATACGGGGCATAGACATCATCTACAGATGGAAACCCTCACCAAGTTACAAGCCAGGCACAATGGAAACGAAACCCTAGCAAAGAGACAGAGCGAACCCTCATTTCGTGAAACTGCAGACCTCACAAGCAACACAGCGACATAGTAAATGGAATGAATAGTCCAAGGTTCGGAGGATAGTAAGAGCGGGAAGGAACGAGGCCCAAGGCTAGGACACATGTCCTCATCACAATAAAACAACAATACAATATCATTAAAGTCAACCAACCACTGCGTTAATAAAATCCAATCAACAGTTTATCATTAACCTGAAGGTATTAAGGGCTGGACCCATCAAATTTTGGTATCAGAGCAGGTACAGTTAACTAATTTTCTTATAAAATGGAAGCTGGAAGAAGAGGTCGTGGCAGAGCTATTCGAAGAGTGGTAGATGAAGGATTGAGGGAAGAGATTAGGATCTTGAATTCCCGTTTGGCCGCAGTAGAAGCAGGAAGGAGAAGGGATCCAGAAGTAGGGGCGAAAATGAAGAAGAAGCTGTAGTTATGACAGATGGATCAGATGAAGAAGGACCTAAAATCAAATTGTTAAGGTCAGTTTTGTTAGCTAGCAGTAAGCCAAAGCCTAAAATTCCAAACTATGATGGTAGTTTGTCCACAGAAGTGTTGTTGGACTGGATTAGTGAGTTAGACAAATATTTTGAATGTGAGGAGGTTAGTGAAGATAGGAGAGTTAAATTCATTACCACCAAGTTGAAAGGACATGCGCCCTTATGGCGGGATAGTGTCCAAGTAGAGAGGAGAAGATTGAATAAGTTACCCATTAAAAAGTGGATCAGAATGGTCGCCAAGACGAAGGGTAAGTTTTTGCCCAAGGATTACGAGATTGCTCTGTATCGATAGGTGCAGAATTTGAAGCAGAGAGGAATGGCGGTGAAAGAATATACTAAAGAATTCTATCGAGTGAATTTTAGAGATGGTTATACTGAAGACACCCCAGAAAAGACAGCAAGGTTTGTGAATAGCCCAAGGTTGGAGATATTGGACGAGATAAGTATTCTTTCTCCAAAAACCATAGAGGAAGCATACCAGAGTGCCTTAAAGGTGGAAGAAAAGATCGCAAGAAATCAGAATGTCAAGAGAGGACGAGGAACTCGCAGAGGAAATTGACAATCCTTTGGCAGAGAAAGGACTGCCAACAACAATGAAGAGGGAAGCAGTTCAAAGACCTCAGGGACAATAGAAAAGGAAGGTAGCACTAGGGGAGGAAGGCCATATCAGAGAGGAAGGGGAAATGGTAGAGGCAGAGGAGCTTCCTACCAGTGTTACAAGTGCCACAAGTGGGGGCACAGATCCTTTGAGTGTCCTGAAGGAGAACAGGCTGGTCAAAGAGGAGCATATGTTGCTCAGACAGAGGAAGTAGAGGCACCGCCTCAAGAGGTAGAGAATGTACCGGAGACAGGAGAGGCCTTAGTCTTGAACAAGGTACTGCTGAAACCGGCAAAGGAAATAGTTGAACAAACCCAAAGAAAGGCATTATTCTGGACTGTGTGCAAGTCACATGGCAAATGCTGCAAACTGATTATAGACAGTGGAAGCACTGATAATCTAGTTGCAACAAAGATGGTGGAGAAATTGGGTTTAAAAAGATTGAAGCACCCAACTCCCTATAAGGTGTCGTGGTTACAGAAGGGTCACCAACTGCTAGTTGATGAGCAGTGTGAGGTGGAGTTCCATATTGGCAAGTATAGGGACAAAGTGATTTGTGACGTCATGCCCATGGACGTGTGTCATATTTTGCTAGGTAGACCGTGGCAGTATGACTAAAAAGTTGTTCATGATGGGGAAACAAACTGTGACAAGTTTCTCAAGGATGGGATTAAGCATACGCTAGTACCCATCAAGAAAGAAAAAACAACAGAGATTAGCGGGATAAAAGTATTGTCGGTGGGTGGAAAAGAATTTATAAAACAAATTGAAGATGACGAGGTAAAGTATGCTATTGTAAGGAGACCGAGAGCAGTGTTGTTTCACATTGAAATTTCTGACTTACCTGAAGAAATCTAGGAAATGTTGCAGGAATTCAGCGACATTGTGGTGGATGATTTACCGGATAAATTACCACCAAAGCGGAGTATCAGTCATCACATAGATTTTATCCTTGGAGCTAGTTTACCGAATAAAGTTGCTTACTAGATGAGTCCCAAGGACAATGAAGAGATCAGGAAGCAGGTACAAGAATTGTTGGACAAAGGCTTAATACGGGAAAGTTTAAGTCCCTATGCAGTTCCAATAGTTCTAACTCCCAAGAAAGGAGGCGAGTGGTGGATGTGTACGGACTCATGAGAAATAAATAAAATTACTATCAGATACATGTTTCCATTGCCACGAATGGATGACATGATGGACTGCTTGAGTGGGGCAGCATATTTTTCGAAGATAGATTTGAAGAGTGGATACCACCAGATTAGAATCAGAGAAGGGGACAAATGGAAAACAACTTTCAAAACTAATGAAGGGCTATATGAATGGCTGGTGATGCCATTTGGGTTGAGTAACGCCCCTAGTACTTTCATGTGCCTGATGAACGAGATGTTGAAAGAGTTCATTGGGAAATTTGTGATTGTGTATCTTGATGATATACTGATTTTCAACAAGACCAAGGAGGAACATTTTCGACATGTTCGATATGTTCTAGAGAAGTTGTAGCAAAACAAGTTGCTGATAAATCTGAAAAAATGTACTTTCTTTCAGAAGGAGTTAGTCTATTTGGGTTTCGTGATTGCAGAAAATGAGCTGAAAATGGACCCAGAAAAAGTTGTAGCTATACTTAGTTGGCCATCCCCTAAGAGTCTATTTGAAGTTCCAAGTTTTAATGGGTTGGCAATTTTCTATCGCAAGTTTATAAAGAATTTTAGTGGAATCTGCGCACCTATGTTGGATACAACCAAGAAGGCAAGTCAACCTTTTTAGTGGACTGAAGCTGTAGAGAAGAGCTTCCAGATATTGAAGAAAAAGATCATTGAGAGGCCAATTTTGAGGTTTCCTGATTTCAACAAACTTTTTCAAGTTCGTTGTGATGCCAATGGTATAGCCATTGGAGCCATACTCAGCCAGGAAGACAAATTAGTAGCCTATTTCAGTGAAAAATTAAATGAAAGCAGGCAAAAGTATACGTCCTATAACAAGGAGTTTTATGCAGTCGTCCAAGCCTTGAAGCATTGGAGGCATTATCTGTTGGGTAATGTGTTTGTCTTGTTTTTTGATAATTCTGCATTACAGTATGTTATGCAACAACATAAGCTGAATCACAAACATGCAAAATGGGTGGAGTACTTATAGAGCTTTACATTCGTATTGAAGCATATTAGTGGTCAAGCAAACAAGGTAGCAGATGCACTAAGCAGAAGAGTTCTACTCTTGTAGGAGAGCACGATACAAGTGTTGGGATTTGAACACCTAAAGGACTTGTATCAAACAGATGCAGATTTCAAGGAGGCTTATGAAGCCTGCCAGAATCCATTGTTGAGGAACAATAGTCCATGGCTGGACTATAACTTGTAGGAGAAACTATTATTCAAGGGAGGACAATTATGTGTCCCAGAATGTTTAATGAGGGAGAACATCATCTGGGAAAAACATAGTGGAGGTCTAGCTGGACATTTCAGCATTGATAAGACCTTGGATCAGCTCAGTCATTTCTATTACTGGCCGAAGATGTGAAGAGACGTGCAACGGTATGTGACCAGGTGTAAGATATGTCAGTTGGCGAAAGGGCACAGTCAGAACACAGGGTTGTATACACCCTTGCCTATTCCAAACAAACTGTGGGATTTAGTCAGTCTAGACATTGTCCTGGGTCTACCCAAAACACAGTGGGGTTTTGATTCCATCATGATGGTGGTGGACCTATTTTCGAAGATGGCACCCTTTATCTCTTGCAGAAAAACCAGTGACGCTACCCATGTAGCACACTTGTTTTTCACTGAAGTCATCAGATTGCACGGCTTACCCAAGTCCATTATTTCCAATAGGGACGTGAAATTCACAGGGCATTTTTGGTGCATCTTGGGGAAAAAGCTGGACACGAAGTTAAATTTCAGCTCTACTTATCACCCACAGATTGATGGGCAGACAGAGGTAGTGAATAGAAGCATAGGAAACCTACTGCGGAGTCTAGTTGGAGAAAATTCACGAATGTGGGATCGTGTACTTGCTCAAGCAGAATTTGCTTACAACGATTCACCGAATAGAAGCACACGATGTAGTCTTTTTCAGATCTTGTATGGAATGCATCCTCGAGGAGTGCATAAGCTACGAGATTTGGGAAAGTTAGAAAGAAGAAATGCTGACAGAGAAGACTTTGCAAGAGAAATTAACGACCTACATAAGCAGGTGAAGAAACTACAGGACAACAGCCAAAGGTACAAACAGAAAGCAGATCTAAGACGACGGGAGGTACAATCTAATGTGGGGGATCAGGTTCTAGCGCATCTGCACAAATAAAGATTTCCTAAGGGAAAATACAATAAGATGAAATTCAAAAAAATTGGACCTTGTAAAATTCTGCGTAAATTTTCTGCAAATGCATATGAGCTGCAATTGCCTTCAAGTATAGGAATATTGCCCATCTTTAATGTGGCAGATTTATTTCCATACACTGCTAGTCTGGAAGAGGACAGTTCGACACAGCAAAAGTGGGCACCCAGGAAGGGAGTAGTTCGTGGATGAGACAAATGCCTTCAGCTCAGCCACTTGAAATCGAAGGAATCCTCAATACACAGGTGGCCAGGCGGACTCGGAGGAAGGAGTACCTACAGTACCTCATCAAGTGGAAGAACTGCCCTATTGAGGATAGTTCGTGGCTTGATGTAGGACAGATACAACGTGTAGGGTATTCTATCGAGGAGCTCATGGACCGGAGCCATGAATTTTCACCTACCCCAGGAGCCTGATGCAGGAGCATCCAGCTCAGGGAGGTCATGGCTGGGAGTTTGTCTCTTTCTAACAGTTTGAGTTTCATTAGTTTTCATCTTCATTTACATTTCTAGGAATGGTTGTCTCAGCCAGTGTTAGTGTTTTGCTCACGTGTTCTTTTTTTTACTTTTTAGTTTATTTAAAATTTGTTTTTAGTTTACAAAACAAGAAAAGATAATTATTCAGAAACCACTTAATGTAACCACATAATGTAACTACTGGAGGTTTGCTAACTGTCCAGTGTTTTCTACAAAACAAAGAAAGCAAACGACTGTTGGAATCTTTTGACCATCATAGAATTGAATGAAGAAAAGGCAAAGAAACATTTTTGAAGACAAACATCTGAATCCATTCATGTTACAGCTTTAACATCTTTCCTACAAAGTACAATTAATTTATTTTCTTTTCCATAAGCATAATGAAGACAGATAAGTGAAAAATAAGCACTAAAGCGAGGAGAGCACCCAGACAAGCCAGTAGCACAAACAGAGCGAGCCTACGAAGGGAACGAGAAAGCTATTACCCAATAAAACAAGCTACAGGTACAGAAACGAACACATTACCATTTTTCCTTTGAAAATTTGTAACAATCAAAACTACTGTATAAATATAAATATATTTGTCCAAGCAAGCATCCACAGTTCACTATTCATAGACCAATACATAAAACAGAGTTGACAAAACTACAAACCACCGCGAGGTCATTACACGACCACATTAATACAACCATGGTTACAATAGCAGAGCTATAAACAAAAACATACAGGAAATCCACTGGTACAGTGAGGCGAGGGCATAGCAAGGTTGAAGCTAACCTCAACTAAAGACCCATAAAACCCTACAGCAAAACCCTTAACCTGTCAACAGGAAAATACCAAGGAGCGACCCTACGTGGTTCACGCGTAGGCGATAAGGCAAGAGGACGACGAACAAGCCCGTCGCTCACTTGCATTGGCCAACAGACAGGCCATTAGCAACGAAGAAAAAGACCAGAACTATAGATACAAAAAACAACCAGAAACAGAGGAAAGGGTTATGAAAAACTCACCGAGGGAGAGCCGAGCCTATGCAAGCTAGAAGAGGAGCCACAAGGAGCACAAATTGTCAGTGATGGAGGAAAAATGAAATAGATAAGACTAGCATGGAGGGAGGACATATCTTTTGACGACCACTGAGTGAGAGCGAAAGTCGAGCCACTCCACAATCGCAACCTGTGTTAAAACAAAACCAGACAAACAGTCAAACTGTGAAGCAAGCGCATGGAGGACAGTCATGTAAACAAAAGCTGCAATTGAAAACACAACTAGAGCTGAGCGAAATTGACAATAGAGACTGATACCAAGGGTTCCAAACTTGGGTCTCGAAACCAAGTATAGAACAGGGAGCATAGACATCATCTGCAAGTGGAAACCCTCACCAAGTTGCAAGTAAGGCATAGTGGAAACGAAACCCCAGCAAAGAGACAAAGCAAACCCTCATTTCGCGAAACCGCAGACCTCACAAGCAACATAGCGACACACAAATGGAATGAATAGTTCAGGGTTTCGGAGGATAGTAAGGGCTGGAAGGAATGAGGCCCAAGGCCAAGACACATGTCCTCGTCACAATAAAACAACAGTACAATATCATTAAAGTCAACCAACCACCGCATTAATAAAATCCAATCAACAGTTTATCATTAACCCGAAGGTATTAAGGGTTGGACCCATCACATTAAGTCATGCTTGATCATTACATATTCATTATGAAATTTAGTAGCAATTTCACAATATTTTCAATAATTATTAAAGCTAAGGAAAGTTTGAGGTTAATGTTGTGTAGAATTGAGTGGAATTCATCCATCCTTTGAAACCATATAGGGACAAATATTGTAAATTTGGGATAGCAAGAAAAGTGTAATAAACCATATGTAGCTCAAAGTTAACAACACAGTTGAAAGGAAGTTCCATTGTATGGATTTATTGTCCACAAAATACTGATATGGTCTTGTAATATGAACAAGGGGCGAGGCAATGATATATCAGACAGTGTCCAATGGCCCTTTCATGCAATTATTAAATACTTAAAACATCGATTAGGAATAGTTGGCATATACACCGTCAATATAAAACTCAAACACACGCCCCAAAAAATAATGAAATTACACATACGGAAGGTCATAAAGGATAAAGTTCAACATGTTTGACCTAACATGAAATCAAAATCTATTAGATGAAATTATGCGATACCAAAAGGCCAAGTCAAATTACTTTCTTGTTCAAATGTCAAGTGAAAAATCATGGGTATCAAATATAGCACATTTTATATTGAATTAATCATATGAGAGTACAAAATTTGTAAAATTTGTATAAAGAAAGTTTTAATGACTTGTTTTTATCTGTCAGTATATGCAACTATTCACTTGCACCGAGATAGATGTTTAAAGCAATAGATATTTAATTGCAAGTTGAAAACAGTTATGAAGAAACATGCAATATGGATAGAATTCAAATTAGCAATTACTGGTTCTTTCTGTCATTCTATTTTAGTGAATGCAGTTTGGCAGATAATAGAGCAATTATCACAACTACATTGAATGTTTAAGATTTTTTGGTTGAAGTCAGGGCTTGGAAGTTGGGATTGGTTGAAAATTTTCAGAACTCCCTTTTCAGCTTATTATGTAACTCTAAATTTGTTTTGCTAGCTTTTAATCGTTCAACGCATTGGTCCAACCGATTTCTTTCCATATAAGCACTATGTTAGACAAAATACTACTTGTGCAACATCTCAGAAGAGACTAGAGAAGGAACCTTTTTAGAATTGTTTGGTTGCATCTGCTGACACTAAATAGAATTCCAACTTTTATATTCTTTGATATAAACATTTCAGCTAGGTTTATTCTACATCTTTGCATTCTATATTCATGATGTTTGTGGGATCCGACATCTGTCTTGAGATGGCACTGGGACATAAAAGGTGTTGTCTGTTATTGTGTGCAAAAGGAACATCAAGATTTAATAGTTAGCATAATGGAATATGTAGGGTTCAATACAAGGCTTGATCCTGGTTAGTTTCTAATTCATTTTTGGTTAGGCCGACTCCGAGTATTTTTCCAGTGGCATGTGGTTATCTCTTACATGCTATGTTTAATCATAGAAAGCTTCCTCTCTATATACGATGCTTCAGAAACTCTACACTTTTGGCATCAAGAAGCATTGTGTTATCAACATGACTACCAACCGTGAAAAAGCTACACATTCAGAAAACTCGTACTCTTTGCAATGCATAGTATTTTCTCCTATAATCCCTTTGAAGCAGATAATACTATTATTTTGGGATCTAAAATTCTTTGATGAATTTATTAAAAATAAAGCTCCTAATCCTCCATAGAATAAATTGACATCATGTAGAACAAAGAATAAATTGATTTCATTAGAGGAATTCAAATAATGGCTAACCATAATTGAGAATGACAACCAACATGTGAAAAACAGAGACTACATTGGGCCCATTAAAAAAAAAACACCCAAGGAGGATCTAGATATGATTAACCTTATTGATAAGGATGAGAGTCTAGTTGAGCATGCTGGGACCAACCAATTAATAGTTTCCTTATGCAAGAGTAAGTTAATAATAATTCTAGGAATCCAGAGGAGATGGCATCTGTTTGAAGTACCTGCTCTGTGCCTATGAGTACTGCTATAGTCAGGCATGATTGCAGGAAAAAAAATTGTGCAGTTTCATGGGTTTCCCCTATTGAATGAGCGTCCACAAGAAGCCCATAAATGAATTTGAAATGGTTGTAATCAAAGCAGAGCTCACATAATTTTGACCTTGTTCCAGACTCTGCAAAGCTTCCAATGGAATTTCAGTTCTGAAACGTAATGATTTTTTTTGAGATCTCATAGAAGCTAAAAAAATTGACAAGAAAGCAAACACAAGTTTTATGTTTACAATCGTTCTTTGGTACTGTACTCCCTATTTCTTCAACCTGCACTCGTATTAAAAAGATGGATGGACTGAATAATACCTTGAGTTGCAATATTGATCCAGAATATTTATTTAGTAAACCCTCTTTCAATGGTGTATGCTAGAAATATAGGGAATAAGGAAAAATAGGAACAAGGACTAAAAGCAGAGAATACAAAGGCCTCGGACAAATTTTAACTGCAATGGTTGTTTGTCACAGAACACATGAGCAGGCAGAAAAACAACAAAACTATAAAACAAAAGCATCACTCAAAACCTAGCGAATTCAGGAACTGTAGAATATGAAATGGCCCTGTTTAAGCCAGCTGATAAGCCAATAGTTAAAGCTGACAAGCCAAATACATATTTAAAAAAAAAACAAAAACATGAAACACAGTTAGTGTGTCACACAAACTTGTTGTAAATTTCATATATTATTAAACCATTAACTACATTTTTATATGCTAAAATTATTATTAATAAGATTATCAATCAACTGTCTAATCGGAAATAAATTTACTTACACTACCAATCAACTAATCAACTGTCTAATCTGAAATAAATTTACTTACACCACCAATATTATTAAAGTTAATATCTAATGGACCACTCTAATAATTTGCTGCCCTAATAATTTGCTGCCCTAATTTTGCAGAGAACACAGAAAACACAAAATCTGCTGACTAATTTATCACCAATTTACCTAACAAATTAAGCAGTATTCCCAACCGGAACGCCATAAATTAACTCACTCGAGCTATAATGACAAAAGACCTAAGATGAAAACCTAAATGCACCAACATCATCGACAACACTATAAATTAACTGAGTCCAGTAGAATTCTGCATCACAATGTGAAACATAAAATGCATACCAGTTCTATCCTTCAGGATGCCACTGTCTCAGGCTTGAAACTTACCTCTACGTAAGAGATGCATGTTTAATAACCGCTTCAATGAATACCCAGGCTTAATGCTGTTGGATTTAGGAGGTGGCCAGAATTCACCACCCGTAAACTATTCCTTTAAATTTACGTAAATGTAGCTATGACCACATGGCCCCAGGTGCCTGACGAGTCTATTTCCATAGCTCCACGACTTCGTCTGCATAAGTCAGGTGCAAGCCCTGTACGATGCCACCTAGTGATATATTATGTCGATTGCTAATGTGTAAGCTTTTTGTGAAGGTGGGGTACCTCTTTCTCCAACGATATGCAACACAAAATTTATTATGGCCATCTCATCTGATCTGCAATTTTCTCTGCAGAACAAAAATCCAGATGAGAGATCAATCACCAGATATAATGGGGTCGAAGCTTCCACCATGGTTGTCAATACTTGGCCGTTGTTGTTCGTCTCTACAGCAAGTTGAAAGGCAGGTACCAGTGTATTTTCAAAGCCATCGTAAAACACGGACTTTCCAACTTTCTAGATCTTAAGGATTAAACAGTCCAAGTCAATGGGTTTCACATGCCTTTTATTTGCAGAGAAAATGTTAAGTGTGAAGGCTCATCTTGTCTACCCAACGATCATGATATACACAATAGTTGATATTTAAACAACTAACAGATAAATTGGATGGTGAGAGCAGTAGAAGAGGCCAATGATGAGGCTAGTAGAAGGCGCTCAGTTGAATAATATGGCACATTATGCATATTATGGCGGACGTGCATCCTCTATGTCTCAGAACTATAAAGATGCTCTCACCAAATCCATTCTTTTCTTCGAAGGTCAGAGATCTGGCAAGCTTCCTCCCAACCAGCGGATGAGATGGCGAGGAGATTCCACTAGTAAAAGAAGTTAAAGGTAAAGGATTAGGGTTCCATCTTTACATTGTTGATGGGTTCTTCAGGAAGTGAATTAACGGAGTGTCGACAAAAAATGATGGGATTTAGGGCGATGGAGGCTGACAACAGAGGTGCTTCATGAGAGGAGCGATGGAGGAACTTTTTCTGAACGTGGAGTATCATAGTTGGAGTACTTTTCGGTGTCTCCATCAATTTGATTTAATATGTGTTTTTTGACTGTTTCATTTATTTTGAATGCTACTATCTACATTATTAGTTGCTATTATCAACACATTATTGTGTTGGAACTCTGATTGTCATTGAAAACATGGATTAGATTGACCTGAAGGATTGTTGAAAAATGCAACAATAAATTCTTAATTTGATTTTTCCTTCATTAAAATGAGAAAAAATGAATTTCCATCATCATACCACTTGGATGTAGTTAACTTGTGTGACATGCCTTGTGTCACCCAGTTTACTGCGTAAATTTGAATTAGAGAAGTTAGAGTTTAGTTAAGTTTTTTTTATTGCTAATTTGTATCAATCAAAGTTAGTTATCTTGAGCTGTATTCAAGTAAACTAGTTCTAATTGTTGGAGGAACTCATGGAAGGTCAATTGTGCAGTGGGAACTCAGTGAAACTTAGTAATCATCTAGTTAATTGATCAATCATCCCGAAATAACTAGTGCATGCAAAGAATTTGAGTTTCCCGAGTTGTGGTGGAGATTCCAAGTAGTGTAACATCAGTTGTAGACTAGTCTTGAGTGTACAACTGTTGCATGCAATCTGATGATCAACCTTGGGAATTGTGCAATCCATTTTGGAAAATTTCCTAAAATAATAGGGGAATAATTTCTCGAGGAATTGCGCAAGGAAATAGGGGCTCAAGAAAAGGCATAAATTGACTAAGTCTGGGTCATAGCTTCTCAATGAAGTAGAGAGAGAGGTTATTCGCTTGCAGGTTGTGCTAGTTGAGGAAAGCAATTGGTAATACATCTATGTTCATCATATAATGCAAGCATACATTGGGGATTTTATCGGATTTCTTCCCCGAGAAGATATAGTGTACATGTGTGTTATTTCTTATTGCATGTCTGAAAATTTTGTTCTAAGTTGGGAATTAACTTCCATAGTGTAGTAGACTAGGTTTTAGTCATATAATTTTGATTAATACTTCATGAGCAGTTGAAAATTTACACCAAAATTTATGCATGGTATTAGAGCAAGATTCACATTCGAGTAGGAATTTCAAAGTTGTTTCTTAGGAGGTTCAAATTTGCAGTTCAATGTAGCAAGATCTCTTAAGAGATTTAGAAGATGACCTTCAATGGGTTGAGGCTAGAGTATGACTTGGAATGTAACTCTAATTTCATCGCATGGAAAGATCGCATGGAGGATGTATTTGATGACAATGGATTTTCTAGAATACATCAAGGAGATGTTGCAAAACTAGTGAAATTGATGCTGAAAACCTTGCTCAGTGGAAGAAAGATGTAACCAAGGCAAGGAGAATAATATTGGAGGGAGTACGCGCGAGACCAATTGGAGGGAGTACGAGACCTCATTGTCACCAATCTCCATGGGAAAGAAAATACTTATACAATGTGGTAGACACTAACAAATCAAACCAGAATAGTAGTGACCACAGGAAGCTGGAGCCAAGGATAAACTCTGAAATATAAAGATGTAGAAGAATGACACTAATCCCACAGTATCTGAGTAGGTTCACACAAGTTCGTTATGAGCTAACAATAGTTGGATTGTTTCAAAGGATGACTTGGTAAGTCTATCCCTTCTGGGCCTTCCCAAGAGCTAGCATAACTATCAAGAATCAGTGAATGGAAGGGGAGAAACTACCGAATTGGGAACAGTTATGGTCCTGATTTGGAATAGAAGGAAATAAGGCAAAATACCAAATGGGACCTCATCCAAGGTCGAGGATAAAGAAAACTTTGGATTGGTTTGAAGGTGAGGAAGGGAAAAGGAAATAAATCTCAAACCAAACCAGAATCCAGTCAAGGGGGAAAGAAGAATGATTTGTTAAAAAATAAAATGCTTCCATTTTCATGATGTGGGCACTGTGCCATGAAGTGTCCACACAAAAATTCAAGAAAGAAGACATTAGGAGGAGTAGCATGTTAAACCTTGGCTTCATAGTTCGAGCTTGACTTTACCCTTATCATATGCATGTCAAGCACAATGATGGGAGCGTTTGGTACTTGGACTCAAGTGCATAGTTCCACATGACAAGGTGTAGATATTTTTTCAGTGACTTGGAGGAGAAATATCTCTAGATGCACATTAAGCTGGGGGATGAAAAAAGGTACAATTGACTGGTATTGGTACAGGCACCTTTTAGAGGGGAGTCAGGATCCCCTCTCAGGCTCAAGGATGTCATTGTTTGTTCTAGGCCTAAAGAAAAATCTCATCTTTGTTGCATTTTTTGGAAGACCATGGTTGTGAAGTGATATTCATCAAAGGAAAAGCGTTCCTGAGATACATAGCCATGGGACAGATGAAGCAGATCGAGATCGTGTGAAGAACTTGTATAAGCTAGATGTGGAAGACATGCCGCATTAAGCACTAATGGCGGAGAAGTGCAAGTCGCGATGTCGATGAACTTTGGCACAAAATACTTGGCCATTTGCATCAGGTACCTAGAATATTATACATAAAATAACCACTGGCCTCCCTAAAGGAGCACTTAAGCGATATTATGTATGCAAAGGGTGTATGTTGCAGAAATACATAAAATCACATTCCATGGTCGAGACAACAAAGCACATGCAGTCCTAGAAAGGATCCACTATCATGTTTATGGACCTCTCTCGACAACCTCCACTGTCAGACACAAATTTATTTTGTCATTTTTTATTGATGACTTCACCTGGAAGTGTTGGATATTCTTCATGCAGAAAAAGATGAGACATTCTCCAAGTTCATAGAATTCAAACACTTGTTGAAAAAGAAGCTAGCAAGAAGGTGAAGGATCTGTTGTAGCAGCTGCAACACCCTCCAAAATTTTGGCCTTCACTTAATTTCAGAGCCTACTATGGATATTTTGATTGATCATTCCTTAGTCACTTATTAGTAAGTTGATGATCTCAGGCTCCCCTTTTCGATCTTAAGAGTTGTTCATGCTTTTATATTTACATAGAATGTGTCATCTTTGGGCATGGGAGTTATCACTTGTCCTGCAAAGGGAGGTTTGTTTTCTTTAAGGCGAAATATTTATGAGAATGGGTTGTCCTCACCACATAGACATGTTTCACACTCATTTCACACACTCTTACACAAGTGTTGCCTTTATCCTCCCAAAGTATATCATCAAAGCCGCACTTGTCGTAAGCTGCCACAAAGGTTGTTGCATTAAGCGAAGTATGTGTTATATGTTCTGGATGGTCTTTGTTGTATCATTAAGTTTTTAAGTGTGTGATCATAGTCAAGTTTTATCACTGCTTACATCAGTTCCATTGATCCCACACTTAGCCAAATTTTAGAGTTTCCTTAGCAACCTAGCCTCATCCAACTTTCCTGAACTACGCACTTCACATATGTAACCCTCAAGCTTTTCCCTTACCTGTTGGAACTATGCAATGCGTAGAAATCCCAACCTCCCTTAGCATTCAAAATTGCACAGTGGTTTCCTTCAATCTCCTTCCCTCTGCCAGGACCCACTATCTCCAGAAATTGTGTAGTTTGTCCCTGACTACCCAGTCTGCCTTGCATCCTGAAATTGCATAGATGTGTCCTCCCAGGGCCTCATCCTATAGAAGTGCATTGCATCCTAAAACTGTGTAAATGTGTTCTCCTAGGGCCTTATCCCGCAACAGTCACTGCTCACTAAAACTACACAATTATGTCTCTCATGGACCACGAAGAAGAATGAGATGATATATGAATCTCAAGGAGCTAAGGAGAAAAATAAACAGACCAAGGAACCCAAGGTTTGATAGAATATTAGTACCGCATGAAGACTCCATCTGATACATAACCCTTTGGAGCTAGGTATGGAAAACAAAGCACATGTTTTGAAATACACCTCTTAGTGTAGCTGAAAGATTGCTTATCATTGTCGTATAATTATGTCTTCATGACATGCATGGTTGCAAGAAATGAAAGTTATTCCCTGTGTTTTCTCTATGTGGATTTCTCCCTTTAATTTGTTTATTACATAGCTTAGAAGATGAAGAGTATTACTACTATGTTTATTATAAGCTACGTAGGTTGTGACAAACATGATCTTATAACTAACTAGGCACGATGCAAGGCATCCTAAGTTGATGAAAGATGTTTGATGTATAAGTAATAGTCAGTACACTCCTTTGCATTAATCATTGCTTTATATCTTTCATGTACCCTCACTGCTTGCAGATTTGGCTACTTGCTGCCAGTAGTTTATCTTAGCTCTTTCCTGACAAAGCAGGGGAAGGAATTTCCCTTCAACCTAATTCTTCAAGGATCTTCATAGAAAGTATAGAGCTAAGAGAAGGAAATGTGGAATCTCACTATCAAACTCTTGAAAATACTTAGCATGTTTGAATCTATCCAAATGAATTAAGCTGCCACTCCCATAACATTATCAATCTTGGAAGACTAAAGAAATATAACATCTCTAGATATTATAAACTTTTTGTTCACTTCATCATAGAGATGGTATTCTTTGGAGGTATGAGAACCCAAAGAAGATACATTTGTGACACCTTGCACTGAGTTTTTTTTATCAATTCCTTAGGTATGAAGGCATATCAGAGGAACCAAAAACCCTGATATGCCTCAGTAAAGGAATGTGGCCATACCACATTTCATAGGGAGTCTTCTTCTGATAGCATGAGAATGGACACCTATTCTTTATATACACAACACATAGAACCACATCAGCCCAAAACCTTATGAACTTAACATGTGAACTATGACAAGTTCATAGTGAAAGTAATACATTCTAGTGAACTATGTTTTGAGAAATGTAGCAAGAATTCTTAATTTGATTTTCCTTGATTAAATTGAAAAAAATTGAATTCCACATCACAGACAACTTGGATGAAGTTTAACTTGTGTGACATGGATTCTGTCATGTCTTTTACTCATTAAATTCGAGTTGGAGTAGTTAGAGTTCAATTCTGCATGTGTGTTTGCTAATTAGTAGGAATAAAGGTCAATTATCTCGGGTTGTTGTTAGTGAAACTAGTTCTAACTTTTGGAGGAACTAGTATGTTGAGGTATAAAGGTTCTTTTTAACTCCCTAATTATCTTCACATTAGTTATCAATCTGGGAAGATTTTCTATTTCAAGAGTGTACACAGTTTGTGGTGCCTAATTACTCAAGAGTAATGTTTCTAAATTGCAGTATCTAGCTTTCAAATACAAGAGTAAACAGATGCTTTATATAAAACCCACTTGAAATTAAAGGAAACTCAATGCACTGAAACTAAATCATATTATTACAAAGTAACAACAATTATCAGTCAAGGATACAGTAGCAATAACTCATTCCTTGTTAATAGATGTAAACTAAATCAAGCAAAAATAAGATCCTCATCTGAGAGCTTTGATAGTAATAGCCAATGTTCTTTACAATTGTTGATCTCACACACACCACACAAAAAAACCAATTGGAATGGCAATGAAAAAGTCAATAATGCTACTACCACTGATCGAAATGAGAAAATATGCTAACTGTAAGAATGCTAAAAAGAAAACCTAAATGATTGTAGAAAGTAAATGAGCAGTAATGCTAAATAAATAGAAATGGACAACAAAACTTATGTAACTGCAATGAACAACAAGCTAAGTATACTAAAATGAACAGTGAAGCTCTGTAAGTAAAATGAACAACACAACAATATACTTGGAAAAGGAAGTGATCTTGTTATGAGGGAAATGAACAACAACACAATTCAATTACAACATATAAAATAGATCAATTCATTAAGTCTGGAAATACGAAACAGTAAAGCGATCCAACTACAATAGATAGAAATGAAACCAAACCATCACACGACAGAAATCGTAAAGGGAT